>JAVRXN010000009.1:97037359-97637359 GCA_033556935.1 Timema podura | reverse complement strand
TCATTTCCTGATCCATCTTTATCAACAACTCTCACTTTAGTTTTGGATACAGTTATATAAACATCCATTCTGCCTGTTGCCACATTCAAACTATTTAATGCATTCTGCAAGACCCTTTCATTCTCAGCCATTAAAACGCCATCATCTGCATATAGTTGCACTCTAACATTCACATTGTACATTTGTACACCAACCACGTCGTCAAGAGCATCCCTCACACAATTATCCATGAATAAATTAAACAACAATGGATACATAACACAACCTTGTTTAACACCCTGTTCAATGCCAAACCATTCGCTCAAATTTCAATCCACCCTAACGCACGCTTTACTTCCATCATACACTGCCATAAATGCTTTTGCTAACCATGCATGCATGCATACCTTACTCTCTCAGAACATTCCATAACATAATCATATACACCCGATCGTAGGCTTTCTACAGATCAACAAATGCACAATACAATTTCTTCCTTAGCGTCATACATTTCTCACTTATTTGTTGCAATGCAAATGTTTGGCTAATGCATAAAACCCCAATGCACACACCAAATCTTGTCCGCAGTTTTTTCACGCACCCTCTCAATTAAAACTTTCCCACAAACTTTGCTTGGAATATTCAACAAACTAATTGCCCTATAATGCTTACATTCACTCTTACTGCTTTTACCTTTGTCACTTTAAATAACTTGCATGGAACTTTAATCGATTTTTAGTGTAACCTATCAATTATAAGCGCAACAGTTATGCCTAAAATATCTCATACAAATTATACCATACCATCCTAGTTAAGATCCCAGGCTATTGGAATTTAGGATGAAATAAATTAAATAAAAATATCAAAGTTCATTGAAGTATTTAATCACAAGTTTGATCAATTTATCGACTTTATCCTGTATCTAACGAATATTCTAAGCACAGAGTTAGACAAAAGTATTGTGGGGACTTTAATTAAGCCTGCCAACTTGATTGAATTTATAAATTTATTTTAAGTGTAATATTATACTTGAGCATTTTTATGGTAAAATCTATAATAAAACACAAGACAAGGCAATTTCCAAATATTAAACTAAAACCTACGGTAAAAAAATAACATTTTCAAAGTTTTACAGGCATTTTAAGTTCCTAATTTATTTTTGGTGACCCTGAAAGTTGGCAACAGTGATGTTAATATGACTCTTGATGACTAGTACGGATATCTTTAGTTTGCTAAACAACATTTCATTTTAAACTCATCAATTGGGGAATAATAGTTATATTATTTTATAATGTCAAAAAAACTTTATTTAAATCCTTTAAAAATGTCTGAATTAGTAAAACTGCATTTCTATCACATAGTGTAGGCTTAAAGTTAAATATATTATTTCCAAACAATGTATATAAAAGTCCAGTTTTCATATGAAGAGCTTTATCTAACAGCTACAAAAGTTATTAAATTTACTTTTACATATTCATCTGCACCAAGTCATATAATAATATGTAGCCATCACTTTTGATAGTAGGTCTACCTATAAAATAACCACAATAATATTAAAAAATATATGTTCATATTTTCTAAACTATGACTCAAATATCCTTTGGTAAGAAATTTAACGTGCATATTGGCATTAAATATGAACATTTTATTTAAATATTAGCAGAAATACCAACCGTTGCCTGAAGTAACCAAGTATTGGCAGGGTAACGCTTTTGTTTGCTTCAAACATACATGAAAAAAAATCTCTTCGTTTTATTTCTTCTGGCCAAGTTTTTAATTAATGTAACAAAAATAACATCCAAATTTAAAAATTACGATTATGAGGTGCACAGGGGCTATTAATTTTAAAATTACAGACCTTTGCTTGCGGTAGATATTGTGCAACGCTCATGACGGACAAACAAACTCTTGGTTTTATTAATACATGTATATATATATATATATATATATATCACCACGTCTAAACTATGACTCAAATATCCTTTGGTAAGAAATTTAACGTGCATATGGCATTAAATATGAACATTTTATTTAAATATTAGCAGAAATACCAACCGTTGCCTGAAGTAACCAAGTATTGGCAGGGTAACGCTTTTGTTTGCTTCAAACATACATGAAAAAAAAATCTCTTCGTTTTATTTCTTCTGGCCAAGTTTTTAATTAATGTAACAAAAATAACATCCAAATTTAAAAATTACGATTATGAGGTGCACAGGGGCTATTAATTTTAAAATTACAGACCTTTGCTTGCGGTAGATATTGTGCAACGCTCATGACGGACAAACAAACTCTTGGTTTTATTAATACATGTATAATATATATATCACCACGTCTTACTACCCATGCGGGCTATACGCTAATGTACTAATTACGCTAGTGGTTTTAGGGATTGGGAAGGTTATATTTATAGAAGTGTAGCTGCAGTTGCATAGTAAACAATTTAAGAAAACCACCCTCAATACACCCAACCGAGATTAGAACCTCGATCTCCCCGTCATCAGCAGTCTAGTCTACTGAAAAGCTTTAGACCACGCGGCCACCGATATAAGATATATTATAGTTACATTAAATAAAGTTTCTTTAGTAGGGGCACATCAGCCTGAGTGTCGTAGATAATGCATTGAATGATTTGTCTAAGATATGTAGGACCGTATCTGATAGTTGAGAACGGAAATAAGGCATGATTGTCAAAGGAGACAAAAATTCGTGACATTACTTTAAATATAATTTTCTCAGTAACCATTTTGAGCTATTTTTTGTGTGTTGATACTATCAACATTAAGGGGAAGGAAACCAAGACAATCCCTGTAATACTTTTCCCCCACCAAGATATCCATCACCGTTAAATGTTCGCATCCATTTATGTTGTCATCACTGTCTGCTTCCACGAAATCGTCATCAAACAAAACAAAAAAACAAAAATAAATGTGTTACTTTGAAATCTGACGTGGGACAATTTTTAAACACAAACCACGCCACAATATATCTCCTCTGCTTTGACAGGAATAAATTGAATACATGTTTCAATATAATAAAAGTTGACGGTCAGCGAAGAGTTCTTGACAGTAGCCTTGTTTTTTTTTTTTAAATCACGAGCCAACCTAAAATAAACAACCAAATAATACAACTAGAGCGCAGTCTCTCACAAACCGTGTATTTTAAACATTTCACCGTCGATGTGCCTGATGGAAATTCCGACCTTTTTTTAAACTACTATCTGCACAGCAAGACTGTCACGCGGCTAGTATTGACCCACAGCGGCAGGGGAAGTCGTTAAGCATATGACGATCAAAGAGAATGAATGATTTGTTTACATTTCCTTAAATCTTATTTTCCAGATATAGTTGAATAATTTCATCTTATTAATAGTAAATACATGGATTATTAATTGCTGAGTCATTGATTTACTAACTGCCCTTGTTAATAAATGAAAAAAATAATCTTGGTAGACGAAGAAAACTTAGTCATGCCGATAGGTAGTTGATTATAGCGTAGATGAAGGCTAGTATATAAATAGAAACCATTAAAATGAGATTTTTTTTACCAAATTTCCAAAATTAAAATTTTTAACATATATTTGAAAAGAAACGGCAAAGCTTGACAAAATATATGTTTTTCCTTCTAAGTGTTGTAAATACATAATTACTTGTGAAATTGACGAATGTAAGAATCATATATTATCTGGTTCCTGTTACTTCACTTTAGACTTAACTAAAAAATAATTCCTTTCACATACTCCTAAAGATAATTACTACTGTACTTCAATATTACGTCATAATTGGTGTTCCACTTGTTTAGTTGAAATTTTAAACTTATTTAACTGTATTTTGGTTTGTGTAAAAGAAAGCGGAATCCTTAACTTAAACATTAAAGCCGTAATATTTATATTATTGAGTTATGCCCACAAAAAAAGTTCAGATCCTGATCAATTTATTATTATTGTATACAGGCAAAATTTTAAAATATGTTATTTCAATGTGTATCCTTGTAATGTACCCTTGGAATTTTTTAATTTGGGATAAAAAAACAACAATTCTGAATTCAAATTAATATACTGAAGCCTATATAGAAATGCAAACACTCATCAAAATGCAAGCTCGGTTAATGTTCATCGCTGGAAACGTTTCCACGTGGGATAACATCACCATGTTTGCCATCATTAAAATTTTCTGTATTAATAGTTTTCATCGAGCTGGGTTTCTTTTGCTCGTTTGGTAACACTGGCTGATTCGACCACCCGGGATTTTTCGCGTGCTATTCCTGTTATGGATGGCAACTAATGGACCTGAATAGTAACTGTGGGAGTGGGGGGATTTATAGGCAGGCACCTTTTAACAAGAATATTTATGATGTGACGGGGTTGGTTCAATATAATATATTACTAAACAATGTGTTTGATGTAACATACTGTTTGTATTTGACTTGCTCAAATTCCCGGCGTCGTACAGGGGAAGTTAGAAGCTTACAATTCTCATAAGTAAATCTTACAGCCATAAAAGTTACTAGAGCTAATTTCATGTAGTCATAGGTCAAGTCATAATATCTGCAGATGACACTCTTGATAGATGTATAAAATAACACTAATAATTAAAGCCCGAATTTGTATGCACAATCAAATAAAAAAATATTAATGTGTCGCCTCCCCGTGTTCTGTGGACCCCCAAGTGTCATGATGGGTTGTGGCTGAGGATAGGGGAAGTGGCAAAACATACATGTGGGTTCGTAATTTATAGACGGCTTTGGTTTTTAGGGTTTATTATAGCACAACTAACTACTACAAAATGTGATGTCGAAATTTACAAAAAGAGATATACAGACTTTACTTAGAAAGTGGTGGCAGAACTGGTTGGGTAGGAAATGCTTAACCAATGATGGCCTGACTGACATAATCGGCAGTCCTAAATGGATACGAACCCCGGTACCTTGGGAACGATGGTTACCCTGCAGCATAAGTACCCGATGACCCGGTGTTCTATCCCCCGGAGCCCCACAAACGGGCAGAGTGAACCCTTAGTACAGATATTATTTTGGTCAGCCTAGGATAGCTCTAAAATATAACCATATATACCATGAATTTTCCTGATTGCTAACAATAGTGCTGACACATTGTTTTGAATAGTCAGCTGTTTCGTCCTACTGTTTACAAACTCATCAAAACAAGCTAATTAGACAAGTTCTATCATTCGCGTCTTTCAACATTAATATGTTCATTTTAAACTAACATCCAAATTTAGGACAGGGTAGTTACACATGCAAATATGCACGAAAATTGTAACAAAACATGCACCATAATATTTGAAAATAAATTAACAAAAATCAAATAAACTATTTGTTTTGTGGGAAATCTTACCTTATTCATGGTTGTTACAGTATATAAGGAAAGTAAGTCATACTGAGATTTTTATTCTGTGAATCTCCCACGTCTGTCACTGAAAAATGTTTTATTAAAATGAAAGTGTATTTTTCGACATTGCATGATACCACACACAGGTGCATGTGAAAACACCACAATTCTTCTTCGGCGAATCTATCTTGTGTTTCAATTTTTTCACCAGACAACTTTTTGCCATTTTGACAGAGATACTGTTTTGTAACAATAATTTTTATTTAATACCTGACCAAGCTTATCGAATGCAATTTTGGCAACACTGTGATTGGGCACTGTAAGGAACTATTTCGAGCTTCTAACTGTGTTATAATTTCAGGTAATTTAGAGAAGCGATTACGGATGCACCGGATCTTTTCTCGATAGCATCTTCAGAACAAACACGTACGCACGTTTTATTTTAAACCCAAATGACTGCAGAGACTTTTATTAATTAATTAATAACTAGCTGATTATAGAACGAGGACAAGTAATAATTTAATACTACAGCTACGAGTAAAATATGCTTTTTTTACCTTAATTTTTTTTAAATATGCAAGTAAAATCATTTTCCCCTGAAATATACATTTATATACACTATCAAACATCAGCCAAATGGTCTGTGAAGGTGTGACATACAAAGTAGATTATTTATGTACACCTTTAGATATGTAAAAAGAAACATGCATTTTGCATACAAATCTAGGTTCTACTAATAATATAGTAAAATGTTATCAATGGTGACCGCAAAAAAAAAATATATGGTCTCCCTTATTTTATGAAAATTGGACTGTTCGTGAAATTAATTTGGAATCTGAGGCAGAAATTTCTCCTTGTTATAAATTATTAATACCTAAATGAAAAACTATATTAAATACATAGTGTACTATAAAACTATAAACTATAAATTGAATAATTTCTATGTGGTTACGCCGTATAAATCATCAGCATCGCAATGAAATATATATGTAAAAATAATACAAAAGAATTACACTCTCCCAGGTCTCCCTAAAAAGATATTCAAAATGTCACCTTTCTAGGATTATTGTTTTTGGAGATAAAGGGTCGAGCAACATATATATATTAGTCTATATATTAATTATATGATCTATTGTGCGATTTATGTCATAAACAGTTATTTAGTCTAAGAATCAATCTATCTTGAGCTAAGAACAGGGAAATTATTCTGACATATAAATCTATTGCTCCAAATATCTGCTATTCGTGTAGCAATTAACACACATTACAAATACACATTGCTACTATCAGAAATTGGATCAGGCAGGTTAATATTAGCAAAGTCGTTATTTCAATTATATATATATGAGTCCAAAAAAACTAGAGGCTATCAGTGCCTTTATTGCATTATATATGTATATAATATTGCATTGCACTAAATATTTTATATATAAAATGCAATATTGCATCGCATTATACATAAAAAAATATATTAGGAAAATAAAGACACTGATAACCTTTATTATATATATATATATATATATATATATTATACGATTTATAATAAGTTGTATATATAGATATATATATTGTAAGAGCATAATTATTTTAAGGTTTATTCTGTCAAGAGGTTAACCTACGCTTGTACATTTCCTTGGAAGTCAAGAGTGCTGGGTTGCCATCCTGCTGAGAATAGCATATATCTCATATAGCTTGAATCCTGTTGACGAGCGAGCACGGTGCAACCGATGGACCTTCCTGCCTGGTGGGATATCAAGATCAGTAAGTTTGTGTGTGAGAATAACACTTGTTGAGTGTTTGGATTATTATTATTATTATTATTATTATTATTATTATTATTATTATTATTATTATTATTATTATTATTATTATTATTATTATTATTATTATTAGCACCGCGTCTTACTACCCGTTCGGGTTATACGCACTTACGCTAATGTGTAATGGTAGGGTGATTGTGAAATGAAATGGAGGACCTACAGTTTAACGTGGAATCCGAACCACGGTGGAGGCCTGGCATTCCTCACATTCACAAGTTGTGATTAATACACATCTTGTCAGAGGTGAAGGAAGGGTTTGGCATTCAGATAAATCTGTGCCGGGACCAAGGATTGAACCCCGGACCCCCAGCACAGAAGTCTGACACCTTACCCCTAGACCACCAGGTCACCTTTGAGTGTTTGGAGCCAGGCTGGGTGCATGTAGGTCGGTATATAGCAACGACTGACTAACGACGGAATAAAATGTGATCTGGTGGTTCACCCCGCCGGAGGGTCGATTGTGGGTCTAGAGGAAGGTTTGCGAGTCCTACTATTGCGCCTGCTCCTTCGTCATGGGATATCTACCCGGTTACTTATGTAGTAGTTTAGTCACCTGAATAGATTAATAAATATACATTATTGGACTGACACTCGAGTCTCACTCCCCACGAACCACCCATTCCAACCCCTACCACTCGGGGTCCATCCCAACTATGTAAGTCCCTACGGTGCCACGGTAGTGCTGAAGTTAGGTTTTTTTTACCGGGCACCCAAAGAAGTGACCTTACAATATAAAATTTATAATAAACTTATGGCTTTCAGTGTCTTCTACTGTCCTTATAATGACGAACCATTCGTTCCTCACCTGCCTTAGCACTCCGTGAAACATAACAAACTGGAATCCGAGCCAAGAAATATATCACAGATGGTCGGGGGAACACTTAATCACCTAAAACTTTCCACTATATTGTCCACAGTGTGATTCCCTTAAATATATACGAATTAGTTGTAATGAGGCGACAACAAAAAAATACTCCCATTCTTTCGGAAAAGGGGGTATTATTTTTGGTTTAGTTAGTTAATACATTGAGCCAAAACTATGGACAAGTAGTCTAATGCGAGTTTAACTTGTTTGACGTTTGAGACAGAGTTCCAAGTTTGATTCCCAGTAAGACGCGTTGATGGTAGCTTTCTAAATGCGATTTTCAATGTGCTATTAATATGCTGTCTCCAAGATGATGCGGGAGCATTTTCTATTACGCTACCCTCCTAAGTTAACTCATTAATAGCCCCTGTGTTGAGCGTAAATTAAAAAAAAAAATTTGCTTCATGTATATCAATCTGTTTTTTCCTTAAGAGTATTCCTATATTTTTTATTAAACAAGTTGTACCCAGGCTAAAAATTGCATGAATACTGACTGTATTTCTTATCCAAAACAGAGGGTTTCTATTAAGAAGGCATCAATAAACCACATAACACTTTGTTCTTACCGATTTTTTTACCCCCAGCCCCATGTAACACCAAGGCGACATTTAACCTAACCCCTTTCCCTTCCAACCTATGTATATAACTTTTCACATCAAGAGTGAGTGTCATTATTTCATTGAGAAATATTTGTGGCACTAAAATAGGGACTAAAATTTAATACAATTCAGACACGCGTCAGCGGCCGAATGGCCCAAGGCGCCATTATAGTGTTATGCTAATGACAGGGAGATCGGAGTTCGAATTCTGGTAGGATATACTAAGATTGGTCTTTCCTAAATAGTTTCCCACTCTCCTTCCACGCAAATTCGGGTATATTACCTCTAAAAGGCATCCTTCCTCATCCCTAGACCATTAGAGTAATGCCATACATGCGTATAGCCTGAACAGGCAGTAAGATGAGGTGATAGAATTAAATATAAATACTACTCAGAATCGTAAGTTATCTACGAGTATAAATATATTTATAAACAGTGAAAGCATGAACAATAATATTATTTTTTATATAAAATATGTGTTTTGTAACACTGTGATGTACCGATCCTCCTACCTTGTAACACCATATAGACATTAGCACTCCCCCTCTCCCCACATGTTACACCATGTAGACATTAGCACTCCCCCTCACACCACATGTTACACCATGTAGACATTAGCACTCCCCCTCTCCCCACATGTTACACCATATAGACATTAGCGCTCCCCCTCTCCCCACATGTTACACCATGTAGACATTAGCACTCCCCCTCACACCACATGTTACACCATGTAGACATTAGCACTCCCCCTCTCCCCACATGTTACACCATGTAGACAATAGCACTCCCCCTCTCGCCACATGCCACACCATGTAGACAATAGAGCTCCCCCTCTCCCCCAAAAGTTACACCATGTAGACACTAGAGCTCCCCCTCTCCCCACATGTTACACCATGTAGACATTAGCACTCCCCCTCTCCCCACATGTTACACCATGTAGACATTAGCACTCCCCCTCACACCACATGTTACACCATGTAGACATTAGCACTCCCCCTCTCCCCACATGTTACACCATGTAGACATTAGCACTCCCCCTCTCCCCACATGTTACACCATGTAGACATTAGCACTCCCCCTCTCCCCACATGTTACACCATGTAGACATTAGCACTCCCCCTCTCCCCACATGTTACACCATGTAGACAATAGCACTCCCCCTCTCCCCACATACCACACCATGTAGACAATAGCACTCCCCCTCTCCCCACATGCCACACCATGTAGACAATAGCACTCCCCCTCTCCCCACATGCCACACCATGTAGACAATAGAGCTCCCCCTCTCCCCCAAAAGTTACACCATGTAGACAATAGAGCTACCCCTTTCCCCCACAAGTTACACCATGTAGACAATAGAGCTCCCCCTTTCCCCCACAAGTTACACCATGTAGACAATAGAGCTCCCCCTTTCCCCCAAAAGTTACACCATGTAGACATTAGAGCTCCCCCTCTCCCCACATTTTACACCATGTAGACATTAGCGCTCCCCCTATCCCCACATGTAACACCATGTAGACATTAGAGCTCCCCCTCTCCCCACATTTTACACCATGTAGACAATAGAGCTCCCCCTTTCCCCCACAAGTTACACCATGTAGACAATAGAGCTCCCCCTTTCCCCACAAGTTACACCATGTAGACAATAAAGCTCCCCCTTTCCCCCAAAAGTTACACCATGTAGACATTAGAGCTCCCCCTCTCCCCACATTTTACACCATGTAGACATTAGCGCTACCCCTATCCCCACATGTAACACCATGTAGACATTAGCGCCTACCCCACACCCTCTTCTCAACAGCGTTACGTGGTTTACGGATGGCCCCTAAACATCGCTTCACAACATGATTTATTTTATTTCATATAAAAGAAAAAAGACTGGCGATCCCGAAAACAAATCTTTACAAGCATTTTTTACCAAACCAAAATAATAGAGATAATTTTATTTGTGAATAGAAAGCAATAGTAATCTAGTGGAACAGGATTCTCTATCAGCGGTGCTGAAGTGAAACGTGGGTTAGAAACTCACAGAGATTTGGGTAGGGGGAGGGGGGATTGAAAGCTTGACGAGGTAAGATGTGGAATTGAGGTAGGAGTTGATGAGGCTCAGGGAACGATTAATTTATCGACGGAGGTGAGTGAGGGGGAAGGGGGATTAGGGAAGGTAATTAGAATACCTCAATAGTGGGCTCTGTGCTCAAATTGCGGTATCGAGATGTAGAGAGAAGCCCGAAAGGGGGCTTCCTGCACATTTATGGACTAAATACAGTAAAAATATTATATATTTTGTATACTTGTATTAGACTCGCGAGTGTAATTATTTCCAATAGAGTTATAAACTGGTTAGAATATTTGATATTATCTTAATGTGTTTAATTGTTTATTAAATATCTATGAATGGTATATAAGAAGTAATAATGGGTGTGTCTGTTTTTTCAAGAGTTTTATTTAGTTTCAGTTTCATCCGCTTCGGTGGCCATGGGGTCTAACGCGCTACTCTTGCAGCAGAATAGAATGCTGATA
The DNA here is from genome assembly GCA_033556935.1 of Timema podura. Taxonomy (NCBI): domain Eukaryota; kingdom Metazoa; phylum Arthropoda; class Insecta; order Phasmatodea; family Timematidae; genus Timema; species Timema podura. The sequence goes on along the minus strand of JAVRXN010000009.1, from coordinate 97,626,229 downwards.
ACGGGAAGATCGAGGTTCGAATCTCTGTCAGGTGTACTGATGGTGTTTTTCACAAAATGTTTTTTTTCCAATCTACCTTCACACAAATGTGGGTACAGTTCCTTTAAATATAATATTTATAATCCCTAAGACCATTAGTTTAATTAGTACATAACCGTATAACCTGAAAGGGTAGTAAGACTCAGTGCTAACAAAGTTTTGGTTTTATTAATTTATTTCTATTTTAATATATCTATAAAATGTCCTCAATTATGTACAAACAGGTCTATCGCTTGGATATTTATAAATTTGTATGTGGCTATACTATAATTTAGTTTTTCATTTTTATATGAGTATGTTTATACATTATATATAAGTATTTAATTTTTAAAAATGGCACTGGTTTTAACATTTCCCAAAATAAGATATTATATCTATTATTATGATTCCACTTTTATGTTAATCTATCATTTAGCATGTCTTGCTGGAGCTACCTTACATATTGTCTTTAATCTTCGTGGATAAATTATTAATTATTAGATTAAAAGCAAAGTGGTTGTGGATACTTCCAATAAGATATCACGAAATTATTTTAAAATAACTATTGTTGATAATAAACAATTTGCAATTAATTAATATGTATAATTGCTTGGATTATTACCACAATTTAGTGAAATGCTGATTAAACTCCAAAGACAAAGAACTCGGCAGCTTGAAAAGTTTTGTTTAGTATTATATATTTACTTTAATTTCTAACACACATAACGTAGTATCGTTCCTTTTATGTTTGTTATTTTATCAGGAAAATTTATAATAAACCTCTTGGTTTTAATTGTATGGATATATTTAACGAGGATCGGGTCTGGCTGTCTATAGTGAAATAAAAAACAAAAAGCTTTAGACAAACGATATTTGCAAGTGTTTCATTTGGATTTCCTGAATTTAATGTGAACCTACAAAATCGTATATCTTGAGGGAGGAATCCTAGTAGGTTAACGAAAACCGTAAACCAATATGGATGGCTAGTAGCTTGCGCCCAATTCATAGCGTTATCCGTTCCGCCCACCTCTATCTACCCCCACCCCCAACACACCCCGTCCCTTTGCTAGACCCCTACTTCATCAGCCTAGAGCTGGCATGTTCCATTCTGTAGACGACTTAATGATATGTGCGGCGGAATGAATAGCCACGGAGGGAAATGGAAGATTTGTCTGACCCTGTGTAACTACGAGGGGGAGTTCGACTTTCTCTAGACCGCTTGTAAATTTTGAGGGCAGTAGGTTTATAAGAGAGAAAGGGGGCGAAATTGTGATGCCTAAAAATACATAGTGTACACATTTTCCCATTTTCCAAAGTTCTTACACTAAGACTCTGGCTGGAAGGTCATTTTAGAAAACAAACACATAATATATTGGCAGCCAACGTTGAAACATTTCCCTTTTTACTTTCTCTCTATCTTACAGGTAGAGAAAGTATTGTGATCGTCAAAAAAATCGAACTCGAGATTTTGATGAATTTTGACGTTTCATGACATCCTGAATCCGAAAAAGTGGTTTTTGAATTTCCGTCTGTCTGTCTGTCTATCTGTCTGTCTGTCTGTCTGTACCTCCAACTAGAGCCTAAACTATTTTACCGATTGAGCTGAAACTTGATATCTAGGGTTTTCATAGGGTTGCCCCGAGGGGTTTTTGGAATTGGATATCTACCCCTAAAATTAAGGGTAGTTTACTGAAGGGCAAAAAGAGAAAAAGTCGATTTTCTCAAAATCAGCTCTAACGATTTTGATTAAATTTCATTTATGAACATAAATAAATATTCCAAACAAAATGGCTACTCTCAATATTTCGGCAAAATCGTTTTAAGGGCTCCGGTCTGATGCGTAAATTAACATTTTTTATAATAGCTCCGAAACTATTTGAGATATGAAATTACTTAGCATTACAAATATGTATATATATTTATAATACAAATATTTTATTCGAAACATATTTTTATAAAATCAATAACTTTCAATATATACGCAATTATATATATATTTTTAACTTTTTGGGCATTAAAGCTTAAGTATTGCGACCGTAAGAAAAACTAACCTGAAATGTTGATGGATGTCGACGTCTCATGACCCCCCGAACCCTTAAAAATAGTCTTTGCAATGCCGTCTGTCTGTGTGTCTATTAAAACTTAAAATTAAGGGTAGTTTACTGAATGGCAAAAAGAGAAAAAGTCGATTTTCTCAAAATCGGCTCCAACGATTTTGATTAAATTTCATTTATAAACATTAATAAATATTCCAAACAAAATGGCTACCCTCAATATTTCGGCAAAATGGCTTTAAGGGCTCCGGTCTGATGCGTAAATTAACATTTTTTTAAATAGCTCCGAAACTATTTGAGATATGAAATTACTTAGCATTACAAATATGTATATATATTTATAATACAGATATTTTATCCAAAACATATTTTTATAAAATCAATAACTTTCAATATATACGCAATTATATGAATTTTTTTAACTTTTTGGACATTAAAGTTTAAGTATTGCGACCGTAAAAAAAAAAACTAACCTGAAATGTTGATGGATGTCGACGTCTCATGACCCCCACAACGCTAAAAAATAGTCTTTGCAATGCCGTCTGTCTGTGTGTCTATAAAAACTTAAAATTAAGGGTAGTTTACTGAAGGACGAAAAGAGAAAAATTTGGTTTTCTCAAAATCTGCTTAAACGATTTTGATTAAAATTCGTATCTAGGCGTTGATTAAGATTATAAATAAACTGGCTATTTTCATTTTCCTATGAAAATGATTTTTAGGGTACATTACAGAAGCGTTAATTTCCGTATCTCCACAACTATTGGAGAAACTAAACAACTTATCATTGCAAAATTGTAGGACTATTAGAAATAAAAAACTTTTATTTGACATATATTTTTATAAAAACAGCAGTTTCTGAGATATTTGCAAATATATTAATACAATTTTGTGAGCTTTAGTTGTAAACATATACTACTTAAGTCCTAACGCAATAATACTCCAATGCCATAGAGTAATTAAATATAAGTAAGTATCTAAAAAAAGTATGTTATTTTTCCTTAAATCTCTTAGGAGAAATGTTTGCATAGCAATGATCTATCTCATTTTAGGCTCAATAGTCAATATTTACATTTTTTATTGGTCATAATGTATAAATGAATAATTAAATATCAATGCGATGACTTGAAGATCTGCAACACCTTTTAAAATGTTAAAATTTTAACCAGAAATCGAAATTTTAATACGAAGTGTTGACCCTTGTGGAAGACATTAAACTGTTTGAAATGCTCTTAGGTGGACAAAGAGGCGCCTCTTTTCTCATTGATTATATATCATTGTATATTATTTTATGCGTGTTCTTATGTGGAGTGGTGATGATACAATGTACATTATTCCTTTCAGAAATCTTACGAGTTTATAGAAAGAGAGAGAAAGTCTGTGCGGTGCGCCGTACCATTTATTATTTTTAGTGTTATTCTATAGGTCTTGATAATATATATTAGGAGTGACAAGTTAAGGTCACGTGACTTGACATATGCATATATTAAAATAATTTTAGTAATGTTAGTGACTGTCGGTTAAGGTCCTTCAGAAAGGAATCCTGGTCTACACTTGCATTATGCATGCGCCTGACCCTTTTTATAGCTACTTATTTAAGCCTAATTAGATTTTTAAACGCTTTAACATACAATAAATACATTTTATTTATATAGCTGGACCAGTGGTAACGCAGACCAAGGCGTCGTTCTAGTATAGTCTGATTTTACAATGATTGAAAGGACAGGGATTGAATCCCAGGCAGGAGTTCTTAGGTGGTTTTTCTTAAATGTAAAATGTGGGTGTATTTCCTATGACATATATCTCCCTAATCTCTAGCTCATTTGTTTGAGTATGTGGATAACCTGAACGGGTGGTAAGACTTGAAGTATAATAAGAGAAAAATCTTAATGAACGTTTATAAAGCTTTTTATATTTCTCCTTTTGCAATGCATGATCGATATAAATATAAATGAGCATATTTTCATACGTTATGAAAGATTAAACCTTACCTTATAAAACTTTTATTATTACCCACTCCGGTGGCCGCATGGTCCAAGGCACTACATTTGCAGCACACTAGACTGCCGATTACACGGAGCTCTAGGTTCAAATCTCGGTGGGGTGTAATGTGGATGGTTTTCAACTTTTACTCCACGCAAGTGCGGGTACTCTTTCTCTAAATATAACCTTCCTTATCTCCATAACCATTAGTTTAATTAGTATATAGGCGTATAACCCGAACGGATGGTAAGACACGCTTCTTAAAAATAAAGCTGGCCTGCTTATGATGGGGAGATCAGTGTTCGAGTCCCGGTCGGCTAAACTGAGAGTAGTTTTTCCTGATTGAGTTACCACTCTCCTTCCACGCAAATGTGGGTGTATTACCTCTAAAATGGCTCCTTCCTCATCCCTAGCTCATTAGAGTATTTATCATAAATGCGAACAACCTGAGCAAATAGTAAGACGCGGTAAATTAACTATTAACTACCAAATCTATGATTACCTCTGAATTAAAATGTGAGCTAGCTGCTCTCTTTCTGTCCAGCAAAATTCTCGGGTTTAACTGCCTTTTAGAGTGAAGTAACACGTTCTCTGAGAAACTAGAACAGAGCAGAAACGTAACCACGGGACTAGGAGCTCCAATTCAAAGATTTCAGCCTCATCGACTTTGTCCGCTCGGTGCTGACTCGAAACATAAATCTTTCCCTTTTCTTCGCGACATCAGGACCTCGGAGACCCGATCGAATTGCAAAACCGACGAAATCAATCAGTGCGCATGCACCTAAAAAGCGATACACCGGCATACATCTACATCTGTGGTTGTGAGATTATGTCAAATAACTGGATGGACGAAAATCACGTGTATATCTTTCTTGTTCTTGTGTTGTGTTGACTTTGTTTTCTGACACGATACAATAATTTGAAAACACACATTGTGAAATCAATCTTAGATATCTGTATATCCACGAGAACATAAAATGTATCGACATTCAACTGTTTGTAATTTATGTTGCAAAGCATCATGGGTCACCATCATACAGCGTGTGAATTTCTACGCCATTCCAGCAGATTCTGTTATGTGATTCGTGTTGTGAATCAGGCTCTAACGCTTCTAAATCGCTTCCTGTGTGGCCTTCGCTCTAGTGTTCCTTTATCCTACTCTCGTATAAAGAAGTCTAAATAACAAGCTCATATGTTACTTGTCGTGTTTCGTGGAAAACATTTCCTTGTCCCTGGACACAATAAGGGCCCGACCCTCAATAATAATGATAACAACAACAAGAGACTTAAGGAACTGAAAAAAAAAAAGAAAGAAAGTAGTAAAATATCAAAGTGTTGCCTTGGAGGTCAATTACTGTAATTATGAGAGTTTGACATTTGTTTGACCTCGCGTGGCCTTGTCCCGGGTTGCGTGAGGTCAACCGGAGAGTACGTTGTGACGTACACGCTTCTGTAGTAAAAACTTTATTTACTTGGACGATTTGATACTTTCGCTGTACGGAAACATACAGCCTTTCACAAGTAGCCTATGGGTAGGGGGATACACGTGTTAACATTTATGAAGATGTAACTAAGGATTATTTAAAATAAAATGATTATGATTATTTTTTATAAAGACAATAGTTTAAGTAGATTATAGTGTTACTCCTTTAGAGCCACTTGGTTGTAGTTAATATAGTATCATTATTACATAGCCACAAAGGTTGAAGTTTATATAGTATTATTACTACAGATACACAAGGTTGAAGTTTGTATAGTATTATTACTACAGATCCACAAGGTTGAAGTTTATATAGTATTATTACTACAAAGCCACAAGGTTGAAGTTTATATAGTTACTATTACTACAGAGACCACAAGGTTGAAGTTTGTATAGTATTATTACTACAGATCCACAAGGTTGAAGTTTATATAGTATTATTACTACAAAGCCACAAGGTTGAAGTTTATATAGTATTACTACTACAAAGCCACAAGGTTGAAGTTTATATAGTATTATTACTACAAAGCCACAAGTTGAAGTTTGTATAGTATTATTACTACAAAGACACAAGGTTGAAGTTTATATAGTATTATTATACAAAGCCACAAAGTTGAAGTTTGTATAGTAATATTACTACAAAGACACAAGGTTGAAGTTTATATAGTATAATTACTAAAAGCCACAAAGTTGAAGTTTATATAGTATTATTACTACAAAGCCACAAGGTTGAAGTTTATATAGTATTATTACTACAAAGCCACAAAGTTGAAGTTTGTATAGTATTATAACTACAAAGCCACAAGGTTGAAGTTTATATAGTATTATTATAAGCCACAGAACCCTCAAGGTTGAATTTGAAATAATATTTTTACCACATAGACACAAGGTTGAAGTTTAAGTTTTATTATTACTATATGTAAACATAGATGAAGTTGATTTAGTAATATTGTGGCCTTGGTCTTTGAGGGAACTTCAATAATCAACTCGATGAAAACCGCCACATATCCAATCGGCTCACGCAATGCTTGGCCGAGTGTAAAATCTTGTGTGCGAGAACTATTTCCCCACAAGCCATTATCTCTTCTAGGCATTTAAATTGAACGCTTTTACGGTGGCGGATAAAGTGTAAGTTTCAAACAGGAAACAATTTAGCGATAGCTGCAGATCAATATCTCTATTTTATTGTTCGACTTTTTAATAGTGCACTAACGGCATTGTTAGTTTTTATTTTAAACATTCTATAGTAATAATGATTTTACCAAAATGTGGGATTGTAGGAGAGTAATATTTTATTCTTGACAGATATTAAACAATGATTTTAAGAACATGTGTAATGTCCCTTGTAGTGTGCATTATGTAGAAATAAATGTTCTTGTAACACGTGACAACAATGTCTTTTTTTTTAAACTCTAAATTCAAATCGAAGATAAAATTGATTTATGTGTTGATATTTAAATAATATTTTTATAATAACTATAATAATTTCATTGTGTATATATTTTCTAATAATGTTCGTACAGTTAAATAATTAAGAAGAGAGAACCATTTTTCTATCAACTGAAATTAGAACAGATTCTTAAAATAAGAACCAGTGGAATAGACGTAACGAAGAACCGAACTGAGCCATTCTTAGAAACCAAATAAATTAGTTTTATCATATCATGGCCTAGTTTTCAACTAATTCAAAGAAATCCAACACCTTAGCTCAGTTGGTTTAGTGTCTGTCTACTGAGCTAAGGGTCCCTGATTCGACTCCTGGCATGGCTGAAAAATATATTATTGCTGAAATGTAGATTTAACCTTTCACATTGATAAATTGACGGCAGGGGACTGGATGTTGTATCTGTCCTATTCTTAAGTTAGATTATAAGGAATATGAAGTTACGATAGGCTGGTAGTGGAAAATAAATGGCTTGAAAAAAAACTGACCCATTACAGACCACAGGCTGGAAACAGTAATGGACGTAATATAAAACTTAATTAAGATTTTATTTACATTACTCTTTTATACTTTAAATGTAAACTAATTTAAATATGTATAATTCGTTCTTTATTTTAATATCACTCCTATAAAAAGCATTTCCTCTAGTAATCCCTCAAAACATTTCACAAACAACTTATTAATATAAGGATTCTCCTCACCCAACTTTATACCTGAATCCAACCTGTTTTATATCATTACAGGTAGAGTTATCAGAGTCATGTCGATACACAGAAGTAGAATCACAGAAAGTTCCTGTTTTCTTTCGATGGTGAGTTCCTCCCGAGAGAATAAACCTTGGGGGCCTCTTAAACTTGTTCTCGGAGAGACTGTAACTCTTTCTCTTTGTTTGACTCTCCCTTACAAAACCCCTCGCGTCCCCCCCTCCCCCTCCCATATCTCTTCGCCACCTACCCTTACCTCCTCCGGTCGACGAGAGGAAAAGAATCGATTAAACAGCCATTCACACTGTGCCGGGGATTCTTTATTACAAGCCGAGAAATACTCTCGGGGATGGCTCGTTCTCAAACTTTCCGGGGACTTCAAGTCCGCTGCTGGCATCCTCTTTCATCGTAAGCACATCCTCCTTTCTATTTTTTAAATTCCGTACTTTACCCATCTACGCTCTTTATAAAAAAAACTGTATAGAAATCTCCACGAGTTTAGTTATTTATTTTGAATACTTTTTTTAGCTCATATGACAAATATTTAAACAATTATATTTATTAAGTGGTATTGTATTTATATCGGTTTTTTTCACCGCGTATTGTTACCCATCTAGGTTATCCGTGACCAATTAATTACACTAATGTGGTAGGTGACCTGGTGGTCTAGGGGTATGGTGTCAGACTTCTGTGCTGGGGGTCCGGGGTTCAATCCTCGGCTCCGGCACATATTTATCTGATTGCCAAACCCTTCCTTCACCTCTGACAAGATGTGTATTAATCACAACTTGTGAATGTGAGGAATGCCAGGCCTCCACCGTGGTTCGGATTCCACGTTAAACTGTAGGTCCTCCATTTTCATCTCACAATCACCCTACCATTGCACATTAGCGTAAGTGCGTATAACCCGAACGGGTAGTAAGACGTGGTGCTAGTAATAAAACTAATGTGGTGGGATCCCGGAGATTATAATTGAGAGGAATAGTACCCTAATTGGTACGGAAAAGGGGTAGAAAGCTTCGATTTAGGGGAAAATCACCCTCATTAAATTTGAACAGGATTCAATCCCTGTAACTTCTAATCACCGGCAAACCAGACAAGATGAGCTTCATATTTGGTCCACGTGCTAACCAATTCAAATAATTGGTCCGGTAGATGACTTATGTTTAATTTTTGACACACACAACAACTATAATATATTTAAGTTATATATGGACTACACTGGAAAAAAATTGTGAGCAAATTATGAATATCAATATGGTTAGGACATACACTTGGAAAACGTATTCTATAACGGGGTCCATGAAGTCAATTGTGCAAAATATTGAATTACAGTTTGTGGGTTGGACAAGGTAGCTTTCCACATATAGTTTATAACTGTTGGTCTTCAATAATTACCTCTTCAATTAAGTCATTAATAATTTTAAATTTTCAAGTATTAATTAAAATCATAATATGTACTGTACATCTAAATTACTATTCAGTAACGAAATGAGGGGGAAAAGTTATTAAATTTAATATTTTAAGACTTTTAGTGATTCCATTGTGACTATACAACAAAGTTATTAAAAAACGCGATACTAAAAGTATTCCTGGCTTATTAAGTAAATTTTATTTAGGGTATACGATGAATAGTTGAAATTTAAATAATCTTATTTCTTTATGTACTTATATATTTTGTCATATTTTTAATCGATTATTGATACTAAAACATAAATTTGTAAAAACTTAACATTCAACTAGCATGATGAAATGCAAAAAATAAAAAATAAAATAAAAAAATCTTAAGGTGAAAGAACTGATGGTTCATTTTAATTAACAATTCTTTTTTTACACAGCCTCGTGTTTCATATAATTAATCATATTCATTAAAGGATCATAATCTAACACGCACCGAGAAAATCCCTCGAGAGAAATTACGTGCTCACAATTTAAAAGCAAAGATATAAATGAAAAATATTATTTTCAGGTGTAAAATTGCTCCAAGAAAGATGGGTCGGTTGTATGAAATGTTCGTTGTAATAGAGGGATAAAGGCTGATTAATCTAACAAAACTTGGAGGGAAATTTTTTTTTTAGCTTGAAGGGTTAAAATTTGTATTAAATCGTTTCGTAAAATTCACTCAAGAAAGTTTTTGTTTCGTTGATTAATGTTTTTAGAAGAAAATAATCACGTTGAAAATTTAGGATTACCTGTCAAAAAAAATCTTAAAATTCATAATCTGTCTACTCCATATTAATTAGCTTTATTTTTGTTAATTTTTAAATAAATACTTTTAAAATATTTAGAAATGCATAAAAAAATACAAATAAGACCATAAATCCCAATTATCATTAAACACCTTGTTAAAAATTATGTGTTCAGCCAATGATCTGATTTAAAGAGAGCGCCATTCAAGATTTAATTAGGCTTGGCTTAAGCGTTTCTATTCAATATGAAACGGATAGTAATTATAAATAAATCTTTTTTTTTTTGTGACAAATTTCAGTGTAAAACAGTTTGGCTGGATAAAATACCAACAGGCCTTTCTTTTAAAAATACATAACAGAAATAAACCATTTATATTATCAGTCACACAAGCAATGTACAGCACCAATAACATAAATACATACCCCATTAAAATTTTCTCTTGTATTTTAAATTACTTGTCATTTTCATAAACAGTGACGTTGCAACTGTGTTCCTGGCAATTTGGATTGGCTCCAGTTTTGTTGTTTATATTTGGTTACCCCTCTCTCCCAAAATCACATAACAGCAGAGTTAACTAATCCTCTACAGTTAACTAATTCACGTTTACGTAGTGTTTTATTTAATACTTCTAATACGTAACATTTTCAAGCCGTTGACTTTTTTCCACAAGGCAGGGAGCGTTTAATGTTTGACTTCTTTTTTAAAGGGTAGAATTATGGGTCGTTACAAAAAGCTTCCACTTAACAAAAAAATACAAATGTAATCCTTTTGAATGGCTGAATCTTAAAATAATTCAAACGAAGTGTAAAGAGGTAGGATGAAAAAAAAAAGGGGGGGGGACACATTTATCTGTTGAGTAAAGCTTTTGCCACGATCTATAAGATTAAATTTTAATTTTAATACATCAAAGATTTTGGTTACATAAATGAAAATATTAATAATATTAATACAATAACTAATCAGCTTATCTTAGTGAGTTACAATAATAATAACTCACGCAATAGCAAAAATAAATCCAATTTCTTTAAGTGTACTAAGCTAAGTGAATAAAAAATGTGTTTAATTAGTTGGCATGTGGTAAAATATAATAATTGGATTTATAAATTAAATATATCCAAGGTTTGGTTCAAGTAAAATATAAGACTCCTTAACGTAACATATTATCTAAACGTCCTTTAATTTTATTAGCACGCTTAGCACAAGAACTATTAACGGCTTAATCTAAAAGTGTAGAGATGAGGAGGGTAATTAAAAGTAAATATACTAAGAGTTTACATAAGGTAAGGTTGTAAAATTACCTCTAGTACACCGGGCTGGGATTAAATTATTGGAGCTCCAACACACTCGGTTCAAAGTCAGAACGCACTAACTGCCAAGTTAACTTTACCTGTTTATAGACTTTTTTTAAATCTAAGACTCAACGCCTCACCGTAAAACACGGGCATAGAAAAAGGATGTCTTGTATCCATATTGCAAGAATATCACATTTAAAACATTTAAATACGAGCACCCGTATTTATAGTCACGTGGACTCAATTCTAGGCTCGTCTGGGCCCTGTTCCACAAAGGTCATGCCTTGTCATGCATGACACGGGAATCCAGTTGTTTTTAGATGGAAAAGACAAGTATTTTTTTCAATAATATACAAGAGTCAAGTGACTTGTGACTACTACCCGCCTCGGTGGCGTAGTTGGCTAACGTTGCTTGTCATGTTGAGCTAAGACTGCTGAGTACGGTGAGATAGAGGTTCGAATCTCGGTCGGGTGAACTGGGGGTGATTGTTTCTAAATGGTTTTACACTCCCTCCACGCTGATGCAGCTTCACTTCCTCTAAATTCAACCTTCCTAATTCACTAGCGTAGCTAGTACTTGAGCGATATAATCCGAACGGGTAATAAGATGCGGTGGCAAATAAAACAAAACAAAAGAACTAGTGACTAGTGAACTATGGTTGAACAACCCGTGCTTTGGACCTAGATTAACTTTACAAAACAAAAGAACTAGTGACTAGTGAACTATGGTTGAACAACCCGTGCTTTGGACCTAGATTAACTTTACAAAACAAAAGAACTAGTGACTAGTGAACTATGGTTGAACAACCCGTGCTTTGGACCTAGATTAACTTTACAAAACAAAAGAACTAGTGACTAGTGAACTATGGTTGAACAACCCGTGCTTTGCACCTAGATTAACTTCACAAAATAAAAGAACTAGTGAACTATGGTCGAAAACCGTGCTTTGGACCTAGATTAATTTACAAAATAAAAGAACTGTGACTATGAACTATGGTCGAACAACCCGTGCATTGGACTAGATTAACTTTACAAAACAAAAGAACTAGTGACTAGTGAACTATGGTTCGAACAACCCGTGCTTTGGACCTAGATTAACTTTACAAAACAAAAGTCTGTAAAATTGGTCAGTTGTTTTTATTTGAGTTCTGAATGAAATCAAGGAAATAAACGGCGTCTACAACATCACAACTGTAAACTTTAATTACGCTTGTACTTGCTTTGATGCAGAATTAACTTTATCTCTGCTTTTAAATTTTATGTTTGTTCGGATCTGTTTCAAAAAGAGACCAAGCTTGTCAAGTGAAAAGTGACCTGGATTAGACACGACAAATGAATGATATATCTATGACAAATGGAAAATTAATATCTAGTCAAGACAATCGACTAGGAGTTGTAAATTTGGTTTCTCGAATATATTTTCATTTATTAGTCGTTCGTCACGCCAAAGCGATGAAAGTTGACAAGTTGTGGTGGATGCTTGAGTAATGGCTGTACTAAGTAAATTTGCAGCAAGGATAGACATGCCATTTATTTATTCTAAAATTTATTTTAATTCTGAACAAGTAATAAACTTTTCTTCAGTTTTATTTTACATATAATTGCATACTTAAGCGTATAATGAACAACTCGAAACTTTTGCAAAATATTTATTATTATTATTATTTATTATTATTATTATTATTATTATTATTTAAATATTCTTACTTACGACAGGTCCATTTCTTTTGTCAGTAAACTTAGACCGCCGATTCACCCTGTCCATTGCCTCCTCCTTCAACTCCCAGGATTTTCTTATTTCCTTCAAGTCATCCAATATTTGAATCCTCCTTCTTCCTAAGCTCTATTTACTTCAACCTTGCCTTCTATGACATAGTTCAGAATACAGTTCTTCCAAAGTATTTGCCCGATCCAGTTTTCTTTGTGCCAAAGAATCACATCCAAAATAGTTCTCCTTTAACTCACTCTTCTAAGGACTACTTCATGTGTAACCCTGTCTGTCCACCTGATCTTCTCAAGTCTTCTCCAGCACAACATTTCAAAGCATTCCAAGCATTTATTTTCCCATCTTCCTGAGAGTACAAGTTTCTGCTCCATACAACACGATGCTCCAAATGTAGCATCTCACCAGTTTCTTCCATAGTTCCAAACTCAACTTCCTGGTCAACAGTAGCCTCTTCTTGTTGAAAGCTTCCTTGACCATGGCGATTTTTCGACCTAATTTCTTATGTCAGCAGACTTCCCAAGTACTTGAATGGTTCAATGCTTTACAACTCCTGGTTGACAAACAAAACATAATATTTCTATTTAAAATTTATTTATCAAATTATATGCTATTTAAACTATTTATATTTGATTTTAAGGAAAATTTAATCTATCTAGAGTATATGTTTAAAATCCATAAGTATATTATTAAAGCATATTTAAAATTTATTATTATTACTATTATTTAGAGACATACTTGCATGCACATTTTACGATTTAAAAAACCAATCAGAACCTTTTTGTTTGCTTCCTTTAACAGTAGGAATTAAAATTTTAATAAATAAATGTTAACTCGCATCGTTGGTTACATGAACAAACGTGTCACTCTCGTGACATTAGACTGGAGGTGATCGGGGTTCAAATTCCAATCGGATATACTGAGGTTCTTCCCAATAAATGGTTTTCCACTCTCTCTCTCTCCACGCAAATTCAGGTATATTTACTCTACAATTCTGCCGTCCTCGTCCCTGTTCTACTAGCGAGATTAATATATGCGTGTGACCTGAACAGGTACTAAGACGAACTGAATAAAAATCAATGTTGAGACACATTTCCATTTGTCCCCAACGAATTAAACTATTTCAAATTGTTGTTCAGGATCACAACAACGCTTCCTCTTATCATCGCAAATTAATAAATGTCAAAACTTAGCTAAAATTATCAATCGCTTTGTATAAAGCTCGAGTTTTGACTTCTTAGTCATAAACAGTCTCTTGGACACCTCAGAGTACACCGTCTTTGTTTGAACCGAAAACAAACGCAGTACGCGTTGCGGGTGCGGATCCGTCAAGCGGGTGAGGCTGATTGCAGGACGAGCCACTAAAATGTGTAATATACGGACGGGTAAAAAAAAAAACCACCAACATTATTCTTTAGTCACTATCTCATTTTGAAGTTTGGATCTATTTATTCCTTAATAATTCTCTATTGCTTTTTCGTTCCGTCTGTGTCAATAATCCAGCAAGAGGGAACGATATACCACATTTACTTAAAGAAGGAAAAAAAAGTGGCGATGCTACAGTGACCTACTTTAACGAGTATTACATCACTACCAACTATTTTCAATATAGTTTATCAGGTTATTTGTAGCTTACTTGCAAAATAAAAAAAATGCCAATCTAACCTGTAAGTTTCATGCAAGTCTGAACGTCTACACTTTGATCTATTTACTGATACCCTAGGGCAACCTTCTCTCCCCTTTTTATACAGAGTTTTACCCGAATAAGGTACAGTACCTTATTTTCTTGTTAGCGTGGTGTACAGTCTATCACAAGAATGACTGAGCTACTACAGTTTATAGGCGTGAAGGTCGTTTGGTGCAACCTGGGATAATCCTAGTCGAAATACATGGGTCGTTTGAACCAGGTTGGTCATAGGACATTTGGCGAAGTTGTGAACACACCTGTTAATCTTACTTACGTGTTTGTTTACTTCTGACTCACGTTTCTATAGCCAGTTTCTGTTCATTCGACTGATATTTACGTTATCTTAAGATATTATAAGTTAGATCTGTAAAAATTGAAGGAATTAGCTTAATGTTCAGGTTAGGTTGAATTAGATTATATATATTAGATATACATTTATATATAGTATATTATATGTTAGATGTGTAAAAATTGAAGAAATTTCTTGATGTTTAGGTTAGGTTGGATTAAATTAGATTATATATACATATATATGTATATAATATATGGTATATATAGTAGTATAGTATAATGATTTTATATATATTATATATATATATATATGGTAGCTTCTAGGAAGGAATGTTCCAAATGTCCTATGGCCAGTTTATAATACTAATGCAAAATAACTCTTTTTAATTATATGTAAAACTCAATACAAGCATAAAAATTGACTATTTTGTAATTTAATATTATGTTTTGTGATTATTATTTTATACTTTTTGACTAAGGTATGTAGATTGTAGCCCATGATAAATAATTTACGGATTTTAAAAATAAGCTGTTAATACTATAATATTTATCGAAATTAGTAAACTGAATTAAAAAAAATATAATCGGCTCAAGTAATTTTATCTAGAATATCTAGCTTTAACAAATGCAAGAGCTTAATAATACAGCTCAAATACTTTGATGAAACATTTAGTGAATAATTCATTTTCAAAAAAATAATTCAAATAATTTGAATTTATAAAGGGTTTTACATATTAAAAATGACATCAATACAATATCTGCCCACACACAATACACGCCATGCTTGGTTAGCCCGGTTGAATGATTATAAGAGTGGTTGGGGTTAGAATCTTATACCGGTGTCCTGTCCTTCAATTACTTAACATTCTCAATGCAAGTATGTTTTCTTTAAATTCTACCTTCCTCATCCTTGACCCTGTAGTCTAATAAATTTGAATAGCTCATTAGGAAATATAACCTAGAAAAAACAAATAAAAATGCTTTAAGGGGTGATGACTACAATATGTTAAAAAAAATCAAGCAAACGTGACAGTATGATTATTTGAAGAAAAAATGAATGTTTTATCTTAAGAGTTCAAACACTTGGTTTTTTTTCAACGCCATTGTAATGGCAATTTATTTTTAAAAACCTCTCAGATAAACTTTCAGACATATTAATTTTGGTAATAAATCTTCCCCCCCAGATAGATCGTAATGTAGATAGCCATGACTCTGATGATCCGATCAAATATTACTTTTTGAACGCAAGTAGCTGGGATCTAATCAGGATTTCATTGTCCCAGATGACTGGTAAGAGGAGCCAGGGGAGGGGGTATTCTATCCCATTGATCTTGTGAAAATCTGCAAGCACAACTTCATTGCCTCCGTAAATCAGACAAACCCCGGAAAGCCGACCTAATTATTGGTATGGGAAAGAAGGGGAGCGTCGCCATATGGTTCCTCTCAAAACCTTCACCGTGCTTTACTCATAAATCTCTAGTTTAATGGGGCACACCCACACTTCTTTAGAATAAACGTTTTATTGTGTACGTATGGTCGGTCGATGATTAATATAGAATCATACATTTTTTTTAAATGCTTGGGATAACCAACTCTTTTGTTTGTAAGCCTATGCTTATAGGCCTACTCCATTCACCAAGTAAGGTAGCCATAGTTTATAAACTGCGCTTGCTGATGATGGGAATATCGGGGTTCAAATTCTGGTCAGGTCTACTGAGGGTGGTTTTTCCTAAATGGTTTCCCACTCTCCTTCCAAGTAAATACGGGTAGATTACCTCTAAAATGCTTTCTTCCTCATTCCTACTCCCTTAGATTAATTATTATATATGCGTATAGCCTGAATAGGTAGTACGTGAAAAAATATATACGCTTCGCCATAGTGGAACCATGTAAGGGTTGCTTTAAGGGTAAGCGAAAGGTACATTTGTACATGTTCCCGCATTTTCTTGAATATAGTCCCTAGTTTAGTAGGAATCTGGAAAACATGGAAATGTGGGAAGAATCAAAGAATTTAATATTACATGGAATAGTCGGTAAGAATTCAGGAACATTTTAATATAGTTCTCTGAAATTTTCAGATAGTTTTATTTTATTGATTTTTTTTAAATATTAAGAAAAAGAATAAAATTTGGTTTTATTAACAATACTTCGCGAATAGCATCGATATATTTTTAGCTTTAATTTTTTCGTCATGACTTTATTAGAGGATAGAGAAAATTATGAGTTTTTTTATTCATGGCATTGCATATAAATTACTGGTAAAGTACACATTTTTTTTGACCTTAAAAACTGGAAAAATTTAGGAATTTCGAAATTTGTCCATTACATTTTGAAGAAAATGTCATGTGACATCAAACTATTGACGTATTTGTAAATATGTGCTAGTGTTTTTACTTTTATCTGTACTTTGGGGTTTTACAATGATTTAAGATTTATTTAGTGACATGACATATTATAACATGTTTAACTCACTTAAATTTCATATATAAAACCTAGAAAGTGTATCAATCCCGAGCCCGGACGGTTAATAAGACGTAGACATATGAAGTACCTAATAATTTTAGTACATGAGTGCATAGATAAGTAAACTAGGCAGGGCTGGCGCAGGGTTTAGTGTAAAGGGTTTAATAGGCCCTAGACGAGACTTAAAACTGTGTGCCCCAGTTATATTCTGTATAGTGTAAATAAACAGGAACCTATGCGTAGCGCAAAATAATTAAAATTAAAATAGGGTGATAAACATTTCCGTTTAATAAAAATAAAATAACAAAAAGGGAGAAAAGTAAGTAGAGAATAAGGGGTGTGATCCTCCCTTTTCCCCCACCCTTACCCATTCCCCTATTAATCAATGTGTGGCAGATATAATATCCCAATTACCCTTCCTTTTATATTAATATTTTATGAAGCTTTTATTTAAATATCAAAGTTATTTGCCGAAAAAGCGACTACGAATGTAATAAAACCATAAAAGTGATTAGGTTGTTAATAAATCTTTGAAAAAATAAACATAGATATATGTTATAAATATTAGTATAATAAGTCAATGTTATTTATTAATAAAAATATTTATTAGCTTATTTGATCTAAATATTAGTTTTTTAAACACTAAAAATCATACTTTTTTTTTAATTCACCCGTAGGACCTACTTCCTTATCTAGATGATCGCCTAGGCTCTCCTGGTGGATAATCCGGACCCGAAACTAGGTGCATACATGTCATGATTATTATTATTTAGGGATACGTAGGCTATTATCTCAAGGATAGACATGGATATTTAAATCAACACACTATTTTAGGTGGTAATATATAATATAATATATTAAACTGCAAAATGTGATGTTGTTAACGCCAGCAGGAATGGGTGACCAAAATAATATCAAACTGATTATTTAGTTATCGTTTGAGAAAAGAATGTCCATTTAATATAAATCATCAAATAAGAAAAAAAACACTAAATAGCCCACAATCATTGAACTACTTATAGGACTACATAAATTTATACTTTAATAATCTAATTTAACTTTATTTTTTATTTGAGGTAATTAACTTGCACTGTTTGAACCAACTGATTATATCAGCACACGAGAATTTCTATGAGCGAGAGTGAAAGGGCCTATCCATTTACCGGTGAAGATATTTTCACATATTTTCCAGGTTTCTATGCCACAATCTACATGGGTTCCTCCGAAGGAAGTTGTGTGTTACGGATGTATATCGCTCAACAAAAATCCGTTGGGTCCGGCTGGATTTGAACACACAAACATCTTGTAGTGAGGCGAGCTACTTTACCCCAAGACCACCGAGGTCGACTATAATTTTATATAATCTTATTGTGTAGAGATATTCCTTTTCGCAATTATTAATAACAATAGTTAATTTTAATTTCTCGCAACTCCTCGGGCAGAGAAAATATTGTGATCATCCAAAAAATGAATTCAAGATTTGATGGGTATCGACATTTCATGAGCAGCTGAAAACAAAAGAGTGTTTTTTTCCCAATGCCGTCGGTCTGTCTATCTGTGGGTCTGTCTGTATCTCAGCTTAGAGCCGAAACCATTTTACTAATAGGACTAATACTTTGTACCTAAGGTTTTCTTAGGGCTCCCCTGAGGTTTTGGAATTATATTTAGTCCATAATTTATTGTTTGTTTAATGAATGGCAAACGAGAGAAAAATTTAAATATGTCTCAAAATTCTTACAAAATATTTTGATTAAAATTTGTATCTAAGCATCGATTAACATTACGGAAAGAAATTAAACGTGCCATTTTTTTAGTAAAATTAGCTTAGAGTGTATTTAACATAAGTAGATATCCCCAATTTTTAAATATCTCCGCAACTATTTTAAATACGAAATAACTTATGAGTGTAAAATTGTAGTACTCATAAACATAAAGAACTTTTATTTAAATATATATTTATGTAACCGATAATTTCTGATCTATTTGCCAGTTTAAAAAAATTGAGGTCTGGGATATTAATTATGCTCTTTGGTGAACGGAGAAGTTACTCTTTCCTCAATGTGATTCCGTTATAATGTATATTATTTCTTTTGTGCTCTTTGGCAGTACGTGATGGTCTCTTTTCTGATAGGGTGTCTCTGCTACAAAGTAGATTATTTCATTTCACATATTTTAAAATAAAACTCCGTTCCTGCCCTTATTCATAGGTATAGAACTGTAAACCTATACAAATACTATATTTAATATAAAACTTTGGTAAAACAATTGACTAGGATCTGTGTTTAATATCTCAACTAAACAGAATAAATAATAATAGTTTTTATATGTTTACAATTTTACCTAAAATATATAAGATACATATATATATAAAATTAATGCATTACACTTATTTTAACATATTTTTAACCTAAGAAATTGAAACAATATTTCATAAGAACTTAATCCTGCATTCATCTTGTTTCTGAAATCACTTTTGATGTAAAATAATTGTAGAATAACATTCACAATGCCACGGTAATTTTAGATAATCACAATAAACATACTTTTGATACAATTACGATTAACCGCAAAAATAAGTGAAGATAACTAGAATAAAGTGAGAGAAGTGAAGCGTAATTCCCTCTTCATAGAATTCTGTGAAGATTTTTGGTTCTATCACCCCCTTTTCCACCCTAAAATTAAGCAGGTAAAGAGCGCTTTTCGCCTATTATATTAGTAATACACTGCCAACTAAACCTTGTAAATTAATACTCTCTCTCTCATATGTTTGAGTGAATTTATTAAAACTACCCATTTAAGAGTGAGACGGGTGTAAGGTATATTTCACTTCTTTCCACCTTCCGCTCACCCCCGTATCTTTGGCCCTCGCCTGAACAAAACACGAGTTTCCAAGGGCTGATCGACCTGATACCCCCTCATTTCCCATTTTATACCTTTTACCCTGTATAAGCTATTCTTGCTACTAGCTAGTGGGGTAAATGCTAGGTTAACTTCTTTATTGCCCTCTCATCACATTTCTCATCACAATGCTGTGTCTGATGATAATTATGAATACTTAAATAGCAGTGGAAAGGTGAGAAAGAGGATACTTGTATGGAAAGTTAGTTGAAGTTTTGCTTTTCGTGCCAAATTCTTTTAAAAATCCCTCTCTTCCATTCCCCCTACTCGATCACAACTCCTTTGAAAACGAAAAAGAGGCTGAAGAAGCCAATAGATCAAAGGAGCGCAGTACATGGTCGGTATGAGATAATCTTTTTATTTTCCTACATCTTATCCCCCTCATACGGGGTCAACGTATCAATCTATGGCAAGTAACAGGAACTTGCCATATTTGTTTTGGTTGACCTGTTTTTAAAAGCCAGATTCCCTTCCCGTCGCGAGCCCCCGACTCTTGCCTGGGGAAAATAGAGTGAATTATACGAGCGAGCACAAAATAGTCTACCAATTTTGGCAGAGAAGTATTTTCACATAGCTTTGAGGGATCTTTCACACGCCACAGTCAACATGGGACCGACGGACCTACCTCCACCCCGAAGGAAGCTGTGTTACGGATTTTTATCGCGTTAGAAAAATCCCTCGGTATTGGCTGGGTTTGAACCCATGTACATCGAATCAGTAGGAAATAAATGGTCAAAATCACCGCAGGATTGGTTATTATTTGATCCAGATTAGATAATTCAAAGAAGCGATTTTTTTATGTCAAAAAATATTGTTGGTAGATTGATTACATGCTGGATTTTTATTTCACATTTTTAATAAACTAAACATGTTCAAAATATGTTGTCATACGCTGATTCGTATTGTTCAAATGTCATCCACCCAGCACTATAATGTCATATAGGAATAGCCTGCCTGATCTGACAGATATAAAAGTTAGATCTTTTTCCACGTATTCATATGTCAAGGAATGTCATCTGTCACTTTATGATAGATATTAATTCCTATAAAATAACACTAATAATATAGTACTATCTTATCAATGTTGACAAAAAAATGTATATTTGTATTTTCTAAAAGGTTCTTTCTACCGGAATCCTACCCTAGCTAAAACTATATACTTACAGTTATATTAGATCATCATTTCAATGAGAAATAGAAATATGAGTAAAAACCCATATGTTGGTATGCCTGACTCTATTCTGAATTCTCTGGATAAGTCTCATTCGGGTGGCTACACTAAGTCATATTTTTAAAAGTAACTATTTTGATTTTGCAAAATTAAAAATTATAGCTTTAAAATGAAAACTTTTTCACAATAACCTAGTGCAATAGCTAAAATAAAAATGAAACCAACTATGATGCTATATTTTCAAACACAAGATTAAATTTTTTAAATTTAAATTTTCAAGCTACAATGTCTACACGCTATTTAAGCAATTAATTGGTTTAATCTTCAATTATCCTTTATTCTCTAATCTGATACAACAAAGATTTGCAAAGCATCTTTCATGATTGTCCAAAAGGAAGGTTTTAGCTTATGACTGATCTTTAAGGTACTTTTAATCTTCTTACCATTTGAAACTAATTGAAGGGGATCTTACTTTAATTTTAATTTCAAGGTATCTTCTTTTTCTGAGACCAACTACCTAGCGTATATTTCAATTAGTGGAACCAACTCACGAATGTATTTGAATGGTGAACGCGGGCTTTATTCCTCTGATAACTCCAACATATTCGGTTCTTGATCAAAGACGGCTCCATTGAAATTTCTCCGTAGCGATGGCGTCGAAAATTGTTAGATCAAATCATTTTCTAGCGTTGTGTACTTTAAAACTTTGTAATGAATCAATCAGTTCAGTGAAAATTAATATAACTTCAAAAAACGTGCAAATACTAATTTTATTTTTTAAATAACGTTTTAACAACTTTTATTCATGCATTTACTTTGGTTTAAAAATTGAATTTAATAATTTTATTAACAAATTTTTATCTATATCAAAACAAAATTAAATACAATTATTATATTAACATGTTTACTTAAATGTCAATATATGCTTCTTCAGTAGACTCCAGGACAAATGGAGAATATTAAAGTCCGACGCCTTAGCTCAGTCGGCAGCATGTCTATCTACTGAGAAAATGGTCGTGGGTTTGATTCCTGGTATGGCTAAATCATTTATCGTTGGTAAAGTGTGGGTTTCTTCTTTGACCATAATGAATTAACGGCCGGGGGATGGATGCTGTGCCTGTTCTAGATTTGTTAGTTTATAGTCGTATGCAGATTTAATCAATCGTTTGGAAAGTGCATGCTAAATACATTAAATAAATTAAAGTAAAAAACCTAATGAAAATTCTAAAATTATTTTTCATTTCATATGGCCTCTTTAAATATTCATTTAAAATGATAGGCCTACAGTAAAACATAATTATGAGCTGGGAGTTAACAATATTTTAAAATTTATCTTAATAAGGATTTGAGCCAAAGATCTTTTGATATATCATCTGGGCTATCCACTGGTCAACACACACCTTACTATTATCCAAACGACTTCATATTTAAATTAATTATTAGAGATGTGAATGAATCGTTAACAGTGTCGGTGGCCGCCAGGTCTAACACGCTGCTTTCGAAGTAGAATAGAGTTACTAGACTGTCAATGACAAGAGAGATCGAGAACTACTAAGGGTAGTTTTTACAAAAATGCTTTTCCACTCTCCCTTCACACAAATTCGGGCAAACTTCCTCAGAATATAGCCTCCCTAATCCCTAAAACCAATAGTGTAAATAGTAGGCTAGATAAGCATATAGCCCGCACGGGCGGTAAGATTCGGTGCTAAAAAAACAAAAAAACGTTGAGAGTATATTTTAAAATACATATTATTTATGTTTTAAGTCTCACAGAAAGATTGAAACATTAATAGTTTGTCATTTTAAAATAATAATTCAAGTATTACTTTTAATAATTATTAACGTTATTGAAATACATAATATAACTGACGTGATATATATTTAAATCGCTCTCCCTAGAAACTCGCAAAATCTTCACGTCAAGAAAATAAAACAGTCCATGGCTTCTAGTACATTTTTGCACTAAGTAACCCAATTACTTTTTCCTCCATGTCGATTTTCCTCCCGTCACCAAGAATCATCGATTCCACTCACAATTCCCTTCAGACATTTACTATTCAATCTTTGGATATACATTTTTTTTTGTTAGGGAAAAGAACGGAGCTAGCTCTGGGTCTTATCAAGTATTCAGCAAGTGTCAGGTGTTAACATCAGGGGACACATTTTGGTACACGAGTTAAGTTAGACGACAAGCTGGAAGATAAAAGAAAAATGTTAGATGTGGGTGATGGAAATTTAGTTGTGCAACAGGGGTTTAGCCATGGTATGGTGTACCGTACAGACTTTCTGGCTAAATATTGAGATATTTACTTCAATTTAGTTAGATGAGTGATGCGAAATCGTACTCATTGTTGCAGAAACATAATCAGAAAAAAAATAGAATCACATTCTACCAAATAACACAAATTAAATAATATACACTGTAAATGACAGAAACATTGAGAAAAGAGTAAAATCTCTGTCTACCAAAGAGCATAACACTCAACTTTATTTTCAAATCTCTCCGTATTTATTAGGGGTGTACGAAGTACACTTTTTTAATTTGAAGCGAAAATATAAAACTTAAAAATATTTTTTTCAGCTATTATCAAATTATTTATGTTTGGAAAGTTAAAATATATTCTTATTTGTCATGAAAAATATTCTCAGATACCCATTTTGAACTCAAGCTTAAAGGCCATTTTCGAACTATTTTAAGCTTTATAAAATTTATCATGAATAAACTAGCTACTTTTTTTCTATAGAAAAATCAATATACATAATTATTTACCATGTAATAGAGTATTCAAACACCAATTTTTGAACAAAATTGTCGGAGATGTTTTCGAAATACCCATTTTTTTCAAAATAGTCTTCAGTAATTTTTTTTTCCTTAAGAAAAACATCTATTATGTTTATAAGACTATTTATAATGTAACAATCTTAGCAGATAACCATTTCGAACCAAATTCCTTGAGACATTTTTTTAAATATTAAAATTTTTGAAAAAAAAAAGTCATAGTTAAACTATTTTTAAACAAATCCCCCCCAAAAATACTGTCTGTATTTTTCATATCAAACACTCCTCAGTTATCCTTTTTTTAAAAAAGTCAAAGCTATTTTTGAAAAATGTTGTCATAAAAAAAATCCCTCATAAGTAAACAAGGTACCCTTAATTTGAAGGATAAGGTCAAAATAAAAAAAAATCCTATAACATCTAGACATAAATTTGAACAAAATCCATCAAATCGTTTTGGGTTTGTGGCAAGGGATAGACAGACAGATATGAAGATAGACATAATTATTTTAAAATCATTTTTTTTTTGTTGGACACACATAAAACGCGAAGATTCATCATAATCTCGAGATCGAAAAATTATGACTCTTCAATCGCTACATTTTGACTATTTACACCGTTATTAACTGGATTTAAATTAATATTTATATAAACTATCCAAGAATGACCATTTTCCCCATTTTGATGACGAAGTCACCATTGGGTGCAGGTGAGGTGAGGATATAAAACAGGAATAGCAAAGAAATTCGGAGGAAAAAAAAGGGAATAAAGTGGAAATTTGACTCGCGAGACTTCTTTCGTGTTCCTGCCCTCCTACTTTTTTTTTCCATTTATGGCTTAACTCTTTTGTGTCAATGTGACGTCCTGGCGGAGATTAAGGGCGGGGTTGGACCCACCCCCTTGCATGAGAAGGATAGTTGGGGGGGGGAGAGAGTGGGGAAGGACGAATACCAAGTATTCCACTGTCAGCCCTTGTAGTCCCCCAGTAATTACTTGTCACTTGAAACGGAGAAAAATGAGATTTAAAAAAAAAAGTTAAAGAAACGGATTTTAACTGGGATTGCGTGAGAAAAATAAAACGTATTTTTTTTTAAAAGTTATAAATCTTGTGAACCTTAGGTTCTTTTTTTTTTTTTTAAAAAGATATGTTATCTCTAGTTTGTTTTCTCAGCCACTCACGGGACTTGTATCTCAAAAACAAAAGATTGACAATAACACATTACTAGACCAACCGAATAAATGAGTTTGGATCACGTGGAACACATTCTCTTGGTTAAGTAATGGCTGTAATCGAAAACGTTTCACATCTGTATTCCGTCCTTTAACCGAAATCCCAATTTATGAACGCTTAATTACTTTATACATGTTTCGGTGGCCCCATGGTCTAAGGCGTCACTCTTGCAATAGAATAGACTGCCGATGATGGGGATATCGTGGTTTGATTCCGATCGGGTGTACTGATGGTGATTTTTCCTGATTGGTTTCTCCTTCTATCTCCACGCTATTGCGGATACACTTCCTCTAAATTTCAACCTTCCTCCCATCTCTAATCCACTAGCGTAATTAGTACAAATTATGAGTATAGCCCGAGCGAGTAGTAGGACGCGGCGCTAAACAAAATATAAATATATATTTCTTGAGTCAAAATGGGCTAAATATATTTTTTTGGCCCTTAAAATCTCGGACACCAAATTTGCACTAACTTTCTCAAATACAAATTTCAGGTTGGGGGGGGGGGAGAAGGGGTTGGGGAAGTGGAGGATAAATTTCTGGACGTGATTTTGTCATGCATAATTTTTTAAACATTTGAGCCCGATAGTATCATGGTTTTAAATTCACAAGTTCAATTAGCTAGCATCTAATAAGCTATAAAAATTATAATTATATATATATATATATATCTTCCTTTAAAAATTGGCCAACTTGATTGGCGGAGCCTTATCTGACAGTTAAACAAACAGACTAAGTACACTTTACGTATTCATATGCCAGACCATGTTGTCTGCAGCTATCATTTTTGATGGATATTATCAATTCCTATAAAATAACACTATAATATAGTAAAATAACGTTATAATATTTAGGAAATGTTATCAATGTTGAGCACAAAAAATATATGTTGGCATATTCTAAACGACACTTCTTGTGAAATTATAACTGTATTTTTATCTGCACATCATAATTAAAAATTAAATGCTGTCATGATTTGAAGCTACTATCATGAGTGATTGGCGTGATCTTGGGTGGGTAATGGGTAACTACTGATAAATTGGTGATATATAGGGGATTAAGGTGCAGATAAAGAGAGAAAAGAGACGGAAAAACTTGAGCTTCAAAGGAAAAACCACTGCTATAGAAACCCTTTGCCAGAGGAATCGATTTATGTTTGTTAACACTTCATTACGACACAGATAATTCCTGGAGACGATATTTTGAGAAGGGGGAGTGTAAATTTATGCGGGTGTTTTTTTTTTTTTTTTTTTTTGCATTTATTTGAAGTATTTAGGGTGCACTTTCTGAACCAACTGATTATATCAGCACAAGACTTAAAAACAAACTTAAATCTATAAAAGACACAACATTCAGCCCCGAGTAGTTAATTCATCACTTTGAAAGGGTGTATGTATCCAATTTCATCAATGTTATTTTTTTTTAGCCGTGCTAGGAATCGATCCCAGGATCCTTAGCTCTATAGACAGATATAGACTGATCTAATGTATCGGAACCATGCAGATAATTATTTTTTGCATTTTGTATTTTTAACTGTTTAGGTTATACGCATGTGTACTAATCACGCTAATTTTTTTAGGGATGAGTGAGGTTAAATTGAGAATTGAGAGTAAATGTACCGGAATTTTCGTGGAGGAAGAGTGGTAAACATTTCAATTAAAACATCCTCACTACACCCGACCGAGACTCAAACTCAAATATCCCCGTGATTGGCATTCTAGTATATTGTGAGAGTGATGCCTTAGACCATTTAACCACCGAAGTGGGTCGTATAAAATTAATAGGCTGAAACGATGCACTTTTAAAATCTGGGAAGATTAGGGAATTTGAGGTGACAGGGGAAAATAAAGGACCATTTAGGTATAAATTAAATATTGAACATAATTTCCAGATATTTTTGCAATTATTTTTTAAATACGAACTTAAAGAGAATAACCAAGTGTGACATATCAGTTTTATCTTTAATTCATGTGATTTTATGAATATCTATGATATATATTTTGCCTTTAATCATACTTTTATTTAGAATTTAATAGAAAAAACGGTGAAAATATTGAGATATTTCATTTATTAATTTATATGATGATACACAAATTTTTTATTTTGTGGTTTCTAGAAAAGCTAGGTGATTTTAAATATTTTTTAAGTATAACAACAACCCTGATTAAATAAAACTCAAAATTAATGAAAAATATAAGCTATATATATAGGACTTCACATGTAAACGTTGTTACAAAAGAACTTGTTTTTGACTAGAATGGAGAAACAGAAACTAGTAAAAAATATTTAATAGAAATATCAAATTTAGTAGCTATGAGTTTTCCTATTATGACAAAAAAACATATGGGACCTACTGAAAAAAGGATGAACTGATTGATCTCCACACCAAGCTTGTGTTACCTGTGTTCGGTGCTTTGGTACCAATAATAAAAATAATTATTATAATAATTATTAATTTTAATATTATTATTATTTACAATTGATTTACTCTGGAACTTTTTCTAAGAAAATAATATAATACTATAACTTCTTAATAACTAGATACCCTATAGAAAAGTATTTATTTTAAATGTGGTAGTGTTGTAGCAGCTAGTTCAATAGTAAAATTTGTTTTAAAAAAAATAAAGAAATTTCGTTCAGGTGGATTGGAAGGAGGAAACACGAGATAAGTTCTTTCTTTACCTTTTAATTTTCTACTTTAATATATAAGTTTAGTTTAATATACACATACTGATCTCAGCAGTTCTTGAATATTTGTTATGAGCACACTACCATCTAAGCAATAGGCGTCGTAAAGGGAGGACATGGGTACATCCCCCCCCCTTCGAGCCTCAATCTTACCATCATCGACAGTGTCCTCTATTGCGAGAGTGACGCCTTAAACCATGCGGCCACTGAAGCAGGCTGCAACCTATTTATAAGCAAATATTTATTTCAAATAAGTTTCTATGTTTTGATCAATCTGATTATGAATCTATATTGGAGTGATCAATTAGTAACGAGCAGTTAAGATTATGCCGAAATGGTTAGGACTAAAATAATTATGTTCATGCAATATGAAACTTATTGGTCATTAAATGTCGCTTTTCTAAGACTGATAGCGAGTAATTTTGATTTTTTTAATTTTAATTTTTCTTCAACTCCTTTTTCTAATGTTTATAAACATATATATATATATATATAATATATATATATATATATAGAGAGAGAGAGAGATAATTTTATCTAAATATATACCATATATACACACATAACTTGCCAAGGAATGGCAGTGGTACATTATTTTCATTTACTTTTTTTTAAATTCCAGCTTAACATGGGCAAAACGTAATTTTGAACAACACATGTCTGGTCAAAAATCGTTTTGGGGGCCCGGATTTTAATATAACTTTTTAAATAAAGAGAAAAAGTCTGGTCTAAATTCCATGATGCCCTTAATAAATACTCAAGAACTGTTAAGAATATTATGTGTAGAGAATTTAACTAAACTAAACCAACATATTATTATATTTTTCCAAAATAGTTTTTTTCCTACAAAAAAAACCCGCAAAAATATTCACCTTATCTAGCGTTTTCTTCCATCTCACCTTAAAATAAAGAGATTTAATTCTACTCAACTCTTTATAAAAGAAAATAACACGAACGTAAGGTTAAAATAGAGGGGGAGGGGGGTGGAAAATAAAATGAGGCAGTAAACGTATTGATTGCAATAAATTCAACGGACATTATATTGCGTTTGTTTACGGTTATTTTTCTCTCTCTCTTTCCTCTCTTACTTTCTCTCTAGGTGGGGCCTTGTTACGTGAAGTGTTCTAATTCCCGGTTCAATACAACAACAACCCCAACCAGCATCCGTTTCAAAGCAAAAAAAAAAAAGTTTGTACTTCAAGATGCTGGTCACGTGTTGTTCTGCGGTGCACCGCTCAGCTCAACTCTTGTTTGGTCAAACATTAAAAAGACTAGCATGGATAAAGACAGAAAATTGAAGGGATGGGGGAGAGTGGGGGGTTGAAAAAATATTACTGGAAAAAAAATCACAAATAAAGCATAGCATGCCCTGCAATAGAAGGTATGTGTTGGCTGGTACATTGTGTTCGTTGAATATCTGGAGGTTCTTGAACGGGAAAGGGGTGGAAGGAGATGCAATATCAAGACAGGTGAAATTTTTCCTCTTATAGAGTATTATGAATAATGAAATGAAAACACGATATATGTCTTGAAATGTATTATATAATATTAAATAAATAGTACGACACAGCCGTAAAAAATTTCTCATATAGTCTATTTATATTTTGAAATAAACACTTCCAAGAATAGGTCGCCAGTAAACTACCCTTAAATATTTAAAAATAAATAATTGTATGGTGTTATTCATCGTGTAAAGCATTCACCAGAGAATTTATTTTTTAACAAAATTGTTAAAGTCATTTTCAAACATTTTAAAATTTTCAAAAATCAGTAATATACCCTTTAATGAGTATTTTCTAGAAGAAACAACGTGCGTACAGTGTTATTCATAGTTTAAAAAAAATTCTCAGATATAAATTTTGATCAAAATCACTAGAACAATTATTTTAAATATTCAATTTGGGAGAATAATAATAAATTACCCCTAATCTTATATCTATAATTAAAATCACGATATTTCCTTGAGGTATGATCACTGAGGGCTATACCTCAGAATTTTTTTTATTTTAACCTCAGCCCGAAAATTAAGGGTAGTTATTGATGAGCTATTTTTTTTGAATTCCAGTCGACTTCCCTAATGGCACTGTATAATTGTGTTTTTTGTAGATATTCGTTAAAAGGTAGTTTACTGATGAGAGATTTTATAAAATTCTAAATATTTTGAAAATAGCTCAAACGACTTGGTTTAAAATGTATATCTTGGGAGTGTTTGACATAACAAATAAAACTGTATACGTGCTTTTTTGGTGGGATAATTCGTTTAAGGGTAACTTACTTATGGCTACCGGTACTTTAAAAATAGTGGAATAGGCCTATTTTAAAAATGTCTTTAGTGATTTGGTTCGAAATCTGTTAAGTATTTAACATTATAGATGTTTTATATTATATATATATATATATATATATATATATATATATATATATAAAAAATATATATATATGTTTTTCTTAAAAAATTAGCTTTATATTTATTTTATGATAACTCATTTTCGTAAAATTTGAATTTTTTTGGAAATAGCCATGACGATTTTATTCAAAAGTGGTATCGGATGTACTAATTTACATGATCATTAATAATGTATAGTTATTTTTCTAAAATAAATTAATTTAAATGTATTTTACTTACATAAAATTATAGATAATTTGTTTATTTTTAATTCAAATTATAGACAGTTGGAATTTTTTTAATTGACCTTAAAGATAGGTATAGGCTAGTTCAAAAAGGGTATTTAGGAATAGTTTATCATGACAAATAAGAGCACAATTTTATTTTTACAAATTTCAAATAACCTTAGAGTGGTTTACAAATAACTTATTTTCGAAAATGTGAAATTTGCTTAAAAAATATTTGAAATGTTTGGTCTAAAATCTAGATATAAAGAGTGTTTCCTGTGAGTAATAAGATGATGTGTATGCTTTTATGAGGATTCCGACCATCACCGAAAATCCAACTTCACAGTCGTACGTAGAACAAGGTAGCAACAGTCACGTGATAGCTTCACTGAGTTGAGGCCTATCCGGCTTTGGAAGGCGCCACAGGCACGAACAAGAAACCCTCTTCTCGTATGCGTATATCATGGGCCTTCCTCCCAGAAGTACACCTTAAACCCCGTTTTTTTTTTTTTTTTTACTTTCACAGTTTATTATTATTTTATATTTTAGAATAATTACAAAATCATTACACTTCAAAAAAACTTTCCATGACCCACCTAAAATCAGCATGTGATATCCAGTGGGTTGTGACCCACAGCTTGGGAACCACTAATTTTATCATATTGGGAAGAAGGCGACCAACCTCTAATAAGCTGGCACCATCCAGTGAGGAAACAAGCATCCCTTTGGATTCCCACGCTGGACTATTGATTCCTCTGTGTGTGTGTGTGTGTGTTTGTGTGTTGTGTGTGTGTGTGTGTGTGTGAGTGTGTGTGTGCGTGCGCGCTCAGTATTCCTAACAAGCGTTTCAACCAATCTCACCCCAACCCAATGCCACTTTTTGTGCCTACGACGACCACAGGGAGTGAATTGATACACTCATAGAAACGTGGAATTGATATAAATTACTTTTAAGGGCACCATCTACTTAAAAGGAAAATGTCCACACTCTTTACTATTTAACACGGGAATCTGAAGCTTCTTAAATTACTCAATCAATCCTCATTGGTCTTAACAGTTTTCTGATGTGACCGTAATAAATAATGACTTTATTTGTTTGAGGTAAGCCAGATCTACGTTTGTAACCATTTACTTTTTATCCCAAATATTCCACATTTCGCGTGAAACGTCGTAAAAAATGGACTAAATATACCTTATCAGTTTTTTTTGTATATATGTTTATCACCACGTCCCACCCTCAGTAGACCCAGCCAGGATTAAAACCCCGATCTCCCCATCTTCAACAAGCCAGTCTAACATGAAAGTGACGCTTTATAGTTTAGACCATTCGACCACCGAATCGGGCTATTTTTGTTTTAATTTATAAAACTTAAAAATAAAGTTTATAATTATATAGTGACACGTCAATAACTTTTGTCTTCATATTGATATGATCAATATTTAAAATAAACAGCCACTTATTAAATAATACAGTATTTCTAGGCACCTGCAATGCGCACCGATAGGTGGTCCCCTTTACTTTTCGTCAATACAAAGGTTATTAGCCAGTGGTATGGCGTGGAATGTTGCCATGATAAGCAGAGCTTAATAAATCCGTACCTCTGATATGTTCTAACGCACTCTGTCCCCATTTGACAAATGAGTGTTCTACTGAGTAATAAGAACACATTACTGATACAGTTTGTATAAACTCTGCTTAACCTGACAACACTACACGCCACCCCTCTGTTATGACCACATCGAAACCAGTTCGACACAACTTATATTATTTTGTAAGAATAGTTTTTTACTTTAGTATTATGTGAAGTGTTGTGAATTAATTTTGATTTTTATTACCCTCCGTGTCATCCGCCATGCAAATTTTTCTTTATCACTTATGCAAGTGCTATATCTTGACTTCACTTGTCAAAGTGAAAAAAACTACTTAAGAAGCAGAAGGATATGGAATGGTTGTTAAATAACTTTTGAAATGTCAGAAAAATCTAAACTTACCGTAAACTCACAATACATTTCCAAGATATCAACGCATTCACGTAGATGGGATAGAAGAATGAAGAAAATTAAGCTTTAGAGTAAGCGGATATGCATTTGCGTGAAGGGAAGAAAGGGGAAGTATTGTTTAAAAAAATCATTAGAACACCCTGAAGGTTTATAACCCCGACCTTTGCGTCACCGACTAAATAGTTAGGACGAAACTGATGTCTCCACCCACATGCCTACCGAATTAAATAAATAAATATATTATTTTTACTTAACCATGAAACGACTCTTGGTTCCTCAGTCTACAAAATTGCTCAAGGAGTTGCAAGGCCATATTATCTTAATGTTAATAATAATAAATCGTTCTGCCCATAGTTCAACTGTTTTATTTTACACAACTTAACCTAATATAGAGAAGTGAAACATGGGATGGTTTGCTTGCGCATCCCAAGCGAGTGGTGGTACGAGTGCCGAGCGTGTTCCAGTGAGTTGGCCACCACCAAGCTCGGCGCCGCTCTAGCGGCGGGATAGGAAACTACTCTACAGCGCTGCGCCAGACAACTGCGCGACCGATAAAAACAGGTGGGGGAAAGCTCATTACGTCACTGGCATAACCAATATAAGATGTTAATTTTCATACAGCCCTTTTATACACAAAGGGCCTATAATTTTACCATTTTATTAAGTTTCTAAAAATAGAATAGTTTGTTAACTACACTTTGCAGAGATCTAAGATAAATTGTCAATTCATGACTGAGCATACTACGAGTAAAATAAAGAAACACATTTTCTTTGAAAGTTAATCGAACTTAATTTAGAAATCAATTTTGGAAGATAGGCCTATAGGGAAGGGGGGCATGATGGGGTGGTTAAGGTTTAAGCCGCTACAGTATTAAATGAGTAATAATAAAATAATGATTTTTTTAGAATAACATACATATCATTGACATGCAATTTACACTATTGAATTTTAAATGTCACATATACTTCATAGTCAATTTTATATTTTCATCAGGCACGAGATTTACCCCACCCTGCCCCATATGTGGGGTAAGATGGTGTATGACATGGGGCAAGATGGGGTATGGGGTACAAAATCGCAAGTTCATTTTGAGCAATGAATGCACTTATGTACTGCTTCAGCATAATCGTCATCGATGTCAGCACATGAACAGTGTGACCAACGGCCACAAGAACCACACGATACCCATCCCTCTGTTGATTGTGAATACAAACCACTACAATACAAGCCCTCCGCATCATCGTCATCACTGCTCGAGGCACATGTTGGCTCTTTAGCTTTCTTATTTTTTTTTTACTTTCACCTTTTCAGTCAAGCTTGTGTTATTATTTTGTTTCTTCGTGACAGTTCCTTTTCCTAGTCTACAACTCTTCCAGTCCTCTCTTGTAAGATTATGATGTCAATATTGTCCTACATTTTTCCTTGTTGGTGTTTCTGCGTTGCTAATATGTGGAACAGGTAGGATATGATGTGGTGAAGTAGTTAGGAATGCATTTATCTCTGAACATACCACATTCGCTGATAAATATATTGGGGATTTTCAGGACGATTTCCTCAGGTAGAACATCCAGGCTGAGGATTGTCTTTGGAAATGGGTGTTGAAAGTTCCTCAGCAGCGGGCTCATCTTCATTAGGAATGACTGGAATAGGCCTATTCATTGTCTCAGAAGGCATGAAATATACCTTAGTGAAAACGGTTGGATCAACAGGCCAGTCTCCGGTTTTCCGGAAACCATTTATTGTGCATGACATTGTAGCAGCTCTGATGAATGCGCTTCCAAAGATTTGCGCCACTTGGAAGTTTGTGATCACGCTTCCTGGATGATACCGAAGCCACGTAGTTGCAATACTATCATAAAATACACTAAGAGGTTTCATGAATGTTACATCAAGTGGTTGCATGTGGTGCGTTCAATGTGGTGGAAAGCAAAGCAATATCACACTATTTTATTGACCATAGTCAATGAGTTGGATGTTATTCGTGTGTGTAGAATGACTGTCCAATAAAAGAAAAACACGATTATATTTAGATGCATGCGTGAACTCAACACATTTCTGTAGCTAGGACAGAAATATGTCTGATTGCATTCAACCACTTTTGGAACACTCTGCCCATACACGTTCCACTCGCAGAGATGCAAAGTATCACCGGAAAAGTGGTCATGTCCACAAACAGATTTTAAGGGACAGGATGGGGTACCCACCACCATTCCATATTGATCCACCCCATATTTCCCCAAACATTCTGCAAACAAATATGGCCGCCCACCCCACGCATACTAGAGAAAGGAACTAAAACATACCTGTTGCTTTGAAGCTTGACAAGAGGGTTTTTGTTTAGTCAAGTCCATTTATATAATCCTTACACACGTCAATCGTATCAACACTTCAAATTAGCGCAAACATTACATCAATACCTTCAGAAAACAACAAAAATACATTACAAACACAACCAGAGATACTATCACTTACCACTCTCTCGGCCAACTAGGGAGAGATCAAAGGAAGGTCTCCGCTAGGCAGCAGCACATCACCATCAAAGTAGAGGGGGTAACCCGTCTTACCTCGCTACCTCGTCATGCCCTCCCTCTCTTACCTATCTGAAATCCGGGAATAATATAGGGCCTATTTTTATATAACACTATTAATTTAATAAAAACAATTCAATTGACTTTTATATTAACTTCTGAGTTTCTTAAAACCATCATAAATCTGTCTCAGGTGATTTGGGAAAAATTTGGATTATATACATACATACATACACATACATACATACATACATACATACATACATACATACATACATACATACATACATACATACATACATACATACATACATACATACATACATACATACATACATACATACATACATACATACATACATACATACATACATAAATACATACACACATACATATACACATACATACATACATACATACATACATACATACATACATACATACATACATACATACATACATACATACATACATACATACATACATACATACATACATACATACATACATACATACATACATACATACATACATACATACAGAGAGCTAGAATAAACAACCCTACAATTCTGTACCTAATCCGTCCTCTCTATCTTTTTTCACACTTTCCTATCCTTGCATACTCCCTTCGCTTCAACAACATCCACGCACCAAGTTATACATGCTCTTTTCTATTTTATTCTTAAAACTAGTAATGTTTCTCTTTTTCACACATTCTACTACAACATTTAGCCACGCCTTACATTAACTATAACTTCCTTTTGATTCATACACTCTACCTTCATATATTTGCTTCGTCACTCGATGCACACTTATCCTCTAAACATGCTTACACAAACGTAAGATGGTTCTTTAACATTTACCTATTTGATTGCCTTTCAAAGCGCACTCCTTTAGCACACATTCATAACTGACTCTATTCACAGGAGTTTTTACATACATCTAATAGATGTATCATTCCAACCGCATTCGCATTCGCATTCACCTTGCTTTTTACTTTCTCTCTATCTTACAGGTAGAGAAAGTATTGTGATCGTCAAAAAAATCGAACTCGAGATTTTGATGAATTTTGACGTTTCATGACTTCCTGAATCCGAAAAAGTGGTTTTTGAATTTCCGTCTGTCTGTCTGTCTGTCTGTCTGTACCTCCAACTAGAGCCTAAACTATTTTACCGATTGAGCTGAAACTTGATATCTAGGATTTTCATAGGGTTGCCCCGAGGAGTTTTTGGAATTGGATATCTACCCATAAAATTAAGGGTAGTTTACTGAAGGGCAAAAAGAGAAAAAGTCGATTTTTCTCAAAATTGCTCTAACGATTTTGATTAAATTTCATTTATGAACATAAATAAATATTCCAAATAAATGGCTACTCTCAATATTTCGGCAAAATCGTTTTAAGGGCTGCGGTCTGATGCGTAAATTAACATTTTTTATAATAGCTCCGAAACTATTTGAGTTATGAAATTACTTAGCATTACAAATATGTATATATATTTATAATACAAATATTTTATTCGAAACATATTTTTATAAAATCAATAATTTTCAATATATACGCAATTATATATATATTTTTAACTTTTTGGGCATTAAAGCTTAAGTATTGCGATCGTAAGAAAAACTAACCTGAAATGTTGATGGATGTCGACGTCTCATGACCCCCCGAACCCTTAAAAATAGTCTTTGCAATGCCGTCTGTCTGTGTGTCTATTAAAACTTAAAATTAAGGGTAGTTTACTGAATGGCAAAAAGAGAAAAAGTCGATTTTCTCAAAATCGGCTCCAACGATTTTGATTAAATTTCATTTATAAACATTAATAAATATTCCAAACAAAATGGCTACCCTCAATATTTCGGCAAAATGGCTTTAAGGGCTCCGGTCTGATGCGTAAATTAACATTTTTTTAAATAGCTCCGAAACTATTTGAGATATGAAATTACTTAGCATAACAAATATGTATATATATTTATAATACAGATATTTTATCTGAAACATATTTTTATAAAATCAATAACTTTCAATATATACGCAATTATATGAATTTTTTTAACTTTTTGGACATTAAAGTTTAAGTATTGCGACCGTAAAAAAAAAAACTAACCTGAAATGTTGATGGATGTCGACGTCTCATGACCCCCCGAACCCTAAAAAATAGTCTTTGAAATGCCGTCTCTCTGTGTGTCTATAAAAACTTAAAATTAAGGGTAGTTTACTGAAGGACGAAAAGAGAAAAATTTGGTTTTCTCAAAATCTGCTTAAACGATTTTGATTAAAATTCGTATCTAGGCGTTGATTAAGATTATAAATAAACTGGCTATTTTCATTTTCCTAAGAAAATGATTTTTAGGGTACATTACAGAAGCGTTAATTTCCGTATCTCCACAACTATTGGAGAAACTAAACAACTTATCATTGCAAAATTGTAGGACTATTAGAAATAAACTTTTATTTGACATATATTTTTATAAAAACAGAAGTTTCTGAGATATTTGCAAATATATTAATACAATTTTGTGAGCTTTAGTTGTAAACATATACTACTTAAGTCTTAACGCAATAATACTCCAATGCCATAGAGTAATTAAATATAAGTAAGTATCTAAAAAAAGTATGTTATTTTTCCTTAAATCTCTTAGGAGAAATGTTTGCATAGCAATGATCTATCTCCATTTTAGACTCAATAGTCAATATTTACATTTTTTATTAGTCAAAATGTATAAATGAATAATTAAATATCAATGCGATGACTTGAAGATCTGCAACACCTTTTAAAATGTTAAAATTTTAACCAGAAATCGAAATTTTAATACGAAGTGTTGACCCTTGTGGAAGACATTAAACTGTTTGAAATGTTCTTAGGTGGACAAAGATGCGCCTCTTTTCTAATTGATTCTATATCATTGTATATTATTTTATGCGTGTTCTTATGTGGAGTGGTGATGATACAATGTACATTATTCCGTTCAGAAATCTTACGAGTTTATAGAAAGAGAGATAAAGTCTGTGCGGTGTGCCGTACCATTTATTTTTCTCCTGACAAACCCACACTTCACATCCATAAACAATGTTGTCGTTGACACACTTTTATATACTTTCCTCTTTGCCTCTTTCGAAACTAATTCATTCTTTGCTTAGTCCACATTCATACACTAGTCTCCGAGATACATTCACCCGTCTGTTGATTTCACCAGATATTCTTCCATTTTTACCAAACATTCTGCTCAGATACACAAAATAATTCACTTGTTCTAATAGTTTTCCATTTATACTAAGCTTACAATCATTTCCTTATTCTTCCTTATCAAAGACTATAACCTTAGTTTTTGAAACATTTATTCTAAAATCCATTCTGCCTGTCTGTCACCACATTCAAACGATTTAGTAGATTATGCTAGTCACTTTCATTCTCAACCATTAATACGGTATCATCTGCAAATAGCAACACTCTCACATTCACATTGTCGATTTTTTCACCAACTACGTCCTCACAAACATCCTTCATACACTTATTCACAACCATGGAGACATAACACTATCTTGTTTAAACCATTCGCTCAAGGCTCCATCCATTCTAACGCAATCTTTACTTCCATCATACACCACCATTATTGCATATACTAACCATGAATCCAATCCATACTATCTCAGAACATTCCATAACATACTCCAATTCACCCGCTCGTTTGCTATCTCCAGATCAACGAAAACACGATAAACTTTCTTACAGTCATACTGTCATACTGTCACTTGTTGACTTGTACGTATCTGGTCCATGCAACCTTTAACTGGCATTAAAACACACCAAATATTTGTAGAAGTTTTTTCACGCAAACTCTCAACTAAAACTCTCCCAAAAATGTTGCCTGGAATATTAAAAAAACTAATTGCCCTATAATTCTTACATTTCTCTTACAGCCTTTGCCTATATACAAAGGAACAATGACAGCATTCTACAAGTCATTAGGAACATTCAAAATCCCAGAACACACATTGAACAACTCACGAAATCTTTCATCCCTTTACTTGTGATCACATATACGCCTGCAGCTTTGCAATTCTTTAACACTCATAGCTTTAAGAACCTCAAACGCAAAATAACATTTCCCCCCTTTTTTATACTACTTTCTTTGTGTTTTTGCAACACAATTACTCAAAATATTCCCTCCATCACTCTCTTATACTGTTTTAATCCCAGATCATCTCATCACGTTCATTCTGATTGCCAAAATGTATTTCCTTGCACTGCTTATTTCGTTCTCTTTATCCACTGTCAGAACATCTTTTTAATTCATATATTACACATATATAACATACATCTCTCTCTCTCTCTCTCTCTCTCTCTCTCTATATATATATATATATATATATATATATATATAACATTTTTAATCCTGTACTTTAAACTATTTACTAAACGGGTTTGAACCATACAAAAGGTAAGGAGGTCTACGTCAATAATTTTGCCTTTTAAGTCCAACTTCTTTCAAGCATTATTTATATCTCATTAATCTCCTTTTATATGGTTTGTGAGTTTCTCCTTAGAGTTTGTGGGTCCATAAGAGGACTTACGAGATGGTTGGATCAGATCATTATAAAGGTCTAAGTCAACTTATTAATTTGTCCGCTCTAATGGACAAAGTAACATCTACAAGAAAGTTTCTAGATCACAGAATATTTTCTCCATTCATTTATTTTATAAGATAAGGTCTGTCCTCAAAAGAAAACGAAACAGAAGAAGTTCCACGTCAGAAAATAGGGGAACTCTTTTATAGAGCGCACGTACACCCCTAAAATAAAACAATTTTCCGTAAAACAAGAGGCAGTCAGGCCTAGGTTTTCATTATTCCCTCTGAGAGCCGAGTGTAGGGTAAATTTACATTTTCGTCGTTTTATTAACGATTCCTTGTCTCTAACTTTGCTTGTTTTATTCTTCTTTCCAAGGATATTTTCATTTTTGTATTCCCTTTCCTTAGTTTTCCTCTTACATTTATGTTTCGTCTTTCGTTATACAACCCCCTCCACCCCTAAAGAATTTCCATTACTGTTTTTCACTTGATCTTAAGTTTTTTTTAGTTGTTTTATTTTAGTTTCCTCTTCTTAATTTGTCTTTGTCTGTTTCTCTCAGTATTTTTACTTAACCTCGCTCTCTGTCTCGTTTTCCCTTTCTTTCTCTTGTATCCTCCTCTATACCCCCTCCAACTCCCCACATTGTTCACAGTAGACTCGGGTTTTGTACCCGTTCATATACACTCACTAACATTTTATCTCTCCCGGAAACTCAGAGAAGTTTTCTGCCTGAAGCGCGCACACACACACACACACACACACACACACACACACACACACACACACACACACACACACACAATCACATTCACATAACCACTTATTCACACTTCAAGTAGAAGGGAAACTTGCATAAATACTGGATAAAATACGTCATACAAAAAGGACCTTCAGAAGAGAAGAGAGATTCTGCGTGTATTATGTACAAGTTTCTTATCAGTTTGTATTTTCTTCAAAGAAGATTATTCATTGTCATTCCCTACTTATGGAAACATACCAAATTTAAGGTACACGGGTAGGAAATATCATTTTATAACATAGATTATACCCAAGCCTGTAGGGATAACGTTATAAAAGTCAAATCCATTCTGTCCAGGGTTCAAGTTCTTATTGAGTGTACTGAGAGTGTTTTTTTCTTTTCTAAAGGGTCTCCTATCTTCAAACCACGTAAATGTGTATATATATTTCCTAGAAAAAATATTATAATTACCTTATCCTTTGCACTTTACCGTAATTAATATACACGCGCACAGCCTGAACGGTTAGTAAGACGGGGTGAAAAAAATGATCTAGTAAAATTCCTGTCAAAATAACGGCTTGATATTATGATGTATTGTTTAGATTTTCACCTGGAGTTTCTTGTAAAATTATATTAATACTAATTTTTTAATTTTTAAAAGAATAACCCCCACATGTTCAGTGGAAACAACATTGATAGTTAGAGATACATCAAATCCACTTATTTTCAAATCAGAATATTTATTTTACTTTCGAATCCCGAACACCAAAATAGACTTTTAGAAAACATAATAAGGATGATTATATAAAGTTCCCATTTTGTTCACATTAAGTGGTATATATATATATATATATATATATATATATATATATATATTTAATACTCGATTCTCGAATATCCTTAATGAGTTTAGCGATTAGAGGATTCAAATACCCGAAACCTATTGATAATATAAGTACTTGAATAATTATACTTGTGAATAAATCGTGTGTTCATAGTTAATTAACATTGCCCAAGTACTTTAATTGAAAAGTGAAAACATACCACATTAACTCGCAAACAAACGATTAGAAATAAAAGAATTAAATCCTCAGTTGTAACTTACTATGGTACAACTCGGCAGGGAGTTGATGCAGAATGTTGTTCAGACACGCTAGTCATTACTCTAGTACAGTCAAGCACAATATGTTGTTTCTGTCAATACGTACAAAGAGGTTATAATTACCTCTGCACCATTCTCTTATAAAAAGTCATCCTTGCTTTATTTGTATTTTTAAAGCTAGTACACTCCGTTTACCTTGAAAAGTAGCAAACTCACCTTGACTGGTTAAACTATGACGTAGTTTATAAGCTTAATCGTTCAACATATTACCTTTCAGGGTAAAAGGAGTGCATATTTAAATCATAATAATAGTAATAATATTAAGAATGGCTTCCCTGTGCTCTGTATTCTTAAGGTTTCGATTTTAAGAAAACATGAACCAAATTACTCGCTTTAGTTGTCGAATGGTCTAACTAAGGCGTACTTCTTGCAATAGACTTGATTACTGATGACAGAGAGATCAGGGTTCAACTCCCGATTGGGTCTACTAATAATGGTTTCCCTTAATGTGTTATCACTATTCATCCCCGCAAATGCGGCTAGGCCTACATTTCCTCTAAAATTCAACCTTTCTCGTCCCTAATCCATTGGTCTAATTGATATGAATGCGTATAGCCCGAACGAGTAGAGAGATACGTTCCTTGTTTCCTAATTTCTGTGAAGACCTCACCGTTCATAAACCCAGATAATCAAGAGGGTGGACTCTTAGAACGTTTCAGTCGAAGCCACGCGGCGACGAAGAAGAGCCAAATAAAGAATATATAGACAAGTCCACACATGAAAAAAAATACTTACCTGCTTTGGTGTCCGTAAGGTCAAAGACGTCACTCTTATGTTAGGTTAGAATGCCAATGATAGGGAAACAGGGGTTCGAATGCCTGTCGGGTGTTTTGAGGGTGGTTTATCCTAAATAATTTTTCCACTTTACCTCCAAAAACATGCGGGCACACTTCCTATAGATAAAATATTCTACACTCCTAGCTCAGTAGCGTAGTTAGTACAAGTGCGTATAATCTGGACCGGTAGTAGTACGTGGTGAAAAAAAAAGTACTTATTTCTCTAATTATTTCAAAACCAGTTTGATAATCTGGAAGGTCAACAGTCCCTTCTCCCTTGAACATACATGTGTTCTCCATTCCCCTGAGTGTTCATGCGAGATAAGACTTTACAAGGAGTTGGGGAGATTGAGGGGGCAGACAATGTATTACGGGTTGTA
This sequence comes from Timema podura, assembly GCA_033556935.1. Taxonomy (NCBI): domain Eukaryota; kingdom Metazoa; phylum Arthropoda; class Insecta; order Phasmatodea; family Timematidae; genus Timema; species Timema podura. The sequence goes on along the minus strand of JAVRXN010000009.1, from coordinate 97,583,370 downwards.
TTCTACAGGGATATACCAAACAAGTATAAGCTGCTCGTAAGTAAATTATCAGTCGGACGAGACGCGTCTGGATGTTATTTATCCCTGCACGCAAGTTTAATGCTAATCTAATAATAATATAAATAAACATTAAGACAGCAAAAAGTTTGAATTTAGGATTTCAGTGTGAAATCTGTTCCAATAAAAAAATAGATACCCTTTAAAAGTTATACAATAAATACGAAATTAAGTTTTGTATTTATTTTTATCATACTCAGAATATTAAGAAATTGGCATCGGTGGCCACACCATCTTATGTGTTAAGACTATGCAAGGTGGCTTTGTGTGGAAAGTTCGGGGCTCGAATACGGGCGGGGTACCTTGGGGTTGGTTTTTTTCTGCACTGGATTTATCACTTTGGTTTTTACCCAACCTCTCCTCACGCTAATGTGGATTAACTTCCTATTGACTACCCTTCTAATAGCTCCTAAGATAAAAAAAAAGTTGTATGATAAACGTACACTCCGTATACAACTGAAAGATAGCAAGCAACCTTACCTTAAAGAAGTACATTTTGGTCCTACTTATAAGTTATACCACAGGGGAGGACTGTAAGGTAAGCTTTATGCCTTTCACGGTAAACGAAGAGTACTTAAAATAGATCTTAACTTATCTAATTTAAGTGACTAGGAGGGTAAGAAATTTTGAAGAAATTTACAATTGTTCATTAAGAGAAGTTAGCAATACATAGGCTCCTGATTAGGATTGAAACTTGGTCACCCTAGAGTTGGGTATGCTACACAATCCGTGAGGATATGTCTATATAGACCAACGTTTTATTTAAATAGAATGTGGTGAAACTGAAACGAAATCAAACGTTACTATTTTTCCAAATATTTTGTGGTGCGCATTCATTTTTACGAAATTGTGCTAGCTTTTTTTTTTTTTTTTTTCATTTGTGAAAAGTGTGACTTCTTTTTGGTTGAATCTTTACCAAGCTCTATTGTAAACTATTTTACGTCAACGTCCAAGCTAAACGGAGTCCTCCAGTGTTGAGTGCCGCATACTACCTGGGTAAATTAGAGCACGAACGCCGTTTCTGTATTGAGTGCAGCGCCATCGTAGGGTGAATTCATGGCTTTCGGTGCTCCCTGTGGCAAAGGGGCCAAACAAAACCTTAAGCGGGTGGCGTCCAAGGCCTCCCCCCTCTACCAGCACGTCTGCAGGTAGCAGCTGCACCCCTTGCCCCCCTCCTTCGCCATATTTTCAGAAGATCTAGGAAATACGAGCTAGCCTGCAAGTGAGCACTAACCCCGGTAGGACTCAAGATTTACCGGGAAAGGGCGAGGGTGGTCGATAGAGAAGCCTGCCCTAAACCACTCAATCTTGGGACAGTGGGGGCAGAATGCCAAGAGGTTTTTATCTATCTCTTTCTGTCCCAGTTTGGGGCTCACTCGTGAAGTTAGTGGGTGTACTCGCGCTTAAAGACACTTAAAGCGCACGTGAGCTCCATTTTATTTGCACATGTAGATTACCGATTACATTAGAATGAAAGCTACTTCTACCAACATAAACCTGTCTAAAAATTTAAAGTCATAAACAAATTGGTTTGGAGGGTAATCCAACGCAATTATACTAATGAGCTAGGGAGGAGGAAAGTAGAGTTTAAAAATTGAAGTGTACCCAAATTCGCGTAGAGGAATTGTGGGAAATCACTTATCGAAAATAAAAACACCTCTGTATACCCGGTCAAAAATCGAACCCCGACCTGTTTATCAACACCAAGTCAAACAAGACGAGTCTGACGCCTTTATGAGTGGGCCCATCAATGCGGGTTGTATGATACTGTTAGTGTTCTTGAGACCTGAAGAAAAATATTCGTACATGATCTCTTAAGGACGTTTTTCTAAAGATAGTAAAAAAATAGCAATAAAAATGCAAGATCCTAACACACACAACAGTAAGTACTAAGTACGATGTCTTAGATTACACCTGTTTCCTCTCACTTGAAACACAGAGAAATGCTTGAAGGTTGCATTTAATGTACCTATTATTTACTACCACGTAAAATTTTGTTGCTTCAAACTTTGACCAATAATAAGAAGAGTTTTTTTAAAAAAGAAAAACTTTATTTGCCAAAATTGATAACACTAATAAAAAATGTTATTTTATAGGCATTAATAATTATGTCTATCAAAGGTGGAATCTTCGGATCAAATGACTTGACATGTGAAAGTAGATCTAGTACCTAACTTTTTATAGTTGTCAGATAATATGCCCATTCTTATTAAAATTAAGGCATAGCTTTGTTTAAAATACACGGATACGATTCTGGGATGACTTACATAAAGATGTGTTGCTCGTTAGTTAAATTAACAAATGTTAGTTCTTTAAAAGTGTGTAGAAAATGTTCTCAAATATATACGATTAAAAAAACAACTTAATTAGAGGACGAGAAAAAATTACTATTTTATTGATCCAATGGCTTGATATTATACCTTTAGCAAAGATGTAAAGAATTAAGTGAGTGTTTACAAGTAGCGTAGTGTGGGGTGTTGCCAGATCTAGCAGATCTGGTCTAAACTGTATCAGTGATACGTTCTCATCACTTATTAGAGAAGTCACCCACTCCGGTGGGTGAATGGTCTAATCTAACACTTCATACTCAAACTCACCTCTTCCGGAATAAATAAAAAAAAATCGGGTGTGGCTTTGTCAATGGACGGCCGGAGGGGATTTACGTGAATACGTTACGCTAGCGGATTATATATGTGTTGGGAAGTGTAATTAAATCACAGATCTTCCAAAATACACATACATTTCATCCACTCCATCTTTCGAAGTGGTGGCATATTCACTTACATCATTTACATCCATTAGTTTGTGCGCTGCACTGTTTCCAATTTCTTTCGCTCCCGTCGTCGTTTCGACCCAGAAGATGGGGTATTAGTGTATAGCTAGCTGACCAGCTGCTCTTTCCCATGACGTTCGGCATATTTCTAGCTGGCTTTCCTGCTAGTATAGGCGGACAATGTGAAATTACTAAAATCTTTCTACTTCAATCTACATTTTCTTCACCAACACTGTAATAAAATCTAGCTATTATTAGTTAAATCAATGGATCTCAACCAGAGCTGTTGATTGACACTAAAATGAACGTCGTACCATGACAAAAGTGCACAGTTATACTTGGTGGAAGTTTCCGAGGTGCAGCAGACCGTACACAAAATGGCGGCCTGGTGCGGCGTGCTAACTGAAGGTCAGGGACGAATATTTATTCCCTCAACCATCGAATGATCTGAGTTTGGTTTGGCTATCATTAATACTTTATATATTACTAAGCTAAGCCTTATCGAATGATTTGGTTACACTCACTTTTCGTCCGTACCCTCCGAGTACTGTTCTGAATTTAAAGATGTATTCACGTCATTTGCCTTGCCTTGCTGCTCCTTGTTTCCATTGGTCATCCACTTTAGTGGCTCGCCAGTCGGCAACGCAACAACACAGTGATGCATTTCTTACCAGACAGTGCTTTGTTTTTAGTCAGATTATGTATTACGTTGGTGATTTATGAGTGTGATATTTTAAATACAGTGATTCTCAATATGGCTGAAGAGAGGAAGTGAATTTTGTCAGTATTTAAGTGAATACTTAAAATACGGATTTATTCCAACACCAACAAGTAAACAGCTAACCATGTGCCTTATTTGTTAAAATAAATTTTCCAATGAAGCCATGAAGCCTTGAACATTGAACGAACATTTGTCAAATAGACAATCTGACAAAACAATCAAACCCATTGCATTCTTCCGGTACCTGAAGGCAAAGGTTTGAGAAGTGACCTACCGTAAGTAGTATATTAAAAATAAAGTTACTATCACAGAGTTTATCATGTTTATTACATTTAAATATATATATAAATATATATAGTCCAATACCTTAACTGAGTCTCTAGCATGTATCTATACTGAGCTATGGATCCCGGTTCGATTCCTGGTGTGGTTGAAAAAATGTATCATTGGTGAAATGTGGGTTTCCTCCTTTACATTCATAAATTAACGTTCGGAGGCTGGGGGGTTGTGCTTGTTCTAGAGTTAGGTTATATTATAAGTCTTGGGCTGATATAATCAGTCAGTTTAGAAATAACACGTTAAATACCTCAAATAAATGAAAATGATACTTTTTTATTGGGGGTGAGGGAGGAGGGGATGGCAGCAAGCTTCCAATTCTCTAAAGAGGTCAACAGGCGGAAAGAGGTTGGGAAACACTGGTCTAAAGTCACTCTCGCAATAGACTGGGTTCCCAGTGACGAGGATATCGGAGTTTGGATCCTGGTTTGTTGTACTGAGGGTGGTTTTTACTAATTGGTTTCACGCACTACATCTACTCAAATTTGGATATGTTTCCTTTTTTTTTTTTTTTTTTGCTTAGCACTGTCTTCCTACCCATTTGAATTATACGTTTATGTACTAAATACGCTAATGGGCTAGCGTTGAGGAAGTATGAGAGAGAGTGGGAGACGATTTAGGGTAAAAGCTATCCTCAGTACACCCGACCGGGATTGAACTTGTTCTATACACTTCATTGATATCGCGAGAGTAGTGCCTTGGACCATGTGGCCGCCAAATAGGGTTCCTCTAAGTTATTGTTTCCTTATCCTTACTCCATGAGCGCAATTAATTTACATATTCATACAGCCCAGACATGAGGTGAGACGTGGTGATTAATTAATAGTGATTATCGACGAAAATACTCAGTTGAGGTATAAATAGCAGAGCCTTTGATTGGTCAAATGGGAAACAACTAAGTTAGAACATATCACAGTTTTAGTTTTAACAAGCTCTGCTTACACTAGCTACACCCCACGACACGCTACTGGTATATATTTTAAAATCCCTATAATATATTCCTTATACAAATTCCTAGCAATAACATAGCTATGTTTTTTTTTATCGTAAAAAATATTGTTCCAGTCACTATGAATGACGTCTATGTCGCCGCTAGTTGTTGATAAGGGGGGATAGAGGGGCGGGTTTCCGTGACCCAGGTCACCCTAAACCAACATACTGTGCTTCCCCGCCCTCTTTTTTTTCCCTCACCCTACCCCTCCACCCACCCTTAAATTTATTTGTCTGTCCAGTCCCGTAGTTAGCTCTGCGGTATGACTAGCAGGCATCGGTAGCAGCGTAGAGGCACGCGAGGTACAGTCCCCGCGCATGAATAATAGAATGAGGTATATTGGTGGAAGGGGGGGCCAGTGGGGGGGGGGAAGATAAATAAAATATGATTGTTGCACCGAAATAAATAATACATATTTTTTTTAGTGTTAGCAAAATTAATTAATAGTTATTAATTTGATTGACATTGATGGTTGCATGGTATAACGTGCTACTCTCGTAGTAGATTAGATTGCCGCTGACGGGGAGACCAAGGTTCGAATCTCGGTTGGGTGTATTGAGGGTTGTTTTTTGAAAAGTTTTTTTCTCAAATTGGGTTAGTGCTGTCATCTGTTAGATAATCATGAGACATTTCTAATGCACTCTAGATTGTGTTTAAAAGAAGTTTGTCTTATTTAAATTAATCAAAAAAAGTATTTGCTGGGGTGCTTATAAAGTTTGAGATATAAAAGTTGTTCTGGAAAATGAATGTAATGTGACTTCCCCCTCTTTCCCCTGTATCCTTCACTTTAACTACAGTTAAAAATAAGCGTGATAAATTTTTTATCCCATCTACTAACCATATATTTATTGTAAATATAAAACTGTTACGACAAAGGCACAATAACTTATATTTTATGGGGTAAGCTTATTGCTTTCAAACATGAATGGGAGGGGCTAAGGGGGGAGGGTAAGGGGCCAACCACAATAGTGAATAACTGTGGAAAGTCAATATTTAAAAAGATAAAATAAAAAAAAAGCATTCAAAGTTATGCAGGAAGAATAAAAAGAGAGGTAAGTTATTTTCCATATAAAACTTCTTAACTTATTTCTCTTTTGCTACCTTTGGCATGGTTGGAGAAATTGTTGGAACATGCGCTAGGGACAACTTATACAAAGGGAAACGTATATTGAAGAAACACGAACATGTTCGAGACATTAGCCCTTGGAAACTTCACTTCTTTTTCATACTTATTTTTTCATATTTGGAAGAAATAGTTCTATCTATATACCTTATTGTACTTTACTGCTGTCCTATGGTAGGCCTATCCCATATTATTTGAGGCTTCTAAAGCAGCCATGTCAAATCTTTCCTCGACTGAGGGCTGCATACGTTCTTAGAGAATTGGCCGAGGGCAAAGACAATTATATACCAGATCCTCACTTACGGAAGTTTCTCTGCGTTACTTGACCCAGGCTACGTCCATCAACCCTGAGGTTCGCTGGTGTCACTGCTCAGTGATAAAAGCGACTCCGAATGTACAGTTGTACAACTACTCACTTTTAACATGTTCGTCACCAAGGGACCATTGTAATCGTAATTTGCAGTCTGAGTAAGCTCTTTTTGAGATAGGATTATGTGAAGAGGTGGTTGGGTCAATACCTGAACCTAGCTTTGTGGAAGCCGGCCGATTGACTCGAGATGGCTATTTGTGTCCTCTCTCTAGTGAAACCATGTTTAAATCGAGCGTCTTATTTTTTTAAATGACCCTTGATGGAACCTATCGATACCCGTGTTTAAGGACTCAAGCTCTTCCACGAGTGCAGCAGCCATTTTAAACTGGTGTCTGTTGGTCTGGTGTATCCTTCTTTGTCTGTGATTGTGGTGCATACATAAATAAGATATATAATGTCTTATGCTCAAATAAGTAAACACATACAAACACACAATGAGGACCCACACTCATTCATAAATAAGTGTATACGTACAGACAGACATTATACTTACGATTCTGGAAACTACGTGGAAGTTAGGGAGCATATTTAGGTCAGGTATTGTAGCATAATTTGTTGTTTGTTTCTGAAATTTGAACAATTTTACTTTGTGAAACTTTATAAATATTTACTGACTAAAAACAAAACATTAGATACCTATTTAAATATGAACTTAATTTTTTTTCCCTAGCTTATTTTTCTATAGTTTTCTAATATATTTTAAACTTTATGTAATTGATGCTTTTTTCTGAAAAATAAAGTAAATATTGATAGCTTTATTCGCTTACGAACTAAATTTGATCTTGTTAAATGTGAATGTTTTATTTATAAATAAAAAATAGCTTTAACTAAAAACAGTGTGGACCATGACAACATAAGGTATATAAGCTATAGCAGTGGTTCTCAAACCCTTTGAATGTATTAGCACCCCAACAATTCCCTTAATTTGAAGTATCCCCAAGATAAATCTGATATTTACTAGATCGGTAATGTTTAATGGTACGCAGGGATATAATAACACAGACTGCGCGGCTGCACCGGATCAATGAGCTTGAATCAGTGTTGTCACCCTTCCAATTATTGTTTAATCTATTTTACTTTTGTTTGTAATTGGTCGTAATATATTTATAAGATATGATTACGCTTTTTCTTTTTCCGACTTTGTTTGTTTTGTTTGGCTTCTCACGGCGTACAACCGGGAATGACTGTACGTACCATTGGTGGTACGCGTATCACACTTTGGGAACCGCCCAGTTTAGCAAACAACCTAATTTATCAAACTGTAAAATTACACACAATGTTTCAATTAATGTACACATTCAATCGCGTGTCATGTTCCGACGTATCTTACTTTATTTCAATCGCCCTTGCGCCAAAGATACCATCGGATGAGGTTTGTTTCTTTTTTACTTTAGTTACACGCGTTGTCAGACACCGTGATTCGCTCGTTTTCTCTGAATCTGCTTCATTTTGCAGCCGAAAACCCATTTCCATGACGGTTATGTTAGCCTCGCAAATCTGTTACTATAGCCGAACACTCCCGGGGCAGCACCCTCTAACTCGCAATTTCGTCCATTTTCCATTCATGGTGCAACACCAATCCAACTCTCTATTTCACTCTTATTTCATTCATAGTGCAACAATCATCTAACTCACTCCTTCACTCTAATTTAATTCATAGTGCAGCAGCTATATAACTCTCTCCTTCTCCCATATTCCATTCCTGATTCAACAACCATCTAACTCGCTCCTTCACCAATATTTTATTTGTATATAGTTTGGAAACTCAATTGTATGTTATAGTCTATTTTTAAAATCAAAATATATAATCTTACACTCGAAACCAAAACAATACTTCTTGTTAACACACAATGGTTAACATTTCTTTACGACCAAATTTATATCGACATTTTCATCTCAACTAGGTTAGGCCGTTTTTGCTTACACAAAGCTAAACGCGAACGACGTAAACCTTTGACCCATTAAAAAATAGCAATATAAACCATTTTGAGGCTTTCCCCCCCCCCCCCCCGGAAAGTTACCAAACTACCACTCTCTATCCTTTATGCCTTCTCTTTCTCCGTGGAGAGGTAGGAGTCGTGTTATTGTAGCTTTGTGTTTTGAAATGGGAGAAAGGGAGTTGTGCTGGGGTTGGTGGGCGGCTAGCAAACATGCCCCTCTACGGGAACTAATTCCGCCCAGAATTGCCCCACATAACAATTACATTCAACGTTTGTTTGGTAGCGGGTCGCAGGGAGGTGCGGTGTAGGGCGATGGAGGGAAGGTCCGTCCACTAAAAAGACGTTTAGAATGAAAGAGGAAGAAGGAGAGAGGGATGGACACATATTGAAATGGGTCTAATGCCCCTTCTCCAGCTTTTACTCAACCCCCCCCCCTCTTCCAACACCCCTTACTTTCTCTTACTTCCAAATAGCGTGGATTGCTCTACTCAAATTGGAACGGTAAAAAGGGAAAAGCTGAAGAGGTTTAATAGACGAGATGATGGTTACGATCTTGGTTTATTATTGTGACGGGCTGGTTTCACATGAGATAAGAATTGCTTAGTGATATCACAAACAGATTTCAAAACTCCCATATCGATGTTATTACTTTCTGTTAGAGATGTCCCAATAAAGACTTAACTCGTTCTAGAAAATTTAGTAATGGATCTAGAGGCGAGTTTAAAATGGACGAGTCTTTTTACAGAATCGTACGGATATCGAGAATCCTTAACTACTATCCGTGTTGTGTGTAAATTACGTCTCTCATGTTAGTACTGTTAACTTATTTGTTATTTTTTGATATAGATAGGTGATTTATGTCTCAATATGACTACAAGTTTTGAAACTTATTTTGAACTTAACTGGCCAAGTTTATCTAGTGGTATATATTTTATCAGAAAATCGTTAAACATGGTATTTTTGTTGTTTCGTTTTCTTGACTGTTACCCACAAATTTTATTGTTTTTAAAAAAAATTAAGCTCCTAAATATTGTTCTAAGATATAACCAAAATTACTTTAAAATAATGAGTATGGAACTTATTTTAACACGGTAATACCCGCTTCGGTGGCTACATGGTCTAAGGTGCTTCTCTCGTAAGTCTGCCGAAGATGGAAGATAGGGGTTTGATCTCGGTAGAGTGTACTGTGGTTTTTTTTATGAAATGGTTTTCCACTGTACCTTAATGCCAATGCTAGTACTCTTCCTCTAGAATCACCCTTCCTAATCATCCCTAACACATTAGTGTAATTAGTTCATAGACGTACCGAATGGGTAGTAAGACGTGGCCTAATAAAACACTATATCTTTTTTGCGCCACGTCTTACTACCCGTTCGGACTATAAGCGATATGTACTAACTATGCTAATGCTTTTAGGGATGACGAAGATAATATTTATATGAAGTGTGCCTGTATTTGCATGGAGGGAGAGTGGAAAACCATTTTAGAAAAATCACCCTCAGTACACTTGACAGAGATTCGAACCTCGATCTCCCCGTCATCACAAGTCTAGTATACTGCGAGATTAGTACTTTAGATCATCCGGTCACCGAAGTGGGTATTAATTTATTACTGTGGGAATTATCTTTTAAGGTGGGATGGAAGATAACACAATGTTTGGTCTTTTTTTTCCTTATTTATTTTTTATAGTTAATTTATTTTGGAGAAAAATTAATAAAATATTCCTTAAATTAGATGCTTTTATTTTAATTATTCAACAAACAATAATCTTAACAGTTCTTGAATATTTGTAATGGGCATTGCGGAATTTAAACATAATTTTTACCGGTTTCGTGGCCTCGTGTACCAACACGCTACTCTCGTGTTGGACTAGACTGCCGAAGATAGGGGAGATTTGAGGTTCAATCCCGGTCGGGTGTGCTGGAAGGTTAATGGTTTTCCACTCTCCAGGAAAATGCGGGTTGCATTTCCTGTGAATTGAGCCTTCCTAATCATTAATCACTAGTGTAATTAGTACATGAGCGTATAAGCTTAATGGGTAGTAAAGCGCGTTGCTAAAATTATGAGTTTTCTCTCAAGTTAAAAAGTTGCTGTTCAAATTTCACTACGCCCGTGACAACTAATCAAGAACGGTTGAGATTATTTTATGCATTTAAACTAAACATATCTACAGAACTAGTATAGTTGATTTATTTTCTCCAGAATGATTTTTTTGCTATTAAAAAAACCTGCAAGAACACCGAACTTAAGGTAAAATATAATAATGAATCGTTAAAAGTGAAGCTTTTTCGAGGTTAGTGCAACAAAGTCACGGGCCACGCCCTCCCTAATTCCTTTGTTTATTTCGTCTATCAATCAAGTTGACAAAGAATATGGTTAGATACATTTCACGTAGGGCTCACTTTGTTCTGTTGATCATAATTAACAGCGTGTATCAGATACACAGTCACAGCTCACGTGTCAGTTAGAACCTTCACATTTGATCACATCTGTTACGGTGACAATGCCATTGTGTGATGGCCGTATCTGTTCTGTTGGGTTAACACACTCGTGTTTGAATAAGCTAGTGCAGCAGTAGCTCCGGGTTGCTCGCTCGTTCTCTCTCTAATCATGTTTCGTAACGAAGCCCCGACAATAGCAGATCGAGTTTGCGGGCGGTCACGCTATCATCTTGCGGTATCGACTGTGTGTTCTTCTTAAACTATTGAATGTTACGTGTCTATAGGCTATTCATCGTTATGGTGCAGATGACACAAACATACACATACACAGGACAGATTTCGTTCTGATTGATAGCTTGAGCTAAAGTAGTGGTTGGATAGTTGGGAGTAATGGTATAGTCGTTTCACCGTAGGATAGTAGGCGACAGGTTGCAAAAGTTACCCGATCTACTCTCATAACTCCATTTGTCAAACCAAATGATCCGACACTTTTGACAGTCATAACTTTAACAACAAACCATTTGATTTTATTGATATTTTTCATTTAGTCGCAATGCTATGCAAATTGGACAAAAAGAAAAGTCCCGGAAATTTTAATCACGTTCTTCTGAGTTTAATGTCTTAAAATTTTTATTTAAATTCTTGCTTTATCCATTCAATTTTAATATCACAAATTCAAACAAAGACATTTCCATGTGGTCTTGAAGAATTTTTTTTTTTTCACAGTCTGGAACACTTGAAAATTTACCAGAATTCTTCAATCATTGATATGTGTGAATCTATTCTGACTGACAAAAATCTCCACAGCTTTGAAATCGGGCGTTTTGAAATTTTCGTCCATGTTTGGATCAACGTGGCTGTGTTCTCTACAATGGGAGTCATCAAGTAAAAAAAAAACAGATCTTGAATTGTCAATTTGGAGGCTGAGCTGAGATGAACATTGAGTTAAGATATCCAGCCACTGCTTTCTGCAACTTGTCAGACAAAAGAACCGTCAAATTTGGCATTTAATAGTCTTAAAAAAATTTCAATTTGAAAATTGTTCATGATTTTTTGTCATAGACAGTTGTAACTGAATAGTTAAAGGAGTGTGCGTTTTAAATGTTCGATTGAGCAGCCTAATTTCTCAAATTTTATAGAGGGTGTTGCAAATCTCACTTCTCACTAACTACACCTGTGACTACACTTAAAAATTTTTTTACCACGTCTGTCTGAGACCATGGATAAGTGTCTTTCTTTCTAAAATCCACATCCATATTTTTAAATAATCTACACACACACACACACACATATATAAATATATAGTTGCTTTGATTGGCCAACCATACTACTACTGCCCATTTGGCCTACCCAAGAGCAATATAATTGTAATCAAACTAATCTAATACCATACATTAAATTGTATATTTTGAATCGTACGATAAAAATCATCCCAGTATTCGAGTTGGCCTCTGACTCATTAACGAGTCGTTTAGAATATTAACTGCGCCATACAATGATTGTAAATTCCGTTATACCCATGGAAACTCTCTTTAATTATGCAGGGGTCCTGCCTACACCGCGCCTCATTCCCTCCCCAACCCTCTCAACGTCCCCCATACCTTGACCCCTTGTGTGTTCGTAAAAACAAAACAAAAGGGGGTCCGGGGAGTGCAGTGTTAATGTTCTTCTTACTCACATGGGGGTGTTTTGAACGCACGTGTAGGGGTCATTAGAAAACCATCGCGCACAATAATAACGGCAGAGCAAAGCCCGGACCTCTACGGAGACCGAATCGCACCAATTTACATAGTAAAAAGTCCTCGGATTCGTCGGGGGAAATTAGGGGAAAGGGGGAGGGGGTATAGCGGGGAGTTAGAATATACTACGGAGGGGGTAAGAGTGGGAGGAGGGTCAAAAATGTATATTTTATATTCCGTACGTGAACTTGTAACAAGTTTAAAATGGACTGAGGATGTGGACAGGATGAATTATTGATGACGTTGGGGGCGAAAAATGGGAAAGTCGTCGTGTGGCGATATTCAGGTTGCGGTCTAGGCAGTTATACTTTCTGAAGGGAAAGTATGTTCTGGTAAAATTACCCCCACCCCTTTCCAGTCCTTTTATTTCTACGTGCTCTACTTCCTCGTCTCTTTTTCTTTGGCCCTTTTTTTAATTTAATCACTCGTTTCTCATGTCTTGCTGCATATCCAAAATTATTCCTCTGAACTATTTCTCCAACCACATCACTCGAATGAATAAATTACGTTAGTTCAACTAGCCACTATTGGTTTAAAAATACTTTTTTAGGAGAAACATTATTGACTCACAAATAACTATACAAATAAATTTACCAGTAATAAATATATTTAAAAAGTACCTAACTAGTTAATTTACAAACAAAAATATTCAAACTTCATTAAGTGTGTGAATGTCTTAACTGACCGCCCTCTTGGATTAGAGGTCAGCCGTCCCTGGTTATTGGTCTAGAGGTCACGGGTTCAATTCCCAGTTGTAGCATAGGTATTTTTCTCGAAAGGTTAACTGTACTTGTGGTCACCATGGTCTTGCTAGTTAGGCTTAAGTTAAGTTTAAGATTTACACTGGCTCCGCACCTTAATAATAATCATTCACTATCATCACATCATATCATTGCGGTTATGACGTGTAGACAACCTCCAAGGTATACCTCAGTTTAGCTTCTGTGGTGCTGACTGACAGCTCACAGCTGACTTCTGACGGCTTTGAAAGCTACCAGATCAAATTATGTATCCCTACGCCGAACCATATGATCTGCAAAAAACATGTCTTTAGCATATGTCACTTCTGACAGTCAAAATTTAGGTATATACCTAAATGTGACTGTCAGACGTCAGCTGTGAACTGTCAGTCAGCACCACAGAAGCTAAACTGAGGTATATATCCTGGGCACGTTCTTTTCCACACAACGGCTAAAAGTCTACATGCAGGGGCGACCGAACTAGATACTGTATCTCTCACGGTCAAATATGCAATATGCTAGAAAAAAAACTTGTGTAATTTCTTAACAAAGTTAAATAGTAGCCTTAAAAGCACGCCACGATTGTGTAATGTATAGTCATTAATGTTTGGGGGCTTTCTTGTGTTTATCACTCACAGGATTGGCCATCATTCATAATTTACTTGACTCTTAAATAAAAAGGCCGCGATCAAATCAAAACAAGATACACCAATTTTAGAAAATATTGGCTTTACATAATCTTTCCAATCAAATACCCTTACATATTCTCTAATATTTAGAACCTTAAAAAAGGTCTTAAATTAGTCCGTAAAACACGCGATTAAAATTTTAAGTTTTCCTATTTCAATTCTTGTTTAGAGGGAAAAGGTTACCACTTTTACTAGGTTTTTGCTTTTTAGTTTCTCGTAAGATGTTGAGCCTACGTTACAACTGCAGTGTCTGTCCTATGGTTTGGTTAGGATATGTCGTCAATAACCTGTGAAACCAATAGATACGTGAAAACTCACAACGATAGGCACACGGACTAAACTTCAAGCTCGTATGATCTTGTTTCCCGGTGATGGGGAAGTTGATAATCCAATCCCGGCTGGGTGTATTAAGCTATTTTTTATTTCTAAACTGTTTATCACTCTTCCTCTTCCCTCAAGTGCGGGTGCATTTCCTCTAAACTCTCATTCCTACCACAATATCGCAGTTAAATTTGGACAACCCAGATGGGTAGTAAAACACGGCTTAAAATGTACAACAATTATTACTCCTTTTTAGTAAATTGTTCTAAATCTAGCCCGCTTCTGTGGTTGAACAGTCTAAGGTGTCACTCTAGAAAGATACTGGACGGCCGATGATGGGTATAACGGGCTTGGAATCCCGTTTAGTTGTACTTTGGGCGGCTTTACTCAAGTGGTTTCTCACTCTCCTGAACTCAAATTAAGGTATACTCTACATTCCCTCTAAATTCTACCTTTCTCATTTCTACTCCGTCAGTGTAAACATGCGGATAGCCATAGCGGGCTCTAAGACGTGTCACAGATTTTATCATCTGGGCCCGGATTTTGATGACACGCAATTTTTTTTATTTATTAATATAACAGACAATGCTCATGTGCACATAAATCCTTTTGATGATCCCTTTGTTGTAGAAACTTTTTATATGTCATTTTTGATCATTTTTTTATCATTTTAGAATATTTAGATCATAATTTCTTGGTTTGCGTCGTTTTTTGGTCATTTTAGAGCATTTTGGAATGGGTTTTAAGCATTTATGCTGAATAGGTTTTTTTTAATAAAAACAATATTCTATAAATGTTTGAATACTCAAATACATTATATTTTTACAGTAGAGTTGTCGGAATAAGAAGATGATTTAGGCCATGAACTTTGTATTCTATTTGCTTGTTTGGTTATAAATACACATTCTGTTGAGACACTGCAACAAACTGAAGAGGGTTGCGTTGGGAGGGGGTAGTTATTACTTCTGAAACTGATATTTGTTCATCAATATTATATTTAGCAGAATGAAAGAGATTAGTTGTTAAAGGCTTTTCATTTAATACATTTTAGTTTTTTTTTTTAAATTACCTAAGTGTTTAATTTAATCGTGTGCATTTATTCATTACGAGCTTTTACATTCTTAGCTCATTTATTTCATAAATTTGAAATAATATCGCAGGACGTTTAAAGTAATATTATAGGTAGTTGTTTTGATCATTTTTAGGTCATAGATGTACATGCCCTGGTTATTATTAAAAATAAACGCAACATTAAATAAATTACTTATACTCAAAATAATAAACATCAACAGTGGCGGTGACCTGGTGGTCTAGGGGTAAATGTGTCAGACCTCTGTGCTGGGCGTCCGGGGTTCAATCCTCGGTCCCGGCACAGATTTATCTGATTGCCAAACCCCTTCCTTCACCTCTGACAAGACTTGTATTAATCACAACTTGTGAATGTGTGGAATCCAGGCCTCCCCCGTGGTTCGGATCCCACGTTAAACTTTAGGTCCACCATTTCATCTCACAATCACCCTACCATTACACATCAGCGTAAGTGCGTATAACCCGAACGGGTAGTAAAACACGGTGCTAATAATAATAAATAATAATAAATAAATAATAATAATAAATAATAATAATAATAATAATAATAATAATAATAATAATAATAATAATAATAATAATAATAATAATAATAATAATAATATAATAATAATAATCAACAGTGGTGGCAAGAGAGACAGGCAGGGTTTTAAATAAACTCATCACACAAAGCCTTATCATGCTTTCACACAGCGGGTAAACAACTCCTCCCCTAACTTCTTACCAACTCCTTCATCGCTGACGAAGTTTTATACTGTTTCAAATAACTAAAACAAGCTTAACTTAAGAACCCACTAAGATCTTCCAATGCACTCACTCTATCTTAATCCCACAAACATTTTGTATTCCCCCTCACATTCAGAGTGCGGCTTACCTCTTCCATACCAACCTTAACTAGAAAAAGTTAAATAAAGAGGCGTTTTGCAATTACATTAGTAAGTTAACAACGAGAGAGATGGAGATACTAATAAATAAAGATAGAGAGAGAAAGAGACAAGCGACATGCTGATGTGATTACAAGTTCATCACGGGAACAAACCAATCGAATTAGCAATCCGCAGTTCAGGAGCGGTTGCTGGCTCTGAAAATGGGAAGAAAACATGGCTACTATTCGGCCGCGAGAAGATGCGCACACTTTTCCGTATCGCTTCGCATCGGCTCGTATCACTTCGTATTGGCTTGTATCGCTCCACGTCGGCTCGTATTACTTACCATAGGTTCGTATCGCTCCGCATCGGGTTGGTGTCAATTCTCATCGAATCGTACCACTCTGCATTGGCTCGGATCACTCTAAGTGGGCTCGTATCGCTTTTCATTGACTCTTGTTGTCCCATGTCGGTTCATATCGCTTCTCATATGTTCGTATTGATCCGCATTAGCACGCATCACTCCATGGCGGCTAGTATCACTGAGCGCCGACTAATATGAATGCCCCGTGTCTGTTTATATCGATCCTCATCGGCTGGTATCACGTCTAGCCGGTGGGTATTGTTCCGCATCGGCTCGTATAATTTATAATCGGCTCATATCTCTTCTCATCGGCTCATATCTCTTCTCATTGGCTGGTATTGCTTCTTATCGGCTCGTATCTCTTCTTATCGGCTCGTATCATTTATCATCGGCTCATATCTCTTCTCATTGGCTGATATTGCTTCTTATTGGATTTTATCACTCCACATAGACTCAGGAAATTCTCCCGATTTGGGTTTACCCGCAACTCTCTCTGTTTTATTAGAACAAAGCTTAGGCGGAAGAATCAAACTGTTACTTTATGGTATAATTTTTTCGAAAGGAGAATACATTGATAAAATTTTAAATAGGATCATTTAGTTAATAAATTATCTTTTAAAAGTTTTGTAACCATGCTATATAGGAAGTAATTTAAATTTAACATTTTCATAATTTAAAAAATATAATTCTAATAAAACTTGAAATGTAAGGTTTTTTCATCAAATAAAATATGTTGCTACCTACGTGCATCCATTTTGTATCGAGCCATATTTTAAAACAATAAACCATATCTTAAATAACGTGGGATTTCTGGACGTTTAAAATGCGTTTCAGCGCTTCGGTAGGTGACCCCTTAAGTCAAAAACTAAAATGAGACATCATGTAGGACTAGTTTAGCTGTCTCGCTGCTGGGCGGGAAGTAAGTAGAAGACAGTCTGCCCCCCACCCCCACCCCGACCCCTTCCAACCACATCACCATCCCTCCATCGCCCCTTTTATTCGCGATGCCACTTCGACATTGATTAAATCAAGCCTACCGATCGACTCTTGTTGTACCCGGGCCCACAATGGAAGGCAACCCCTCCCCCCACACTACCCCTCCTTTCTCCCGCAAGTCTTCAGAGCGAGAGATACCCTGGCCCCCCATTCTTGCAAGGCTCGTCTACTTTCGCCCCAGCCACCATTACCGACACAATGCCTGTCGAAGAGACTTCTTGTCTTTTCTTTATTGACTTCAACACTTTTCCCTGCCTTTACTTCCCTTAGTCAGGCTACCTTGTGACAGGTTTAGACACTTCTCTAGAGTACTAACGAGTTCTCTGATTCTCATTGCTTCTTGAGGCTTCATAAAGACGAGTTAATGAAGCTATCAACTTTTCTAATATACAAATTGACCGGATTTTTTTTTTTACCTTGATGCTTTGAGTCTTACTACCCATACGGACTATGTGTTACACTCTTAGGTTAAGTAGGAGGAAAGGTACTCGTATTTACGTGGAGCAGGTACACTATTTAAAAAAAACCACCTCATTACAACCAGTCGGGATTTAAATCCCGTTCTCCAATACTAGAGTCACACAGTCTTTAAATCGGTAATATCTTCGTCACCACAACCCAGAATCAAAAATAGTCCCCCAACACTTGCGGTGGACCCCACTAAACACTCAGGTTTGGGCCTGGTGTTATGAAAACCATTTATAAACCTAGACTCGCGTTAAGGTTCGTCGTTACGATCCCTATTCAAGCCGACATCAGTCAGTTTATGGGTAAACAACGTCATCATTAATAGTGTCCGTGTCATTGTTCCTCTACATTGTCGACACATGCTTGCACAGATTACACCTTTAAGTTTTACACCCCCTTCCCCTCTCTTTCACACACCCTGCGTTTACCCTTTTGACACGGTTTCAATGAGGTATTATGATCATGAGCTGACAAGAGTGGCACCGCTAGGTGATAATTCGCTGACGAGACGTATGAGGCTGTAATCTGACCTATCCGATGGATAACACCATTAACCATTTGGTCTTCTCGAGGAAGAGGCAGCAGTGGGGCTTTGGCCTTGGTTATACCTCATCCCCCCCCATCCCCCCCAAGTCTGTTTTAAATGTATTGGTTTGCTAGAAATACCCGCTTTGGTAGCCGCCAGATCTCCCAGGTGTCACTCTCCCAATGGACTAGACTACTGATGGCTAGGAGGTCAGGGCTCAAATCGCGGTCGGGTGTATTGACAGAGTTTTTTTTCCACTCTCCCTCCACGCAAATGTGGTTAAACTTAATCTAAATTCAATCTTTCTCGTCCCTAACTCAATGGCATAAATAGCACATAGGCGGATAACCTGAATAGGTAGTAAAACATGGTGATGTCTTATATATTCATACAAATTAGCGAACGATGTCAAAATGCCACATTGCCCTTGTATGTGTGTAGGAAAGAAAGATATACCCGAAAGCTTCTTTCTCTCTTACACAATGGTGTGCAGATGACAGGTCAAAAATGTAGCCTAAATATATATTTCGAGTTTATATAGAGGTAACTGCTCACAGATGATAGTGCTATCGCCATTTTGTTTATTTCTACATTGAGGGTGTCATATTAAAAAAGTATCATTTTCATAGGCGGGACATGTTTAGCTCTAATTTTCCTTTGAAACTAATATAAATGTCAACATTTCATCGTATTAAAGTATTATCTAACTTGTGCGAAAACATTTGGGATGAACAACCGCTTAAGTCGAGAACTTACTTTGTAGGAAAGCAAGGAAATGGAAAAAAAAACTTCGGTTAAAGAACGATTTGGACCCACCTGAATCGGAGTCAGTATCCCTAACAGAGAGAAGTACTTCAAGACATCTCGCTCAAGTGAGATATCATTCTAAATGCTGATTATTTTTAAATACCATTTTATATTCTTCGCTTGGAATAAAAAAATAACATTTTATAAATCGTGATTATTTTGAAAGAAAATCTAAGTGACCTGGGACTATAATCTACCATAATTAAATACATTTTACGGCGCTGTTGGTTTCGAGCTATTCCCATGTCTACTGACACCTCACCCCCTCGAATTCCCTCCCCCCCATAACCCTTTCGAAACAAGTAATTATTTATTAATTTGTCCTGTACTGGGATGTTTGTGTGCTTTTAATTACTGGCTCCATCTATTAATGAGGTTTCCATCTTGTGATCCTTCACATCACACGGCTGGTACCATGTTTGTTTAGCAAATTGAATTAGGTTATCTACGATTTATTGATATGTAGGGAGATCCCCTTTGGGATATGAGGACCTCGATATTACGGTTAATAAAGATCATTTGTCCACGGAAAATTAAAAATAATATACAAATAAATAAACCGGATCAATTATTAGAGTTTAATTAATTTTCTACTGACTAATATTGCAACAGTACGTTATGATCAATCTACTGGTTTTAATTTGATGAATACGAATAGTCGGTTATTTTCCAATAATTTATGTTACTGTACTATTAAAATAAGTTTCAAACTGAATTATATAATCCAATGAATCAAATGAAAACATTTTGATGCAAAGCTATGTATCAACTGGTTTTAGCTAATTAAAATACAGTATTTTCTGTCTTTTCTACAACTAGTGAAACTGTCATTATATATATATATATATATACTTTTTTTTTTTTACAATTAAAATTTGAAAACCTCAGTATGAAGTCAAGATTCCAAATAAATATATTATGTTTACGTCTCTACTCTCGAAACAAATATTTCCCAAAATCTTATATAGAGAGAAACTAGGGTTTGTTCTTAAATATACACTTAAAATAAAACTAGGTGTTATGGTTGTTTAGTTGTAATTGGGGGCTTACTAGAGATATCTTACCGTATCCTATCTTTGATAGCTTATTAGGTATTAAAAATCAAATATAGACCACTCTGGAATCCTTAAAACCAACAGGTATAAACATATGTTGAATAGTACGTCTACAATAGTATAGACTATAGCTCGAATCAGTTTAGAACTGTGTGTCTACACTTCATTTACCATGAAAGCTATCATCAGTATTATCTCGACTAATTACACTACGGATCTATATCACAAGCTAAGCCATGTGGAAACGAACAAGGTAAGCTTGCTACCTTTTGGGGTAAAAGATGTGTACATAGTCTGACAAAATATTTTTATCTATATAAGAGGAGATACATTATACATAGGACTAAATTACCAAATTACCAAGAGTTGACTTGGTGGTCTTGGAGTAACTTGCTAGCCTCACGACCCGATGTTCGTGGGTTCAAACCCAGCTGAGGTCGACGGATTTTTCTTGAGCGATAAAAATCCGTAGCACAACTTACTTCAGATGGATAATTAAGCCGTCGGTCCCATGTCGATTGTGGCATGTGAAAGAGCCCTGGAAGGTATGTGAAACTACCTTTCCCGGCAAATTGGTATGCTCTTTCGCTCTCGCTCATAGAAACTCTCGTGTGCTCATATAATAAGTCGTTTCAGCAATTGCACATTGAATACCTCTAATAAATAAAATAAAAATTACCAAGCGTATAATTTTATATTTTCTCATCAAACTTAATGTA
The DNA here is from genome assembly GCA_033556935.1 of Timema podura. NCBI lineage: Eukaryota > Metazoa > Arthropoda > Insecta > Phasmatodea > Timematidae > Timema > Timema podura. Next base: position 97,562,239 of record JAVRXN010000009.1, on the reverse strand, counting down.
ATTGATATATTGAATCAAATCTATTGTCACGTGGACTGAATTTATAGCTTATCTTGACATATTGACTGTTTTACCATTTACAGGAAGGTCGGGGTTCGAATTCCTGCTAGGTGAGGATTTTTTCAGCTCTAGAATTTTTCTCATATTCTTCTACGTAAATTAGGTTACAGTTTATTTTATATATACCTTCTTAAACCCTAGAAAATTAGTATAATTAAAAATCGGATAGCCCGAATTGGTTTACAATTATTATTTTTTGTATAAACTGCCATTTGAATATTTTTTACAAAGTTTCTGAATCTACTTTAAATCAAACAATATTTTAAAATATTGAATCAAATTTACTTTATATATACATATATTATTTTTTTCTCCATTATTTTTATTTAATAATTGCGATATTTCTTAAAAATGTATTTACATTTAGGGTGATCGTTGAAATAATAATTTGAAATACAGTGTGTTGTCGGCCAGCGAAGATTGTTTCACTTCAACTTGGCATCAAACTGTTGAAAACATAATCATTTGCTTGGGTAAATACTGTCCCAACCAGTTTTCGACTCTTGGGGGAAGCCCCAATAGCCTATTCATTGTCTACACAGAGTTCAATATTGCCCATTTGTTGTTCTACAGGACGTGTGTGTAAACAAACCATGACTAGTATTTACAGTGGAATTATGGTAGGCAATTACTTGATATTAACTAGATAAATATTGGTTGAACTGCGTCTGAGTACTTATGAACGTCCAATTTCGTGCTAAAATTAGAATATACACTGGAATATAATTGAAATTGATACAGAGGGTATATTACAAACATAAAGTTGACTGTTTCAGGTGGGCGTGAAGGGAACGCGGGTGAAGAACAATGGTTTGTTTTTATCAAATTTTTATAGCATTTATTTTTGTCATAATAAATAAAATAATGCTTCAGTAGAAATAAAGAGTTGAATTTTCTTTACATGGTGACTTCAACAGTTGTTTAATATCTGTCAAGGTTGTCTTGGAACTTAATGATAACTTTTCTCTTAATTTAAAAAGTTTATCATCTAATGCCGCTATTTTATGACAGATATTCAACAACTGTTGATATCACATTGTGAGAAAATTTAAACTCTATATTTACACGGAGAAATATTTTATTTATTTTGACCAAAAAAAGTTTTGATACAAAAATTGTAAAACTTAACTCGCGTTTTACACTCCCACCTACCGTAAGTCTGTGTAAAATTGTAGCAAAAAAAAAACCCACAACATAAGCTCAATTTTAACAACCTCTCAGCAACTGTAAACAGTAGAATCATCTTTGTAAAAAAACAAATGCGCTGTAAATCTCGCCGTAGCAATATCAAGGGAAGCGCTCAGTTGAAAGATAAAATACACTACGATACATTTTTAGGAATTCAAGTTATAAAACTTCGAGAAATAAAAAATATTCTTCAAAGCGTTATATAATTTTCTGTTATGACCATAAAAACTGACTAGAAATGGACAAAATCTACTCTTTCTCGAATCCGAATCTTAAAAATCATTATAAAAAATAGGTGTTAGCTTTTTCACATTGAGATTTTTTTGAATTTTGATATTGTTCTAATTAATTGATAAATTAATACTCGGGATTCTGGTTGTTTGTTGGGTTTTTATTATAATTTTATTGGGTTGGCGGTCTAGTGGTAGGGTGTCAGACTTCTGTGCTGGGGATCCGTGGTTCATTCCTCGGTCCGGCACAGATTTATCTGATTGCCAAACCCTTCCTTCACCTCTGACAAGATGTGGATTAATCACAACTTGTGAATGTGTGGAATGCAGGACTCCACCATGGTTCAAATCCCCAGTTAAACTGTAGGTCCTCCATTTAATCTCACAATCACCCTACCATTACACACTAGCGTAAGTGCGTATAACACGAACGGGTAGTAAGACGTGGTGCTAATAATAATAATAGTAATAATAATAATAATGATAATAATAATAATTCATTGGGCTAAACTCCTAGTAAGCGTAATTAAAATCTCCCAAAAACTAATTTAAATTTTTTATTTTAAATATTATTCTGTTATATTTCTCGACTCCTTTATTCTCGAATATCTTTAGGGAATCGAAGATTTGAAAGGAAATTTGCTCCTATAATTTCAATCTAAATCACAGAGCCGTGACAATTTGCGTATAAAGTCGTTGGAAATAAGCTAATGTTTCTCATATGCTTTAATTTTTTTTAAATACTCCATGGTATAATCCTGCACTTGAGCTATACCCACCGAGTGGCCACCGTTGTTGGAGAAGATACTGCCAAATCTGCTGATCGAGGATGTCATGTGGTCATCACAACGAACCCTCCAGCCGTTAATCTCAGTTTTTATACTTGAGTTGCTTATGTTTTCATCCAAGTAGTTCCTCATTTGTTCACGAGGCTGAGTTGACCCCGTTTCAGACTCATTGCTTCACAAAAAAAAATTGACTCGCCTGGGATTGAACCAGTGACATCTGGATCTGTAGTCAGGGACTTTGACCACTATACCACAACCCCCTTTTTTACATGATGGGGTGGGTAACGCCTAAGAAGTTTTCATAATATTTCACACAACAGTCGTTTTTAGCTCTATTTTAGGGGTGTATACCGCTCTTAATATCCAAGATGGAACCTAGGTTGCTGATCTGAATTATTCTATTTTCACCCAAGGAATAGCCTGCCAAAGTTTGTTGCAATGTTCTAGATACACGTTGTAGATGTGTAATTTTCTTAACATATATGCTTTTATAAAAATTACATATTTTTTATGTTTTACAGAAAGACTAAGAGTATTTAAATTAACAGTATATATTATTAATAATTTATTAAATAAATTTCAGGTTTAATCTATTTCGAACATTTTCAACGAGATGTTAAAAATGTAAAACTTTGCCCATCACTTTCCTCAGCATACATCGTCTAATTGTTTCCACCCCACCCTGCAATAAATATATTAGAAATGAGGCTGTAGAGATTTAAATAAAATTACATTCTAGTTATTTAATTCCTATAAAATTCTTTAAATTGAAAAATATATTTGTGGCTTACAAAAACTCATGTGATCCTATGGTTTAATACCAGTGGTATAATTTTTTTTCTCTGGAAAAAAATAGTACTTCGAAATGAATGCATACGTATTTTGTAAATATTATCATCATTATTGTTAAATTCAGATTGAAAATTTTTTTTTCCAAAGAAATATTCTGCGTGAAGTTTGATATGTTCTCAAATTAAAATGATTAAATATCGAACTTATTTTGTAGGTTGATGTTTTTTAAGGGGAAAGGGGGGGTGGGTGGATGAGCATAATATGTATGGATTTGAGGGGATGGGAAGAGAATTTTTTTTCAGCCCGTAGGTTTCCCTGACCTGTAATTAAAGTAGACCCACGGTTCATGTTTCAAACAAGCAAAGGGAAGGGAGGAGGGAATAAAACCTATTCCTACCTCCCCTCTGCCCTCGCATGAGGGTTGGAAAGGACTAGCTAGTGCCCCACTGGTGAGGTAACTTGATACCCCCCAGGGACCGTGACCACGTGCCAGGTATGTCGGGCAGGGGATGGAGGGTATAAATATCTGGTCACCATGTAAACTCCAAAACTTTTGCTATTATTAGAACGAACGCCTTACGTGATGGTTTGTTGGCTAAAGTCGGTATGTCTTAACTTATTTCTGAAATATATACAACAACAAAACCCCAGAGTGGTAGTTCACGGCTTTAGGAAAGCGAACAAACCTAATCACAAAGGGAAAACTTTCTTAACCAAACCACTAATTGAACCCTGGACATCTCAATATGAATAAACGAAGGTTTCCAGAACACCACACCTGGTGGGCGCCGTTAGATAAGTCTAGGCCTTAAGTCGGACACTTCTGTATGATAAATTGCGTTCTAGATTATCTTAAGGGGCAAGTATGCTTCATGCTGACTAAACTCTCTAAAATCAATTCTGGGAAAGTTGTGTTGATCACTACAGAATGGGATGAGAAGGATAATGTCAATAAATGCATCAGATTTCGTTAGAAATAGGATATAAAACCTTTTGTGTGTGTGTGTGTGTGTGTGGAAAAGTCGCCCAATGCTCAAGTATTTACCTCTGAGATCAAAACTAAGAACACCAGCTGTACACGCTGAGAAAACCCAACTGCGGATTAGTACACATATTTGCAAGTAAAAGCTGCATGTTGTAAGGAAAAACTTTTTTTTGGCACGCGTCTACCAGCCCGGGCTACTCGCAACTAGCCATATAAATGGGATAGGAAGAATACCGAGTATTTTTACATGGAGGGAGAGTAGAAAACAATTTAGGAAAAACCAGCCTGGTGAGATTCAAACCCCGACCTCTTCGTTACTGATAAACTAAATTTGATTAAATTGAAGTTTAGTCAATATTCTCATCGATGTGTGTAACAAAAGATTAAATTAATGAAAATATTGTGTTCCATTAACTGTAGATATAATCATATAAAAGTATCAAATTGTTCTGAATGCTCGATATTTAAATGACATTTTTTACACAACAAAATTTTGTTGTATGAAAAAAAGAAAGACAGTAGTTGTATTTTGTGTGTATACATTTTTTTAAAAGTAATATATTCAAGAGTAGTTAAAATAGTTGATAAAAAAATATTTAATAGGTACCCATTACTCAAATAATACTAACTAAAATAAAAACTCTATGGCGTGAGCTCGCAAGGGAGCTATACCGACCGAGCGGCCACCACCGTTAGCGATTATGGTGTCAACATTTGGGGATAGAGATTGTCAGGTGGTCAGCACAATGAACCCTCCAGCCATTAATCTCAGTTTTCTAGGCCTGAGCTGCTACTTATTTATTCAAGTAGCTCCTCATTGGTCGTCACGAGGCTAAGTTTGGCCTCGTTCCAGACTCACTGCTTCACAGAAAAATTCTGGAAGCACCGGGGATTGAACCTGAGAACTCTGGATCTGTATCAAGAGACTCTTTAATAGCAATAATGATGACGTAAAATTTTCGTTTGGCAACTCCCCAAAAGTGTTTCGTGATCATTTCATTAATACATTCTATGTATTTTTATTGGTTGTTTTAGAATTCAAAATACACTGAAAACAGAAATTTTAAAGTGCAGCTTGTTGTTTTATAGGCATCCGACCAACAAAGGATCTAAATTTCCATTGTTTTCCTATTCACTTTATGCATATTCCTCTCGTGGCATTTTATGACCAAAGCCGGAAAAATATAATTTAAATCCCTTTGTCCGTAAAAAAAGAGCTTTTCAAATCGATATTCCTCGTTTGGAAGTAATATTGAGAGGGGAAGATATTTAAAATTAATTTGCTTAAAAAGTCTAACCTTAGAAAAAGTAGTAAATTTGGCCCTTGTTTTTAAGTATAGGCATGGTAGTGTTTTAAGAGACTTTTCAAATGTCTGTATAGTGTTTTGAAAATTTTTAATTAAATTCTGAAAGATATTCAGTCAGATATCAACTAACTGAAACACAATATATAATTATTGAATAATCAACACTTAATTTGTTTGTTCATTCAATGAATACGCATTTATTGTAGTCAATAACAATAAGAAATTTACTATTGAGCTATTTGATCACTGGTGCTCAAATTAATCCCATAGCACTTCAATAGATGAAAAATTCTTAATTAAGCTATTAATAAGTATACATTCTGTTTTACTAATTGCATTCCTATTATAAACCTTAATTATTCAAACTCAAAAATTAAAAATTATAGGCTTCTCAAAATGTCTACACACATTTACATTGACATATTTGAAGTAAAATGGGTGCTATAGGATACTTAAAGAGGCTAACCAATATAATTATTGCTACTAGATAGTGCAAAATGTGCTATAGCTCATGTGTCAAACGAAGCCAATATAAAATGGTGGTGGTGACGTCACTTGACTAAACATACTTAATAATACTAGACCACTTATGCAAAGCCATGCTGAACGCAACCAACTTTTTTTTTTGTGGTGACGTCTCTTGACTTACTGTATCTAAGCTTACTTATGAGCGTGCATCACATGCCAATCAACTCTGTGATACAGTCGGCTAGAAATCGTTAATTTACACGAATACTATTGCACGTGGATAATTTATAGTTAGATATTAATGGAGATAAAAAGTTAATAGAAGTTCCTAATACTGAACATTGTTGAAATATTAAATTATATTTGGATAAAAACTTCATTGAAATTGCAGTTTTTTACCATTTAAGAATGGCTTCATAGATAATCATTGTGACAAATCTTGATTCTGTAATAATAGTGACATACTGTAGTTCTTAACAAGAAACTTTGTCGCTTTGTCCCCCATCGTCACCACGGAAAATGTTAGTAATCATTCAATTACGAATGCACTGCACACATTTCTGACATATCGTAGGTGTTTTCTTTTCCCTTTTACTCCCATACTCGAGCGAGCCGGGAGCTGAGTTGAGCTTGCTATGATGAACGCTCTTAATACTTCCAGAGAGCACATGCGAATCCATAGCTTCTGTGTCGGATGAATACACTATTTATTAGCGGTGGTGACGTCCCTTGACCTAATGTAGGCCTATTTTTTCTGTGGTGGACGAAGCGAATTCTATCTGTGTTATTTGTGAAAGAGGTAATAGATATATATAGTTAACAATATAGGTATAATATTTGGCAGCACTGAACTCAAACGTTTAACCTTTCTAACTAGTATATATAGTCAAGTGTACTGTTTGTAATATTATGGAACTTTTAAGCGCCCCCCCTCCCACGCTAACACCGCCCACTGGAGGTACTTTTAAACCTAGTTGAAAGCTTATAGAACAATAGAGCACATAACACATATTAAAACCACCGCGGTACGAGCTCCACTTGTGACGTATGTGACGTGTTGTTGTTGCATTCGATGTTTAGACGAAAAGGTTAACGTGTTGAGAGTTTTTAGAACTTTCCCTATAATCCCTCGCGGTGTTTTTTTTTTTTTTAGCCATTGTCTGCCCTGAAAACTAAACTGCCTGCGCATCGTTTCTCTTTGTTCCTCCTCTCTTCAAACCCTCTCCTTCAACAACCTCAAACACTTCCCCCTCTCCCTCAAACACCCCCTTCCCCTATCCTAGCTCGGATGAGTTTTAGTTAATTACATAGCTTTTAGTTACTTCATGGCGGCCCCATACTCTCGTCTGTTTTGTGTACTGTATGTGCCCGAGAGGGTGGGTGGTGGTGGTGGGGGTAGTTGAATTTGGAAACAAACGCTTCCCCCTCCCATTCCTCATTTCTCTATATTCATGTTTTAACTCGCACTAGTGTGTTATTATTACTATTTTATATATATATGTCTGAAAATGACGGAACTGTAATTATCGGTATGATTAAAATTCAATCACCCCATGGGTAAGCAACATTTGTGACAACATGAACTATACATATATGTTTGAATACAATTTGGTAGCGTGGTCTCGGCGCTAGCACGTTGGTAAGGTGGGTTCACCAATAATATATTATTATTTATTATTTAACACCGCGTCTTACTAACCGTTCGGGTTGTAAGCTTAAGTACTAATTACACTAATGGATTAGGAATAGGGTAGGTGGAATTTAGAGTAAGTGAACCTGAATTTGCGTGGAGGTAGAGTGGAAAACTATTTAGGAAAAACCACCCCCAGTTCACCCAACCGAGATTCGAACCTCGATATTCCCGTCCTCTGTGGTTTAGCTCAACACGACTGGCGCGTTAGCCAACTACGCCACCGAGGCGGTCCCACCAATAATATAGATGTGTCAAACCCCCTTAGCTCAGTCAGTAGCGTGTCTGTATATTAAGCTAAAGGTCCCGGGTTTGATTCCTGGCATGACCGAAAAAATATCATTGGTGAAATGTGATCCCCTCTCTTCTTTGACAGCGATGAATTAATGGCCGAAGGGGGCTGGTTGTTGAGTCTGTTCTAGATTTAAATTAGTTTATAAGTTATGTGTTTTATAATCAGTCGGTTCTGTAAGTGCAAGTTAAATATATCAAACTCACTTCGGTGGCCGCATGGTCTAAGGCGCTACTCTTGCATTAGAATATATTGCTGGTGAAGGGGAGATTGGGGCCTGAATCCCAGTAGCTGTACTGAGGCTGATTTTTCCTTAGTAGTTCTCCACTTTACCTCCACGCAAATGTGGGTACACTTTCTCTAAATTCAGTCAGCCTAATCCTTAATACATTAACGTAATAAGTACATAGGCGTATAACCTGACCAGGTAATAAGATGTGGTGCTAAACAATCAATAAAATTAAATTAATAAATCTGTTCCTAAAGTAAGCTACCCACCCAAATACGAGAGTATTCCCTCTCAATCCTCCTTTAATCATCCTTATCACCTGAGCGTAAATATAAGAGTAGCCTTAACGGTCAGTAAAAATCAATCTAGCCTAAATATTTAGTCATTTTAATTAAGATATTAATAAAAACAATGAAAAATATCAAGGCAGATTAAGGTGGGTAATAGGAAACGCGAAATAGGGCCAGTATCTTTTTTACCCTTTTTATAGCAAAAATAAATAAAATACCACTTCATTAGAAATGTTCACTTTAATTTTTTACACATAAGTCTCAACAATTTTTGAATATCTGGCCAGAACATTCTGTCATTTGAACCAAAACTTTTTAAACTAAGAGCAAAAAAAAGCCATCATAAAATCCCAGGATTCCTGTGATAAATGTTCAAGAATTTTTGAGATTACAATTTGTTTAAAATCAAACTCGATGCATTTACTGACTTTTTTAATTGCTTATAAAACATTGTTTGGGCTGTCTGCTTTTGTACTAATTTCTTTGGTGGTTTATGGATGAACATGGTTATATTTAGATAAGATGTACTTGCATTTTCCTGAAGAGAGAGTGGGAAACCATTTTGTAAAGACCACCCTCAATACATCCGACCGAGATTCAAACCTCGATCTCCCCGTCATCGTCAGTCTAGTCTGCTGTGAGAGTGACGCCTTAGACCATGCGGCCACCGAAGCGGTTTAAATTATTATTAAAACTGCAAAAAATATTTATCTTAAATCTTATTCCCTTCCATAGCATCTTAAGCCAAACGTTAATGGCTTGAGATCCTATTTGCACCCCAATACCTATTTGCCCCCAATACCTATTTGCCCCCAATACCTATTTGCCCCAACACCTATTCGTCCCCTCTACCTATTTGCCCCCCCTCCTTCTATTCCCCCGCCCTAAACCACGATATATTTCCCGCATCTCACAACTTAAAGACCCATTCTTAACAAGTACACATTTATCCCATTCAACCCCTTGAGAAAATGCTAACATCCCCGTTGCGTTGGTAAGATTTCTCTGGATCATTAGCTTTTGGAATTGCCTAACTAATGAACGGGATGAAAGGGATTCTGGAAAATCCTTTCCATTCAAATCCCCCATCTTAATATTTACTCTGTGGATATTTTGTGTAGGCCTAATATTAAGGCTGTGTTGAGCTTCTGGGAATCTAAATTTTCATATTCATTATTACTATTTATAATAGAGCCTAATAGTAATAATAATAATAATAATCATAATAATAATAATAATAACAGTAACAACAAAAGGTAATCTTTAAACCCCATGAATAACATTAAAATATTTCAAAAATCTCTAGATACAGTGCAATTTTTAAAGAATAGATTGTAACATATTAAACCACTCACACTTTTTTTAATCAATGTTAAATATATTAAAAACCAATTTTAATGGGGGGAAAACTTGCGGTAAACATTGATAGAATTTTATTAGTTTTATTGATATAATATCAATCAAAAGTGATAGCTTTGAATTACACGACTTGACGTATGATTACGTGAAAGTAAATCAAATCACTTTTATATCTGTCAGATAAGGCCCTTATTATGATAATTTAGTCTATATAAATATATTAATACGAGGTAGAGAGTAAATACTGTATGCTCAATAAATATTGGAAATCATCAAAATATTTTATTTTATTGATATGATTTGAGTTTCACTATTTGAAAACTAATCAAATCAATCCAATATTCTAAGAAGAGTTATTTCTAGAATTACTTGAACCAATATTATTATAACTTTTTGAGAGTTAACAAAATTAATATTGGTAAACTCGTGTACAAAGGAGTCCGAATTTCGCCAACTATTATTTGCCGATGTTGAGATTCGAACTACAACCGAGTGTACCGGGAAGATTTTCCTTAATTCATTCGACAAACTTTCCCACACAAATACGGGTTAATTTCCTCTATAACTCTAACTTCTTTATCCTTACTCCATTAGTTTTATTAATTACTGATAGCCCGCAAAAAAAAACTAAAATATTATTTATATTTATTTAACACTACCAACTCTTTTCTTGTATAACATCGAAGAAATAAAGTATATACATCTAGCTTTAGAAATAAGAATAAATCTTCTCTAGAAACGGTATAATTATCATTTAATTCACTTTAATAATTTTATCTTTAAAAATAAATAAATTGGTACTGTGCACCACATAGAATTTATCCCTTCTTTATTTAAAAATGGATACATTTACTTAAGACTAGTAGAATTCAAGAAATGAAATAATATACATTGTTGCAGTAACATGATGGGAACAAAAAAGAGCTTCATATTCCACCAAAGAGCTTAAATGAAATAATATTCACTTTCATAGAAACATATTGAGAAAAAGTATAATTTCTGCTAACCCGACTTACGAGACCTCAATTTAAAAAATATATTGCCCAATAGCTCGGGAACTATTGGTTTTATAAAGATATATTTCAAATTAAAGTTTTTTTTATTTTTAATAGGGTGATTTACTTTACTATAATAAGCTTGTAACACGATATATATATATATGTTGAGAAATTTAGATGTAATAATTATTTAGTCACGTTACTTTGGTCGATCGTATAGTGGAAATATGCGTCGTCGAATAATAAGTTCAACTTGCTAATTGATAATTGCAACTAATGCAAATAGTTTTATCTAATTACTATTACAAATATATAGGCGCGGGTGAAACTCACAGCTACACACAAAAAAACACTATCAGTGAGATACAAGAATTTATTAATTACTAGCGGACCCGACAGACGTTGTCCTGCCCGAACGTTGGCTTTTTGTTTGGATGGCATAATTGATTTAGATAATAAAACAAATACTATGTGATCATCACAATTACAAATTCACAATTAACTCCAATTAGTGAGTTACACAAATATTACAAATTCAGTGTTTGTCAAGACAACATACAAAATAAAACATATTTTCATTTTTGGCATTTCGCCCACAACTTCACAAATATCAGCTGTATCGAAAAAAATTGAGAAGCTTGCTTACAAATTTGTATACCGGGTACAGCTATTTTTATTTTACTGACGTACCTTCAAATATGACAAATGTCAAATGACTTTTTAATTGTTTCTATTTTCATAGTGCAAAATATATACTGTTTTGGGCCTAGAACCTTTGCGGGCTTACGCAGAACAACTCATCCATATACGTATCATCGAAATAGTATGTACTTCGGGCAGGACGTCTGTTGGCTTTTAGTTTGGATGGCATAATTGATTTCTATAATAAAACAAATACTATGTGATCATCACAATTACAAATTCACAATTAACTCCAATTAGTGAGTTACACAAATATTATAAATTCAGTGTTTGTCAAAACAACATACAAAATAAAACATCTTTTCATTTTTGGCATTTCGCCCACAACTCCACAAATATCAGCTGTATCGAAAAAAATTGAGAAGCTTGCTTACAAATTTGTATGCCGGGTACAGCTATTTTATTTTACTGACATACCTTCAAATATGACAAATGTCAAATGACTTTTTAATTGCTTCTATTTTCATAGTGCAAAATATATACTTTTTTGGGCCTAGAACCTTTGCAGGCTTACGCAGAACAACTCATCCATATACGTACCATCGAAATAGTATGTACTTGTTATACGAAGTACATACTATTTTGATGATACGTACAGTCAGCTGCATAGAAACCTCACCACCTCTTATACCTAGGGTTGTAATGTTATAACAAACGGTCCGGCAAAATCAATAAAGTTTATTTTATTTTTATCTTAATGCGAGTGGATGAACAATGTTTTTCGTCAATCCCTGAGGTGTATAAATGAACAAACTTGATGGTTTGCCAACGCGAGAACACGCAACATATAATTGGCCATGTGAGAAGCACTGATTTTCTAGATCCAATCCACAAATGGACATTGCTTGGCCTTGTGACTTATTAATAGTCATTGCGAATGCCAAGCGAATTGGAAATTGCAGGCGTCTGAATGGAATGGGCCAGTCTGAAGGGATCATTGGGATCCGTGGCAGGAGAACAACGTCACCTTGAAACTTGCCGTTCAAAATGGTAGCTTCAAGAACATTGGCCATAATTTTTTTTATGACCAATCGCGTGCCATTGCATAGCTTAGGTGCATTTAAATTTCGAAGCAAAATGATTGGTGAGCCAATTTTCAATCGCAAGTTATGTGGTGGCATTCCTGGTAAATCCAGTGAATTCAAGAATTCAACAGGATAGTTGACTGCTTCGTCAGGATCGACAACAGTGTCGATCGATTTAAACGACATCTCATTGCCAGGCAATGACTGTTGTATTTTGAAATTAATAGCGTCAACATTGATATTTTTTGCGGCCAAAATAGCTCGTTCACGTATCCACGCATGATTAATGTAATTAGCGCTCAAATCTGGGAATATGCTTTCAATCAGAGCATCTTTCGTGGCTACCATTTTGCAAAAATTGTCTGGCAATTTTATGCATTGTGTATTTCCATACAATAGAATTTTTCCATTGCCAATGTTGAGCAATTGTTCGGAGAATGACAGTGCCAATGGATCGTTTTGCAGTTGAACACGTATATTTATGTTAAGCCGTAATGTATTAACATTTCGCCATAGGTATGATTGTTTCAAACATGCGTTAACTTCGTCCGCATATGTAGCGCGTGGAATGACCGGCAATGTCTGTCTAAAATCTCCGGACAGCAGTAGTAGAGCGCCACCGAAAAGTCTGGTATTATCGTTGAGATCTTTCATCGTTCTATCGAGAGCTTCAAGTGAATGCTTGTGGGCGATAGTGCATTCATCCCAGATAATAATTTTGCATTTTTGCAAAACTTTAGCCATGCCGGAATGCTTCTTTATGTTGCACATTGCGTCTGAATTTGTGTGAACGTTCAATGGCAACCTGAGTGATGAATGTGCAGTCCGTCCACCATCAAGCAAAGTCGCTGCAATGCCTGATGAAGCAATTGCCAATGCAATATGATTTTGTGATCGAATGCGCGCTAGTATCAGTGAGATGAGGAATGTTTTGCCAGTACCGCCTGGTGCGTCCAAAAAAAAGAATCCACCTTGTTGTGCTGCAATTGACAAATTAATTCGATCGTATATGTTCTTTTGTTCAGCAGTGAGCAGTTGCTCATTATTTGCTACGAAAGTAGTCAAAGAGGCCTCATCGAACTGTTGTTCGCGCTGAAAATCGTTGTTAATGATGTCTGTTGTTGGGTGGTTAGGCGATGGCATACCGAAATGAATGAGTGGCATATTAGAAATGAGAATGCAAATATCCTCAATCTTTATTAACGACTCGTTATATATTTCCGGCGAAAATTCGATATTGGAATCTTGATCAGCGGTCCGAATGCAATGCAGAATGTCGTTGCTCATGGAATCTTTATATTTATCCCAGAGAACAGAAGCTTGCGACGGAAAACATGTCGTCAATAATATGGCGAATAATTGGCGAATTTGATGAGGAGAGGAACTCAGTACTGCATCTGCAAGTGTGAGATCCCAATGGTTGTCATCTTCCAGTAAATGCAATTCGCGACACGCATCCTGATACGTGTCATACAAAATACCATTGACTGTCCGCAAGTATTGGAAGGACGTAGGTCCAGGAACGTTAACCAACAACAAACGCAAGAAGAAGCATTCGCGTTGCTTTGGATGGACTGTGTATAATCGGCCTAATGTATTTCCCATAAATATGCCGTCGTATCCTTGGACTGGAACGCCTCGCTTTCGTGGGTCCCATTTTTTTGACTGTTTGTTCCACGTGAAAAATCGTGGCACATCAGTATACATTAATGTCTTTGCGAATCGACCTAAAATACCTGGTCGGTTGCATAGTTCGAATAAATCAGTTAGTGTGGTTTTTGGGGCAGTTAATGCTCGTTGTAGAGCAGTCTCTTCTGTGAAATAAACACGCTGTCCATTTTCAAGGTGCACGGCCAAATGTATAACAGCAGGGTCTCTTTCGTGTATGGGAAAACTCAAAATGCGCCAAACTGCTTCATTGCTGCTAATGTATCGGCCCATTTGATAACGGGTTATTTCGTCGTTATCATTTACATTTTGAACAGAGAATACAGCCATATCGCTGCCCTTATGAACGTATTTGCAAATGTATTTTATGGACTTCACCGAACTGCAGAACTCAACGTTTATGTGAGCTTTGTAGGTTTTGCACAGCAATGGCGAATACGGAACCACCCAGCGATTGTCAATGTCAACCGTTCCACCGTTTGACATGCGCAATTGATATGATTGACCACCATTATCTGTGTCTCTACGACGATACAATGGAAAACCACCGATATTAGTGACAGTATCATTTATACACGCTTTTGGGAAACGTTTCGTACATTTTCCATTGTCCATGCACTGCGCCGTCATATTTAGAGCACCACATGGACCATGGATCATGTTAGCGGTAACAATGTCAAACAACTCTTTATCGATATTCCTATCCGGAATTTCTGCTGAAATAATTTTATCAATTTCTTCTGACCGTACTTTGTCAACGAACCAAATCAAAATATGTGCATGTGGCAAACCTCGTTTTTGCCATTCAACAGAATACAGCCAGCAACGTGTTTCGCCGAATAAAGAGTGATGTGTAATCAAGTTCATCAACGATTTTAATTTTTGTTTGAAGACACGTGCAGTGATATCATGGCGATGCATTGCTGTTTGACCTGGCAATAACAAAATTTTAATTTCATCCCAGTTAGGATTGCACGTGAATGTAATGAACAAATCAGGTGGCCCGTACGCGCGCACGTAAGTCATGGCGTCTTGAATGTATTCTTGCATATGACATGGACTACCAATATATGATGATGGAAGAATATATGCAGTACCAATGTCGTTGATGTTAGTGGTTCGATCTACGTTACTGACGTTACCGACAATAGCATCACGCAAATGAATGTACTCCTCAGAACGCAACTTCGCTTGATTATACTTGATGTACCGTAATCGCTCACTTTCAATTTTCGCATACATATCAACGATGTATTGATGAAACAGCTGGCGGCATCGGAGAATGTGGTTGTCTTCATTGGCACGAATCATCAACCGATATGCGTAGAAGTTCATCGCGCTCACTTTCTTGTTGGTTTCTGCACCTGCAAAGTAAAAATATAAATAAGACAAAAATAAATTAATCTTACAGAATAAGAAAAAAAGTAAATAATATGTAGATTGTACCTGTCACTGGATTTCTTTGATTGATGTTAAAATGATATCCATCTTCTCCTTCCCAAAATATCAACGGATATTGCAAAGCGTCGTAAGAACGATGATTGTCTTGAATTGTGTGCACCGTGTTATCTCTGCGTTGGATCCTTATATCTCGACGTTCATATGCGTCACCAACCATAACAACTGCAACTTCATTAACGGTTGGTGCATTGTATCGGCCCACGTGCTCTCCAGATGGTACTTTGTCTGCCTTGATGACGATCATGTAGTTGTCGTTTTGCAGTCTGTTTGAAACGGTATAAAACAACTGGACCAACTGGTTGTGATTTCGCAAAAACTGTTCCAAAGTCGCCACAATTTCTCGCTCCTCCATCTGCTCGATGTGGTTGTACTGGCAGCGTGCGTTTATTTGTTGCTCCTCATCGCCCATGAAGTATATTTGCAAGAATTTTGGATCGGCATCAGGCATTGAGATTAAAGAACCTATTTGATGATATATTTGGCCCTGAATCTTAAACGTTGATTCAAAATTGCGACCATCCTCATTCTGAACGATTTTTGTGGCTCCAAATGATGTCATTTGGAAGCAAGAATTGAATTTGCGAATTTTACGCAAAAAATTTTTTGATTGATGTGTGGCTCCAGCCAATAGTGTTAGCAATGGTTCTGGCGGCGAACTCAATGGTGGCAGTATAACTTTTCCAGACGCGCAGCAGAAACCGGCCGATTCACCTTTGTATTTGAATGCATGGCAGTGTTGGCATTCTTTGTCCATAGCACCGATGACAATTTGTGAATGTGACGAATAGTCGATGTCCGTTTCATATTCGAATGCAAGGCGGAGAAGTGATGCACGTGTCAATGCGCGATGTACTTGCAGGCGCTGTTGTTCATGTGCTCTGTGTGCGTCGGCGGCTCGTTGACGCGCCTGTCTTTGTCTCAAAGCATTAGCTCGAAGCCGTTTGTTGCGTTGCTGTTGACTTTCATTTGCACGTGTGTTTGCAACCTGGACTCTTAAATTTGCATTGTCCATCAATTGATCTTCTTCCGTTCGATTTAATCGACGGGTTTGGACTATTTGTGAATTCTGTGTACGTCGACCAATATTTCCTCCTCGTCCACGAAGACGTGGCATTGTTCTTTAATAAACACACAACACCTAGATATATGTAACTTATATTTGAATTTTATGGATTGCACTCCGTAAATATGATAGAATCATCGACACAAATAAGCACTTAAAAAAAATTTGCAGGTTAGATTAATTGTCATTGAATACGCATGTATATAATTTAAATTAAAGGAAAATAATGTTTATTTTCGATGAGACGTTTAACACTTTTATAGAATCATCGACACAAATAAGCACTTTATATTAAAATTTTCAGGTTAGATTGATTGTTATTGAATACGCATATATATAAAATTTAAATTTATGGAAGATCATGTAAGATATTAATTTCAACACAGCACCTTACACATTTGCCCAATGTATGTATCTGAGTACACTTGATGAAAAATACACTCAATATTCACGCAATTGTGATAGATGGAATATCGAAACACATAGTACAAAAATTTAAATGTCCAAACAACGCCAAGTCACGGCCCAAGAGACTTGCGCATGTACGTCAAATACCACAGAATTCGACATCAACGCCACCTATGTTACACAAACATAACTATGAATTATTCTCAGAAGTTCAAAAAAAACGGTCCGACAAAATGAATAATGTTTATTTTGTTTTTATCTTAATGCAAGTTGATGAACAATGTTTTTCCTCAATCCCTTAGGTGTATAAATTAACAAACTTGTTGGTTTGCCAACGCAAGAACACGCAACATATAATTGGCCATGTGAGAAGCTAGACCGATATTATCAATTATTAATATTATATTCATTATTATAAATATTGGGGGGTGGTAGGGGGGTATGAAATTTTGAGGTTACATGTTCTGATATGCAAAAAAAAAAAAAAAAAAAAATCCCCCAAAAAAATTCCTTAAAAATAAACCCCTAAAAAATAAAAAAAATCATATAACCCGATTGCAACGCCACCTACCGGGTCCAATTGTGAATCTAAACCATCCACGGACCCACTCAAACACACACACAAAATTTCATCAAAATCCGTCCAGCCGTTTAGGAGGAGTTCAGTGACATACACACGTACAGAAGAATTATATATATAAAGATGTATACGGGTGGCATACAAACACGCGTATTTGAAAACACCTCTCGACCAAATGCCACGAGAGACGTTCTTGATTTAAAAAAAACTGTTGGTTTTAAAACTATGCCCTGCAGCCAATCAGAACACAGCCATGATCACATGACCCAAAACTGGCCATACAGATCATTGCTGGAAACAACAAATGTCCTTCATCCTGAAAGGTGCGGTCACACAGTAGCCTCAGGTTGGCTATTTATAGTTTATTGCAGGTACCTATCTACATTCCTCTCACACCTTCACCCTGCAAGGTGCGGTCACACAGTAGCCTCAGGTTGGCTATTTATAGTTTCTTGCAGGTACCTATCTACATTCCTCTCACACCTTCACCCTGCAAGGTGCGGTCACACAGTAGCCTCAGGTTGGCTATTTATAGTTTCTTGCAGGTACCTATCTACATTCCTCTCACACCTTCACCCTGCAAGGTGCGGTCACACAGTAGCCTCAGGTTGGCTATTTATAGTTTATTGCAGGTACCTATCTACATTCCTCTCACACCTTCACCCTGCAAGGTGCGGTCACACAGTAGCCTCAGGTTGGCTATTTATAGTTTCTTGCAGGTACCTATCTACATTCCTCTCACACCTTCATCCTGAAAGGTGCGGTCACACAGTAGCCTCAGGTTGGCTATTTATAGTTTCTTGCAGGTACCTATCTACATTCCTCTCACATTTTCACCATCTTACAACAACTTATATCTTAAATAATGGCTCATGCTGCTGATATATAATATTGAGAGTTTCAAGCTATCTCAAATCTCAAATATTAGTGGAAAGACTACCAACATTGAGAATGAGAGTTTCTATTTTGTTTGTAATGTTAAACAGTACCTAGACATGAAATTTAAACAGAATTGTTATAGCTTATTTCAATAAAATCGATTTTTTTTCACCTTTTAGTCCTTCAGTAAGCTGCCCTTGGTTTTACGGTTAGATATCTAATTCCGAAAAAACCCATCGGGGAAACCTTATGAAAACCCTATATACCAAGTCTTAGCCCTGTAGGGTAAAATAGTTTTGGCTCTAGGCAGAGATACAGATGTTAGACAGACAGACGGCATCGTAAAAACAACTTTTATTTTGGTTTCAGAGGGTCATGAAACGTCGACATTTAACCAAATATCAAGTTAATTTTTTTGTATGATCACAACACTCTCCAACTGGTTGATAGAAAGTAAAAACACAGCATTAATAAATAGCAAAATAACTTTTGCAGGGAAGTTCTCGGTGGTCTTGAGGTAAAACGCTCGCCTCAGAACCCAGCGCGAGTGGGTTCAATTCTGACCAAGGTCAACTTTTATTTTACTGAGCGAGGAAATTCCGTAGCACAAATTCCTTCAGAAGTGGATGTTCATGTCGATTGTGGTATGCCAAAGATCCCTGGAAAGCAGTGGAAAAAACCCTTACAGCAAAATTTGTAGGCTCTTTCTCGCTCACTCGTAGAGATCCAGTGGTAAAATCAACGGGAAAATATTGCACTAAGGACTTCCCTAGGTTATAAAGCCTAATGTTTTCACCTAGATGGTACTAGCAGCACTAACCAACTGAAGGGTTGAGTCCAGCTCCGGATGGATGGGAGGCACATCAGGACCAACCCTCAGCCCTTTACTCCCCATTCGAAGAAAGTTGTGCTACGGATTTTTATCGCTTAAGAAAAATCCGTCAACCCTGGCTGGGTTTGAAACCATGAGCATTGGATCCTGGGGCGAGCACTTTACCCCAAAACCACTTTGGGCGACGGTTGGTTATACCAAAAGTGATTTTTCTTAAATGGATTTCCACTCTTTCTTCATGAAAAATGGAGGAACGTTTACGAACTGCCAACTTTTTCATCCTTACCCTATTAGCGTAATTTAAACGCGTGTAGTCAGAACAGGTAGTCAGATTCAGTGCGAGAAAAGAAAAATGCTCACTCTTTTAGAGGCCAGCTCTAAAACACTAAACTCGGCTATCTCATCGTTCCCGCTCCCTCACAGTCCATTAAAATAAATGGTTTACCTGCCAAGAGATCCAACGAACTGCTAATGAACAAATTTACTTCGTGGCTTCTTCTAATGAACACATAATTCACACAACGTGCCTCCAACCTTATGTTCGCTCGATCCCACTCACATACTCGCAAAGTAAAAAAAAAAAAAAAAAAAAAAAATCCAAAATCACTTTTTCAAACAGTAGATAGAAACCCGGAAAGAAAACACATTCATTTTAAAGGTCCGAGACCTCCTTCAAACTATTATCATTGGACAGTCTATGAAAACAATAGCGAAAAGAAAAGAATTTTTTTTTTATCATTCTAACGTCGAGTTTCACCGCCAGGGAAGTGAATATTCAAAAGATCAGGTACCTCCCGCCTCCCTTCTTCCCTCGAACTAGGCCATTATAACGTGTCTCGAATCATGGAGATGTAATTCCATTAATATGGTAATGTTCACCGTTGTGCCATACCCCGTATAGTAATTGCGCTAGGTATGGTGCCAACGTTTTGAAAATAGTCACTACCAACCCTCCCCTCAACCAAACCAACTCTCTAGGCAACCTTGCCATCTCCTTCCCTCCCTCCTTTCTAAAAAACAAAAAAAAAAAAAACTCCGTCCTTATTATCAGGTGTAGGAGTGGGGACGTAATGGGTGTTAAGAGATAGGGTAAATTACGCACCGAGGGTGGTTACTCTATGTCGAGTAAAGAAAAGAGAAAATTCCTCCATGTTTAAAAACAGCACCCTCCCCCCCCAGCTCCCTCCCTTCCCTCCTGTTCCCCTCAACCCTACACGTACACCTTTACTCCAAGCCCTCTGTCACACTGACAAAAGAACTTGGCTGAAAAATGAGCTTATGGTATGGAGTGGCTTACAGAAAATAGTAATAATAATATAATAAAATAATAATATAATAAATAATAATAAATAAAATAATAATAATAATAATAAAGGATGCCAAAAGTTTGAAAAAATATACATATATACTTTCAAGAGAAAAATTTCTATTCTAGTAAAACCTTTATATAAAAGTTTGCGAAATCCGGAATTCGCAATCACACGCGAACATGAATAAAGTTTTTTTTTTTTTAGTTTTTAAAGGGGTACGGGAGGGGTTGAAGTGGAAGGGAGTTAGGCAGGACTGCTCTGAGTTTTGAGCTTAACCTCTTTTTTTTTATAAAATGTGGTATCATCTACTATGTTACCATGGGTAAGACGTTCAAGGATAGAAAAAAAAAGTTAAAATATTACACACAAAAAATATCTCATTCTTCTATCAGATCAATTTTTTTTATATTGAATATTTTATGAAATGTTAAACCAGAATTCTTTTGTTACATTCGTATCCTAGCAAAATGGTTTTCGGTTATATTAGTCTACTTTTTTTGGTTAAAATATTCGCATATTTATCTAACAAGAAGGTAACCAAAATTCGTGGTTGCACGGTCTAAGGCGTAATTCTTAAAATAGACTGATTTGCCGGTGACTGGGAGATCATGGCTAGAATCCCTGCTGAGTGTACTTTTAGGTTCTACCATCCTCATCTCTAATCTACCTGTTTCATTAAATGATGGCTCGGATGAATATAAAGATCCAGTGCACACAAAAAAACACACGAGAGGACGTCAAGTCGATGAACGAGAATCTGATAGGCTTGCCACACACCTAAAAAAACTGGCACAGGACAGAAAAACACAGGAAATCTCACAAAATTTAACAGAAAAAACTGAAGTATTTGTTAAATTAAGACATACAACTGCAAGCGTTTAGTAATAAAGGGCTTTATTTGAAACAATATTTGAACTGAAAAACTTAATCGTACTGGATTCGAACAACCTTATTAATTTTCATAACTTCTCTTAAAACATTAAGTTGTATAACGACCATGGACGTAGATAGGACGTGGAGTAGATTTTGGTTTCAAACCCCTTCTTTCCCCCAAAATTCCGAAGTTTTAATATATAAGCTTAAAGATGGCCTTCTATCAAACTCAATAACTTAAGAAGCTCACTTTTAAATGGTAGGTAGGGTCACTCCCCCGCCCCTCTTACATAAATACAGTATTGTTAAAAATAAGGTTCTTTCTTAAGGCTTAAGTCTAACATCATGTCCATAAACTTGCGATGTTAAACCCCTAAAATTAAATTAGCCTACGCTCATAAGCCTCATAAAGTTTGACCCATTTATTAAACATTACTTCACACTAGCTAGTTCTTACTAAACACGAATTTACCCCTCTGTATTTCGATCTAAGTTTTCTTTATAAATGGGAATTCTTCTTGAAAACAGGGATTTTATAGCAGGAATAGGGTTAACCTGAGCTGTATTCAAGATATTCAGAAAGTTTATAAATCCTAATCAACGAAACAAAGTCATAATCTTATTTTTTTAAATAAACAAAGTATAATGTTGGTTGATATCTTAAAATATAACCTATACATATATTTGAGTTTAGCTCATTTGTTGTTACATTGCTCATTTCAGAATTGTTTGTATTTGAACTTTTGGAATTATTTATTTTTTAACTAAACCTCACTAATTTCCATTGCTACCCCTCAAAAGTTATACTTATTCACAAGAGCTCTCCCCCCCTTTTCCCTTTCTGTATCCCTTCAAGCTTCCCGCGCAGCAGTTTAGATACCGCGGGTGTGTCGGAGCGGATCTATTTAAGCCTCCCTGTACCGACTAAAAGGCGTTGTTATGCAAATCAGACCAAGCCCGCAAGTTAAGTCCTTAGGAAGAGCCTTTTTTCTCTCTCTTTCTCTCACTTCTCTCTCTCTTCACTCCCGAAAAAAAAAGTATTGTGGGGCTTTTCTCATACACGAGTCTTTGGCTACGAATCTGTCGTGGGTAGAGAGGAAGAGATACTTAAAAAGAGAGGGATTTAAAACATGACAAAAGGATAAGGAGGATAGAAGTAAAGAAGGAAGAGGAGCGGTTAAGAAAAGAGAGATTACGAATAGAAATTTCGCGATGATCGCAACAAGATAAAGATTCCTGCGTCGTTTTAACCACACTCCGATCCCATTAAGGGCACACGCGTGAAAAACAAACGATTTGGGGACTTTGTCAACACGTCACTAGTAATGCGAGGGTAGGTTGAGACGCATCCCTGGGGATTATTGATGTATGCGACGATTGTTAATAGCTAATTTACCTCTACCTTTACCTTTCTGACCATTTGAACCGCAGACTGTTCATACCCTCGTTCTTTAATCCCTTCCACGTTTTTCTGTTGACAGCACTGGTCTTATCTGCATCCAGTACCATCAACCATCAACCATCAACCAGCAACCATCACCCCAACTGAGCTTCGGTCTTCCCCCTGGTCTTTGTTTATAATTCCCTTCTCCCTTCTTAATGCATACTCGTACCACTCATTCTTTTTGCTTCTTATTATTGACTGTAATGTCAATTTACTTAAAAAGATAAGTATTCCAACATTTTTATTAATTCTGAATTTACCATTTTCTTGTCGTCTATCACCTTAGTACTCTCACACTCCACCGAGGATTACACTTTACTGAAGATAAAATTAGCTGAACAAATATCTATGAATTAAACGTGAATAGCGGGTTTGAAGAAATGATCGTCGTGTCAAGTCAAAGTTATGGTTTCAAACTTCCTGCCCAGATGTATCAGATGGGAAGTTTCGATACAACATATCAAATCTTGTACAAAATAAAATTGTCATCTGTTTAAAAAAAAAAGTGTTGAGAACGATCAGAGGCGTACATTTAAGCTGGTCATGATCTGAACCCGAGACATACGGGGATATACGCAGCGTGTGCTTACGATTTACAGATTGGTACACAGCTGATCTCCCCCCCCCCCCACCCATCTGAAGGCCGTCCTCTTATTACGCATTTTACCCTCCAATCCACCTTCAATAATCATTCTCATACATTCATCTTTCCTCAGTCTCTCTGTTTGGTTTTATATATTTACAAAACATTCTTCTTTAATATACCGCACTAGCGTAATTATTAGATATGCGTACAGCCCGAACGGTTAGTAAGATGCAGTGCTTAAAAAGTACGCTTTGTTTCAATAAAATAAAGTATTAATGGACAAACATTTAATAAAACCAACTTAACCCACACCTGACCAGGATTCGAACTCTAATCTCCCCGTCATCGACAGTCCAATCTATTGTTAGAGTGAGAACCTTTGACCAGTGGTTGGCAACCTATGGCCCACGGGCCAGATCCAAGCTAACTAACTGATTTTATCTGGCCCGTAGAATATTTACCCAACCAAATATTTGTTTTGATAATCCATTAAATTTAAAAAAATCCCAAATGACCTGTGAAATCTAAAATCTTGCCAACGTCTGCTTTAGATCATGTGGCCACCAAAACGGTTGTGTGTACTCGTTAATAAAATCTGTATCTAGAGATGAAAATAAATGTTAGAGAAACAGTCAAAGGCACCAACTAATGTAGAGAACGTATTTCTGCCGTTGGTCGACTTCCATCACGATCCGAGGAAGATTAGGACGGTACGGCATACCCCGTCGGTTACCGTTACAATAGACGCTTTTTATATATTCGCTCTCCCTGTCGAGGACGATGGGCGTCTTTGTCGAGATAACACGATGCACCTGAATGGCTTGAAGAATCTTCCGAGAGCAGCTGGTAAAATAGCGAATATCGACGTATTTTATATAAGTGCACCATTTGTGGTACCATCAACTTTAAAAAAATTAAATTTACTTGTAAAAAGTTATATGCTATTCCAAGTTGGGTAGATTCCAAATTTTTTTATGTCTGATGACAGCTTCTTTAGTAAATTATTTTATTTCCCTTACATTTGATATAATATTAAGTCAAAAATATTTAACATAAATGAGTTTCATTGTCTTCAAATTTCATTATAGTTTAAAATTACAAGAAATGTGTATTTTTAGTAATGTGTTATTATTAGCGGTGAACTTAGTGTCAAAATTAGCTACCCGCTTTGGTGGCCACATGGTCTAAGGCACTACTTTTTACAATATACAAGACAGCTGAAGAAGGGGAGATCGGGTTTGATACCGGTCAGGATGCACTAAGGATGGTTTTCCTAGATTGTTTCTTCCCCCTCCACGCAAATGGGCTGCGCGGCTTCTAAATTTAACCCCTAATCCCTAACACATTAGTGTAATTAGTACATAAGCTTCAAACCCGAGCAGGTAATAAAACGCGGTGTTAATAAAAAAATATCGCAACATGGTGCATAGCTTATACTAAGCGACTAAAACCAGTAAACTCCTAACGGCATTTAATTTTTTAATATTTTTCAAAATAGTTTTCCATTCAAAATAAAAATGAGTAAAAACTACTAGACATTTTTTAATAGCACTAGAACCTATAGGTCTACGTAACGATTTTAAAATGCACAAATGAGAAAGCGTTCATTTTAAGGATGTATAATCGAGATCTCTAAGAATATATTATTTTATCAGTGATATATAGTATATTTAGAAATGTGATGATAAATCTCAACATAATTTTATTGCACTGTTTTATTTAGAAATGGAATTTAGAATCATCATGTATCTCGAAGTTTAGTTTTAATTGATAAAATTAAAAATATTGATACATATATGATATATACATATGCTTTAGAGCTCTAGTATTGAACATTGTTGGTTTCACCTGAGATAATTATTATAGGTGAAACTTAAAAAACAATCCCCAGACCAATAATTGAATTAACGTATTAAGTTCAACAACAACACGCTTCAGTGGCCGAATGGTTTATGGCGTCGTTCTCGAATCCCAGTCAGGTCTAATGAAGGTGGTTTTCCCTAAGTGATTTCCCACCCTCCTTTTATGTGAATGCGTCTAGATTACCTTCCTTCATCATGCTTACATGGAGTAATTATCAGATAACCTGATCGGATAGTAAGACGCAGAGAAAAAAAAAAGTTTAAATCCGATACCATAGCTCAGTCGGCTTAGTGTCTGTGTACTGAACTAAGGTTTCCGGGTTCGATTCCTAGCATGGCCAAAAAATGCATCATTGGTAAAATGTGGTTTTCCCCCTTTCACAATGATGAATTGGGGGCTGGGGATGTTGTGTCTGTTCTAGATTTGAGCTAGTTCACAAGTCGTGTACTGATATAATCAACCACGTCAGAAAGTGAACGCTAAATACCTCAAATTAATTAAATGTTTATTAATCACAACTTGTGAATGTGAGGAATGCCAGGCCTCCACCGTGGTTCGGATTCCACTTTAAACTGTAGGTCCTCCATTTCACCTCACAATCACCCTACCATTACACATTAGCGTAAGTGCGTATAACCCGAACGGGTAGTAAGACGCGGTGCTAATAATAATAATAATAATAATAATAATAATTAAATGTTTAAATATGACAGAGACCTATTTTAACCATAATCTAAAGTGCAATAGAAAGGTTTCATTATTGTCTAATACATGGCAGCAATAACTAAATTTGAGTTAAAATATATAGTTTCCCCTCTTTCCCCTGCACCCCTTAGTTGCATTAACATTCTTAAGCCGTTTAGTTAATTATCCCTAAGATAAATTATACAGTAATCTATTAGTAAGAATTATTGGAAGCTTTTGATAATATTTTTGAGGAACTTTGTGAGTAATAAATAAATTAAGCCATATTTTTAGAATGCCAAATTTTAGTGACGTTCACTAAATGTTGGTGGAGGAAATTGGGCTTCCAATAAATAAGAATATTTATCTTTAGTATTATTTAGAGTGATTTGCTCTAAGAATACTTAAAATAGATCTCAAATTAATTTTATTTATACTAAATATAAAAACAACGCTAGTCTTCTTGAGGCCGGCCTTGAAAAAGTCTCTCATTTATGCAAACCCTCCCTCCGCGCGCTTTTACCATCGTGTGATTTCTATAAAAACAAAAGTTCGTCTATAATCGCTATTAAAACCGCTGACGTCTTGTGTCCTCTGAAAAGCTTAAAAGTATTATTGAAGTGCAACGATAAAGACTTTATTACCCACCAGAAAAAAAAAATTCTATCGGCTTCGAACACACCAAACTTTGTCGTAGTACGTTATAAAGATGTTTTATCATTCCTAAGAACTTGACAAAACATTATTGGTTACCACCTGACTATTCGCACCGTTGATCACGTTGACAAAACTTAACTCTAATCTTTTATGGTTTGTCGGTGTCGGAGGTCAAGGCTTTGAATCTCATCTGGGTTTACTAAGGTATATTTGTTCCCAACTGGTTCCCCACTCTACCTCAAAGCGAATGATCCGTGTAAATTCTACCTTTATCAATTCTACTTAATTAATGCAACTTTTCAGATATATTGGATTGGTGGTAAGAACAGGTGAATGGCTTACCAAAGACACTTCAGTTCAATTTTCCATAAGAAAAACCTATCTGACAACTAGAAGAGTTGCTAGATTTACTTTCACATCCATTTATATGATTTTCAAATGTCATTTTTAATAAATTAATTATCAATCCCTATAACTGATACTAAAATAAAGTAAAAAGTTATCATTGACTAGCGTCAATAAATATTTGTAGTGCTTTAAAAACATTTTCTACTAAAATTTGACTGAATATTACCACTATGCCAATAAAACTATATTCAATTATGACGTTCTTAGCTAGAATAAGGCAATTTAATCGTTTGTCTAACTAGTTTCCCAAATTATGATGACGGTAGTCAACTGGCGGTACACCAAATATTTCACAATGGTTCTACATAAAAGTTTTTACTACAGTGATTGTCATAACAACTGCATCTATTTCTAATTTCATCGGATATTAAGCTAAGAGAAAAAAAAGTAATAACAATTTCCGTTCCAATATCCGTGCAACTCACGAAACCCTTCGGGATTATGTAAAATATACCTGTATCGTGAACGTAGGCTCACGTTGTGATTCCCCTTACCCCACCTTTCCCGGTTGAAATTGAGGCTTTCTGTCTATTGATGTGTTTGCCCTAAGGTTTTTGTTTCATTAAAAAAAACACTGTTGATTGTTGTGGGACTTGAATACAACCGAGAAATAAACCAATCAATTCATGACTCCAGGGATCCCATAGAAATCGTTATTGACGCATGTCAGTGACGTTTTCATTTTAGTTTCCATTTATACACCTCTCTCTCTCTCGCTCGTTATTTTTTACTGTCCTTCTCTAGTCATATCCTTATTTATTTCATGTCTTTAGGTACTACGCTAACAATTTTATACGTCTTATAAGGATGGCAGTTCTGAATTTTTTTTTTAGGTATTTAACATGCACTCTCTAAATCGACTGATTATATCAATAATAAATTACAAACCAACTTAAATCTAGAACAGACAGCACCCAACCCCCGACCGTTAATTTATCACTGTAAAAAGAGGAAGTTTTCCAATATTGGATGACTTGAAGGAAAGAAGAAAATTCAGGGAGCTGAAGGAGGAGGCAAAGGACAAAGAGCATTGGCGTTCTAAGTTCACTGACTAAAGGAATGGACCTGTCATAAAACAGAACACCTAATAATAATAATAATAATAATAATAATAATAATAATAAAGGAGAATTCCCCATGTTTATCTATGATAAAATTTTAGACCATGTTGGGAATCAAATCGTTGACCTATAGATTAATAGGCAGACATGCTACCGACTCACCTGAGGTGTAGTAGGAATTTATCAATCTTAAGAACTGCTCAAATAGTCCTAAATAATGTGGTAGAACCTTATCTTGTGTCTCTGTTAAAAAAATTGTACTTTATTTGTTTAAGGAGCGTTAAGTATTTTGGTTATAACCATTAACGTTTATATCAGAACTATTATATTTATCATGAAATTTCTTTGAAAACCAGCTAATTTTTATGATTTACTTTCTAAATTATAAGAATTAAAATGTTGTATTTTTAATTCCATAGGGAAATGTTGATTCCTTTCGACTCCATTTAGATCCGCTCCAGTAGGCACACGGTATCAACGTAAAACTCATTTCGTCTGGTTTGATGGTGATTGGGGGTTCAGGGTTTGAATACCGGCTTGGTGAACTGAGGGTTGTTTTTCTTCAATCGTTTACCAAAATCTACAACACAAATTCTGGTTAATTTACCCTACCTTTCTCATACCTACCATAATACCGTAATTAATCTAATTATATGCGTACAGCCTGAACGGGTAGTGAGACGTAGTGGATTGAAAAAAATAGTGTGTGTGTGTGAGCCACCATGTTAAAAAAAAACCTCTTCTTCAATTATTATTATTATTATTATTATTAGCACCGCGTCTTACTACCCGTTCGGGTTATACGCACTTACGCTAATGTGTAATGGTAGGGTGATTGTGAGATGAAATGGAGGACCTACAGTTTAACGTGGGATCCGAACCACGGTGGAGGCCTGGCATTCCACACATTCACAAGTTGTGATTAATACACATATTGTCAGAGGTGAAAGAAGGGTTGGGCTATAAGATAAATCTGTGCTGAGACCGAGGATTGAACCCCGGACCCCCAGCACAGAAGTCTAACACCTTACCTCTAGACCACCAGGTCACCGTCTCTTCTTCAAGAGATTCTAGACGCCTACAACGCGTCACAGCAATCCAATAAGCGGCCCTCTTAACTTTATTTTTAGCGCCGCATATTACTACCCATTCGGGATATAAGCATTGATTACCTTAATATATTAGGGCTGAGGAAGGTTGATCGTAGAGGAAGTGTAACCACATTTGCATTGAGGGAAAGTAGAAAACTATTTAGGGAAAACCACTCTCAATACACCCCAAAGGGATTCGAGCCCCTATCTCATTTTTTGGCAGTCCAGTCCATTACGAAAGTGACGCCTTGGACCAGAGGTTCGCAACCTGGTGTCCACGAGGAGTCCTGTAAGACTCCACGAAACAAATACGGATTTTTAAGTTGATTTTTTGTTTATATTTTCATGTCATTTCGCGATTCATAATTTTCTTAAACATCCTGGTTCCCCCCTCCCCCTCCCCTATTTTTGTCTGACCAAGCAATTAATTTATTTTATTAATATGAAACTGTCTATTCAGAATACTAGAAATGTGTGCTTAGGTGTTTAATTTCACCTCGTATGGTGGGAGAGATTAGGGGGGGGGGGGGGCTGTGGCAAATTATGATATTATTCAGGTGGTTCCACGAGATGAAAAAGGTTGAAAACCACTGCCCATACGACCACCGAAGTGGGTCTAACGTTTCTTCTTTCTGTAAAATTTATCATGTATACCGTTTCAATTGATTTGAATGTGTCCTTACAGTGCTAACATTTTCATTCACATAAAGTGAAAATACCGCAATCGTGAAAAGTCTATACCCCGTGACAGTGATTGATTTTGATATGTTATGTGACACCGAACCCAAAATAGTGGGTTTTACAATTCCGCTGTGTACCCGTGTCTGTCTGTCTATCCCTGTGACCACTCCCATATGGTTATGTCTCAGGGTGTTTTTTTATTTTGATTTTAACCTTCAAATAAAGAGTGTTTTACTGATTGATTTTTTTTTAAATTCGAAATATTTCGAAAATGACTATGGATTTTGTTGAAAAGGCATATCATAATTATGTGTTTGACATGACAGCTAATATTGTTTAGTTGATATTCAGGAGAAAATATACGCTTAATATTATTTCACTGTTGATTTTTTTGTTGTTGAAAATTTTAACTTTTTAGAAAATGGCCCTAACTTTATTGTTTAAAATTTGGATCCGGAGGTGCTTTTGCATGATACAATAACTTATTTTGGTTTTTCTCTAAGCAAATCATTTGAGGTTACTTTACTGAGAGTTGATTTTTAAAAATTAATATTTAAAAAAAAAGTTGTTACAGCAGCTTTGTTCAAAAAAATAACATCTGAAGAGTGTTTCAAATGAAAATATATATATATATATATATATATAAAGTTTTTCTCAGCATAACCCATTAAAGAGTAGTTTATTGATAGCGGATTTTTGAAAAAAAAATGTATAAACTATAAAATATACTATTGACTATGAGAAATATGTACAAATTTGTAGTAGTACCATTTTTCTCTTTCTATCAAGTGACGCTGTCCCTAAACACCTCTAGGAGTTTGGTTGCTGAGGGGGTGGTTGGGGTGGGATGGGGGGTCTGGAGACTCTAGATATGAGTTGTGCCGGGTTCAGAACCAATTTGTCTTCTCCCATCATAATATCTTGAGCGGGGACAGGGGGGAGGGGGCGTTGTAGAAGCGAGGTCAGAAAGAAAACCCCCCCCCCCCCAAGATGCCACTCTCCCCTTCCCCCGCGCACCCACTTCCACCGGCAAACAAAGAACAATCACTTGTCGGAGTTGATAAACGATACATGTTCTTGAAATTCAATTCAAGGGAGATAATAAAATAGAGTGGAAGATTTCGTTTGTTGCCGTAGCTATTGAAGACGACATAGCTCCGGCTTTTTTTATTTTCATTTGTTGTTTATAAAGGAAATATAAAGACATTTATTTAATACAAGAAACACAATTTGTTTTGCTTCAATACTTTGTTTTTTTGATTTCTACTTCCTAAGTTTTGTTGGTTGACTTCACTTATTATTTGTAAGTTTCCAATCAACCTGTTCTTTCACAAAATAAGGTGGATATTAAATTTTAATTTTAAACGTTATAAATTGAAGGCGCTGGAAGTGTTAATTTTCCCGTCCGTGCCTCACGTCTTACTTCATTCGGGATACCATACAAATATTTTCACTAAGGAGTTAGGGACTAAAAGAGAAGAATGAAAGGGAATGTGCCTGCATTCGCGTAAAGGGAAAAAAAAAACCTTTATGAAAAACCATATCAGGCTTGAAACCTGCCAAGTTGTATTAAATCTAGACAAAACAAGCCTTGCCGCATCCGTTAAGTGTTAAAATGTACCTTTACAAATAGTGTACAAAACAATATTCACAATACCAAAATATATATTTTTATAAGTGTACTCAACACCAAGGTTATTAAAGAGTATAAGACATAATGTACTCACATTTACGTGGAAAGAGGGTGGGGGAAACCCCAGAACTACATTTGGGAAAACTCTCCCAAAACACCTAGCCTTGATATGAACCATGACCTTCCACTTCATTTGCAATTCAATCTGATTCCTTACACTTTGTGACCACCGTCATCAGTTCATGAATAGATTACCATTTGTTGAATATCCAGCCGTAAAGTTAGTGTCCTCCGATAGATATACTTTTTTTTTTTTGCATGAACAATTCACTCACCCCGAAAGGTAGCTGGCTTACCTTGTTTATTTCCACCATGGTGCAGCTTATAATATAGGGCCATAGGAAGGCCTTTCAAGGTAAGACTGTAAGCTTTACACGTAAATGTAGTGTACAATAGTTCTACCTTGTATGGTAGCAGTCTTACCTTGAAGGATGACACTATGCCCCTACCATAGTGGAATAGTGCAAGGAAAATTTGTTACCTTGGAGGTTAAGTGAAGGGTACCTTATATCTCTTATTATTATTAGCAAATTGGACCACCTCTGACTCATTCTTATTCTAACCACGTTCGCAACATATTAGAAACACATTTTAGACCCCATCAGGTTTCGAACCAAGATCACACGCAGGTGTTTGACCGTTGTCTGGAGCAACGAGCTTTCCCACGCTATAGGCCTGGATGGTATATTCCTTGCGGTTATTTGTATCATATCTGTGTTGTAGTTGTCACGTTTTTTCGTAAAAGGCTTCATTCCACCTTCCCCACCTATTCCCCCCCAACAGCCCATCAAGAAGTCCTCCCTTTCCCCCCTTGCGTGAATCACAACTCATTGTTCAGAGACGGGCGTTTAATAGGTCGGCCCAGCCAGGACAGCCTATCGTACTTTTCTACGCCAGTCCCCTTCTACCCCCCCTCCCATACCCTTTACCCCACGTCGTACCGCGCGGACAGCTCACTTCTCAACTCCCCGGACATCAATTAATCAAACATTTAAATGAGACGAGTTAAAAAATAAAATATGTCTCCCTTTCTGTTATTTTGATAAACTGTTTCTTGGAAGGTTGAAAAATGAATAAATCTGCTGAAATAGGGAGGGTTGTTTATTTATGAGGAGCCCCCAGGGGTGTTTTTGTTATTTCATGCCTCCATTCGTTCTTTTGTTATGCGACCGAACTTTTTAAGTTGTTTAGTATATTTTGAAATATGAATTTTTTAGTTTAGGAATCACGTTCTTTTGTTAAGACACATTGTAATATATATTTACTCCCCATGAATAATTAGAAAAGAGATTGTTTATGTTTAATGATGTACCACGGCGATGGTAATGATAAATTGTATTTATACACCATTGAAACAGACGTGATCCCCTTCCTAAGGCTGAGTGGCTAAAGTGAACAACCAACCGCTTTTGGAACTCCAGTTCGATTATAGGCGGGACTAACGAATAAATTTACTATTTGTTAATTGACTCTGATTGCTGTCCAATTAGTAAATATCTAGGTGATATTAGTGGATGATAAGATTTAGAAGTTATTTTCTATAATGAACTAGCGGACCCGACAGACGTTGTCCTGCCCGAACGTTGGCTTTTAGTTTGGGTGGCATAATTGATTTCGATAATAAAACAAATACTATGTAATCATCACAATTAGAAATTCACAATGAACTTCAATTAATGAGTAACACAAATATTACAAATTCAGTGTTTGTCGAGACAACATATAAAATAAAACATCTTTTCATTTTTGGCATTTCGCCCACAACTCCACAAATATCAGCTGTATCGAAAACAAACATAACTATGAATTATTCTCAGAAGTTCAATTTTTCATGAACTTTTCAGAAGGTTTTAACGGTCAATTATTGATGAACTTATGATTTTTTTAACGGTCAATTATTAATATTATATTCATTATTATAAGTATTGAAGGGGGGGGGGTGAGGGTGAAATTTTGAGGTTACATGTTCTGATATGCAAAAAATCTAAAAAAAAAACCTAAATAATTCCTAGAACCCGATTGCAGCGCCACCTACCGGGTCCAGTTGTAAATCTAAGCCATCCACGGACCCACTCAAATACACACAATTTTTTTATCAAAATCGGTCCAGCCGTTTAGGAGGAGTTCAGTGACATACACACGTACAGAAGAATTATATATATTAAGATAATGCTAGTTTGTAGATAGAGTTGTGGTTTCTGCTATCTGTTTATAAAGTCACTGCACGTTTATGTACCACAAAACAAAATAAATGATAGGCTGCATAGCACAGACTTTTTAGCCACTTTACCTAAAAAGGGAGACATTTACTCAAAACTAGTAAGATATGTGAAACGAATTGTTATAAGTTTTTGCAGAAACATTCCAGTAAATAGAAAAATTGAAATAATATACCATGCTAAACAAACATATTTAGAAAAAAGTTTCATCTTTCTTAACTAGAGCATAAAAATCAATTTCCCAGACGTCAATTAGAAATGAATAGTTAACAATATCACAGAAACTATTGGTCTTATAAAAATATATTAAATATTAAAGTTTATGATATTATATACTATCAAGTTGCGGAGATACGATTAAAATTGGAGATATCTGTTAAGACAAAGTCCCCTCCAAGTCATTTTCCAGGAAAAATTAGATTAACCTTTATTTGTTATACTAAACAGTGCCTAAGATGAGAATTTTAATCAAAATTGTAACCAAAACAACCCCTAATCTTAGGGTTACAAACATACCTTGGGAGAACCTCACGACAACCCTAAATACCTAGGTTTAGCCCAATCGGTAAAATTGTCTCTGCTCTAGGCTGAGATACGACACTCAGACGGACAGACAGACGGCATCGTAAAAACAACTTTTTCTGTTTCAAGGGATTATAAAACGTCGATATTTATCAAAATAGCTTATGTTCTCAACCCCAAGCTCCCCATAGGCTTTACTCTACATACCTCATATGATAATTGTATGTTCGTTGATAGCTGAGCAATGAATGTTCTACTGAGTGATGCGAACATATCTTAGATAAAATTAAAACTAACTATGCCTACCCTCCCAACACTTCACGAAATGCCACTGAATCAAATTTACTGGTCAAATTAGATGATTATTGTAATAATTAGCTTAAAGCTGCTTAATTAACATATATTTTAATTAATTAAAATTAACTATGCCTACCCTCCCAACACTTCACGAAATGCCACTGAATCAAATTTACTGGTCAAATTAGATGATTATTGTAATAATTAGCTTAAAGCTGCTTAATTAAAAATACATATATTTTAAAAGAGCTTTTAAGTGACCTTTTGAAAGTACTGAACTATAAATAACTTAGTGTCTCTGGTTTTAAACCAAGAGACCTGGTTTCAATCCTTACCACTGGTACTGAGAATGGTTTAAATTTTCTCCATACTGGATTTCCGTCTTCTTTTCCAGAAAAATATTGATACATTTATAATAGCCTAGTTGATTATACCTTATTTTAACTGCAATTCAAATGACCTGATGCTATACGTGAATATAAATCTAGTATTTTTTCTGTCACATTAGGCCCTTTCTATTAAAATTGGGCTGTAAACACGAACCTGGATAACCCAACAGGTATAACATTGGTCATCTTAGAGAAATGTCCTGGAGATCAATCCTTGCGCGGGGTAAAATTTCAATCACATAAAAAATATCCTTAAAAATGACTTGATTGGTTTTTCAATTCTCGACTTTGCGAAAATTCTGATCTATTGTTTGAAAATTTCCCACGCCACCTGTTGGCAAAGATTAATATAAAACGAATTCACTGATTATTCCTTCTAAAAAAAACTTTCTTCCCTCTCTCTCTCCACAATGTTTTATTCATTGATGTTTGACGACGGACGGACGGGTGGGCGGCACGAGGTGCGAGGGAATTTGATAATGTTTTGCTTGATATTAATTTGCCTATTTCAAAACAAAATTTAAACTTTACTTCCACCTTCTTTAGGTGTTTGTTGTGCACTCTATAAGACCCTTGTTTGAGTCTGGGAGATGTTGGCGAATAAATTCTTCGTCCGTCTAATCTTGGTATCTTAGTTTAAGTTAGTTTGTAAATGCACGTGTTGATTTAAGCTGTGTATTTATAAATTTGACCCAAAATAAGTCCGACACCTTAGATTAGTAGGTGGCGTGTCTGTTTACCGAGCTAAAGGTCCCGGGTTTAATTTCTGGCATGAGCAAAAAATTCATTTTTGGTGAAATGAAGGCGTACCCTTTCGCAGTGATGAATTAACGACCGGGGGTTGGATGTTTATCTGTTATAAATTTAAGTTAGTTTATAAGTACTGTGCTAATATTATCAGTCGGTTTATAAAGTGAATGTCATAAACCTTGAATAAATTAAAAAGACCCAAAATACCTCTTTAACGAATGTAAATTATTTAAAATATATATTTAAAATAACTTTATTAAACTATGCTTTTCTTGTGCTTTGCATATTTACACTAATGGAGAGATGTGAGGAAAGCCGGATATAGAAAAATATAGAAAATTGTACCCGCATTTTTGTTGATACCCTCCTTTTTTGCTATATATTATATATAGGCGTTAAAATATTGATCGTATCGGATAAATTAATTGAATTGAATTTTTATTACGTTGGTTTTTCATTGATATTTCATATATTGTAAAATATTGCACTACTGATTTCACAAATTAACTATACATTTATAGATACACAGATTAAATAATAAATTGAACCGACTTTTACAAAACTTTAAACCCTGGTTTGATGTATTTGGAAACAAAGTTATCCCAAAGTTGAAACATGTGCGTTTACTTATTTACACTCGAGTCCGGCCACATTTTATAAGACTAGAGCTCCCAGTTTATTTGACCTAATTAATAACTCTGTTGGACCACATCTTACCAGATATTATATCCCTACCCCTCTTCACATTGTTTGGATTTCCACCAATGAAAACGTGACAAATCTCTATTGTGAAAAATGTACTTGAAGCTTCTTTGTTTCTCCTTCCTGTCGGTTAGGTCAACGACTCATTTTCGTCATCTTGGTGGCTCCCAACAGGAACAGGAAACAAATTAAATTGTGGTTTCCTCACACTCTAAAATATTTACTTACTTTTTCTATGATAATAGGAACTATAAAGTTCACTGCCACACTCACGAAAGTACGCCACCTAGTCCTATCTTGAGCTAGTTCTATCCAGTATACCTAATTACACCCTGTCCTTATCTTGAGCTAGCTCTATCCAATCTACCTAATAACACCCTGTCCTTATTTTGAACTAGTTCTATCAAATCTACCTAATTACACCAGTCCTTATCTTGAGCTAGTTCTACCCAGTCTATCTAATTACACCCTGTCCTTCTCTTAAGCTAGCTATATCCAGTCTACT
This sequence comes from Timema podura, assembly GCA_033556935.1. Taxonomy (NCBI): domain Eukaryota; kingdom Metazoa; phylum Arthropoda; class Insecta; order Phasmatodea; family Timematidae; genus Timema; species Timema podura. The sequence continues at coordinate 97,525,210 of JAVRXN010000009.1, read as the reverse complement.
AATTACACCCTATCCTTATTTGAGCTAGTTCTATCCAGTATACCTAATTACACCCTGTCCTTATCTTGAGCTAGTTCTATCCAGTCTACCTAATAACACCCTGTCCTTATTTTGAACTAGTTCTATCAATCTACCTAATTACACCCAGTCCTTATCTTGAGCTAGTTCTACCCATCTATCTAATTACACCCTGTCCTTATCTTGAGCTAGTTCTATCCAGTCACCTAATTAGACCCTGTCCTTACCTTAAGCTAGTTCTACCCAGTCTACTAATTACACCCTGTCCTTACCTTGAGCTAGTTCTATCCATATACCTAATTACACCCTGTCCTTATAATGAGCTAGCTCTATCCATTATACCTAATTACACCCTGTCCTTATCTTGAGCTAGTTCTACCCAGTCTACCTAATTACACCCTGTCCTTATCTTGAGATAGTTATATCCAATCTACCTAATTACACCCTGTCCTTATCTTGAGCTAGCTATATCCACTCCTCCTGACAACAACCTATCATTATCTTTAATTCGTTATATCCAGTCCACCTCATTACACTGTATCTCTAATGTTATCCTCTCATCTGCGTATAGGTATTCCAAATGGTATCTTCCCATAGGGTTTGCGTGTGAGTACCCTGAACACTGTTCTAGATTATCCGACAAAATATACCTCTCAACGTGCCCACCGTTGCAGGTTTGGAATAATGGTCTTAATAATATGGTTAGAACAATCTCTATTTCCATTATATGAACAGTATTATTGGCTACGTCAGCTTCATGTAACACAAACATTGACTTTGTTCTCGAGTAGTTTTGAAGCAGGTAAAACTAGTTTTGATTAATAGACTACCTTGAATTAGTTTAAACTTTCAAGTTTTTTACTAGCGTAGTACTGGTAAGCAAATTCGTTAATTTATTTTCTGAGTATCTGAGAAGTTTACAGTGGTACCAGAAAATGTGGCTAGAGTTTATCACGCAAGGGAACAAATTCAAATACATGTTGAAGTTAAATGTTTGTTTAAAAGCTCTATAAACCACACAAATTTGCCAATCTCAAAATGATTTGGTAAAAGAGTAGCAAAAAACACAATTTAAAGAAACTATATTTAATCAATCAAAATATTGTTTTGTTTTTTTAAATTTATATTTTGTAGACAAATTTGAGGCTTTCAGACTTGTACCAAATAGCCTTTATATTTGCTTGGTCAGATTTATTAATTAAATTTGTAGCTTTACAATTTGTTTATACTCTTATACCAGATACTATTTAATAAAGGTAAATAAAATTCCTTGGAAAAATCTACTTATTAAAATCGAGCTTATGATGAGTAAACTTTCATGTGAATGTTTTAGTGAAAACAAAATACACTAATATGCACACTATAAGGCCCAATGATTAAGATAACTTAATATTTCTTTTATCTACTCGTATATTTTGCTAGCTGTGAAAGAAATATGAAGCTATTTTAAAACTCTATTAACGAATGTTACAAAAAAGTCAAAATGGCAAATATAATTAACATGAAAAATAATTATTACTGGAGTTTGTCTTTTTAAGCGTACTGTACATTCATAAACCGTATAATTTTTTTTGGTCAATACAAACATAACGCGTTTCAATTGAAGTTGGTTAATATGTCCACATCTTCTAGTTTTTGGGATTTGAATTAAATAAGGTAACAATTTGTTGTTTCCCAACTTCAAGAGGAAAAGGAAAAGTACCCAAATATATGGGGGAGAGAGAGAGTGAAAAACTATTTAGTAAAATCAATCCTCAGTACACCCGACCGGGATTTGAACCTTGATCTCCCCGTCATCAGCAGTCGAGTCTATTGTGAGAGTGACGCATTAGACCAAAGCTTACAAACCTATGGCACGCATGCCCAAGTGGCTCACAGCATTATCTTAACATGCGGCATTCACTGTTCCAATTAAAAAAATTTCTACCCCGACTAACCAACCTTGTTATAATATTATGCTAAAAAGTTAATATTATTGTAAATATTAATACGAAATGATCATGGGGTTATATGATTTAGTAAAACGATTCAGAAACATTGAATAAATAGATTTCTTAAGAATGATCTAAATTATTTTGCTACTTCGCTTCAGTGGCCGAATGGTCTAAGGCATCACTCTCGTGTTAAACTGGCCTGCTGAAGATGGGATATCGGGACTCGAATTCATGTTGGGTCTACTGAAGGTAGTTTTCCTAAATGGTTCCACACTCTCTGTGACACCCTTGCAAATGGAAGTGCGTGCTGGGTATAAAAAACCAGAGGTCACAAGAGAAAACAGTGTTTTATTTATATATAATTTTACAAATCAAAATTGGAAACAGCAGTGCAGTATAATATACAACAGACCCGTAGTGCTAAGTTCAGATTCAATATTCTTATATACCCGGCAGAAGGCCGCTCTACAAAATACACAATAAACCAGCTTGAGCTATCGAGCAAAAGACAGAACAATTTGCGTGATTAACATGGCCAAGCAAGGTCTTTGTTTTGATAAGTATAATACCAACCTAGCTATAACAAAGTAATGGCGCTCTCTCACAACAATCGCCAGAAATGGTCAGAGACGGGTAAACATGAACTAATGCAAGATAATAAAATTCCTGGATGAGGTTATTGTTTTAAATCAATTGTAAACTAGTTGGTCAGCAAAACCATTCGAAGATACTTAAAGACCATATGGGTCAAAGTGGGATATGCCCCTCATTCCACAAAATTTGGACTTGACAATTTATTACACTATAATTTGATTATTCTCAATACTAAGGTCTGTAAGTTCATTGAAAAGTTTAGATTTAACATATGATAATTATTAATCGTAACTATATAAGATGAAAACACCTTTTGATATATACCTAAACCTAACATATACATAAAAAACGCTATTCAAACTTGATATGTTACAATTATCAATTAGGCAATTCCTATCATCTAATCTTATTCAGTCAGCGTACACAAAGTTTACAAATCGACAAAGTAGATAGCGGCAAGAGCGCCCTGACAAAGATTAAATGTCTCAATTACCATCGTAGCAACTAATTTTAATTTAAGTCGTGGACCAGCCACGGAAAACCCCCAAAACCATTATGTAAGTAAATTCTCTAAAAGTTAAGTCCAAACAATAATTTTGAATAATTATTCTCCCCCATAATAACATCCAAACAATAATTTAGAATAATAAAACCCCAGAAGAGACTCGAGCAGGCGCACTCACCTTTCAAATGCCAGTGGTATAGTCAGTGTCGAATTTAAGCTTACAAGCCATTATATAGTAATTCAAATTACCCAGAATTCTCTCAGAGAGGAGGAAGACGGCAGGACAAGAAAACAAAAGAAAGGAGGTGAGCAGCACTCAGGGTGGGAAATAAATGGTACGGCGCACCGCACAGACTTTCTCTCTCTTTCTATAAACTCGTAAGATTTCTGAACGGAATAATGTACATTGTATCATCACCACTCCACATAAGAACACGCATAAAATAATATACAATGATATACAATCAATGAGAAAAGAGGCACATCTTTGTCCACCTAAGAGCATTTCAAACAGTTTAATGTCTTCCACAAGGGTCAACACTTCGTATTAAAATTTCGATTTCTGGTTAAAATTTTAACATTTTATAAGGTGTTGCAGATCTTCAAGTCATCGCATTGATATTTAATTATTCATTTATACATTTTGACCAATAAAAAATGTAAATATTAACTATTGAGTCTAAAATGGAGATATATCATTGCTGTGCAAACATTTCTCCAAAGAGCTTTAAGGAAAAATAACATACTTTTTTTAGATACTTATATTTAACTAGCGGACCCGACAGACGTTGTCCTGCCTGAACGTTGGCTTTTCGTTTGGGTGGCATAATTGATTTCTATAATAAAACAAATACTATGTAATCATCACAATTACAAATACACAATGAACTCCAATTAGTGAGTAACACAAATATTACAAATTCTGTGTTTATCAAGACAACATACAAAATAATATACATATTTGTAATGCTAAGTAATTTCATATCTCAAATAGTTTCGGAGCTATTATAAAAAATGTTAATTTACGCATCAGACCGGAGCCCTTAAAGCCATTTTGCCGAAATATTGAGAGTAGCCATTTTGTTTGTAATATTTATTAATGTTCATAAATGAAATTTAATCAAAATCGTTAGAGCCGATTTTGAGAAAATCGACTTTTTCTCTTTTTTCCCTTCAGTAAACTACCCTTAATTTTAGGGGTAGATATCCAATTCCAAAAACGCCTCGGGGCAACCCTATGAAAACCCTAGATATCAAGTTTCAGCTCAATCGGTAAAATAGTTTAGGCTCTAGTTGGAGGTACAGACAGACAGACAGACAGACAGACAGACGGAAATTCAAAAACCACTTTTTCGGATTCAGGGAGTCATGAAACGTCAAAATTCATCAAAATCTCGAGTTCGATTTTTTTGACGATCACCATACTTTCTCTACCTGTAAGATAGAAAGTAAAAAATCTATTTTACTGCCGTTAGTTCAGATGTGAACCCAAAAAAGCCCATCGATTATGTTCTATATATATGTATAATTTTTCTACGTGTTTTAACATGATATAATCAATAGGATCACTAAATGTATATTAACGCTCATTGTGAGTTGGATGGTCAAAAGCGTTACTCTCGTATTAGACTGGATTACCAGTGATACGGGGATTGGGGTTCCTTGTAAGTTGAATGGAGGGTGGTTTTTCATCAATAGTTTTCCACTAGTAATTCACGCAAACGCGTGTATACTTCCTCTAAACTACACCTTGCTCATTCCTACCCCGGATAGCCCAATTGGGTATAAAAAAAAGGATGCAGTGCACAAATAAAACCACAATTATTAAAACTGGGTTATGAGAAACTCCAATACTTAATTTTTAATGGAATACAATTATTCACTAGGTTAGGTTACGTGAATGATCTCTCCGAAAAATATTGACAAATTGGGCGCGTAATCTTAAAAAAGGTTCATCATATTCGATCACCAATGTAGGTTTGTCAAACTACAATAATAATAGTATCCCCCCAAATAACTATTTTTGTTTCAAAATAAATCATAACATTGGCGCGTCGTAAAGGAACCAAAACTAGTGTGTTCATCCATCGCATTTCCTATCCGTTTCTCACCCCCGATCTCCAACACAGCTCGCAGACATAGGGGAACAAGTACTGAAAACTCAACATCGGTGGCACCGGGCACCCCTTCTTGTTGTGTCCCTTCCTCTGCTCTCCCATCAGGACCTCGAAGGAAAACTTTTCCTTGGCTGCTGCTACCGTCAACCACAGCAGTGTTCCCAGACTATTTCCCCTTTCCCACCGCGATAAGAATACTACCCCGTCCGGGTCATCCCTTGTCTTCCTTGCTATTGTACTTTTCTGTTTTGTCAAGTTAGTTTATTTAGGTCTGAGAGAGGGGGGTTAGCAGGGCAGATGTAGGGGATCGTGGAAGAAATAAATAAAAAAAAGGGTTGAACTTTTTATTCTCTTTCCCTCCTGATTTTTCGGTTTATAATATATATATATAGACAAGTTCTGAAACTGTTGTGAAGAGTATTTTAGTTGTAGGACTTCTTGGACTCTATCCAGGCATGTTTATCTAACTTACTTTTAACCTAAAAACCTATTGTTGGTATTTTTGAGCTTGAATTTTTTTTTCGTTTTATTTTTCATCGAATTAGAGTTTATTTTTCTTCTTAACGTGCCATGTCTAACAACACTCAAGGCACTTGTAAAAATTCAATCTTCCATGGAGGGTTGTTTCATTTCACAAGGTTTTTTTTTAAAAAAAATTACCGCATCTAACGTTTTTAGGAATAAAATTCTGGTTGTTCTAAGGTTTTTACCAAATCTATTTTAACGCTTTTACACGGAAAACCGTGTGTTTGGCTGCAGTCACTTTTTAATTGATGAGGTAATTAACATCTCTACTCGACCACTGTGGTCTTGGGGTGAAGTGCTCGCCTCAGGGCCCAATGTTCATGGGTTAAAACCCAGCTGAGGTTCGGCGGATTTTTCTTGAGTTATAAAAATTCGTAGCACAACTTCCTTCGGAGGGGAAGTAAAGCCTTCAGTCCCATGTCGATTGTGTGTAAACGATGTGGCATGTAAAAGAACCCTGGAAGATATGTGAAAATATCTTTTGACCGGCAAAATTTGTAGGCCCTTTCACTCTCTCTCATAGAAATTCGCGTGTGCTGATATAACCAGTCATTTCATAACAACGTAAAAATTAAATAACTCAAATATATAAATGAAAATACAACTCTACTTTTATCCACGCAAATTATGGTACATTACTTCTAAATTATACTTACTTAGCCCTCCCTCCACATTAAAATAATTAGTACATTTACGTATAATCCAAGCGGGTAGTGAGACACAAGAAAAAAGTCAAAATACCATGTTTTAGAACCATACCTCACTACCGTTTGGGTCTATAAGCATATGTACTAATTACACTAATTGGTTAATGGTATGGAAGGTTGAATTCGGAAGTGTACCCGGATTTTCATGTAGGGGGTAGTGAGAAACCATTTAGTAAAAACCACCCTCACTGCACCTACCATCACTTTAACCCTGATCTCCCCGTCATCGGTGATCCAGTTTATTATTCAACCCCTAATAGGTTCCTTTTCCGACATCCCCTTAGAATGATACATCATAGATTAATCGTTTTTGTTGTCATTGCAAGAATTGTCTGACCTAGCTACGAAAAGTTAGACTGCTTCTGATGCGTACGAGGCCATGCCGTAACTGGTGAGTTAAAGAAAAGTAAACGCGAGTAAGGATTTGTAGACTATGGGCACCTTCGTACCATGGGCACCCAGAAAAGCGGTCGGGGCGGGGGGGGAGAATGTGGCAAAGAGGGGCATTTGAATGCTTTGGATGTGGGGTTTAATATATATGTATATCAAATTTACATCCAAGTTCTAGAGGTTGAAAATGGCCGAAAGCCAAGTGAAATGTTTAATTTCATTTCCTATTTCCCTCCCTATTATTTGTTCTTAACGTTGTTAATTTAAAATAATATAGTAAATTACAATTTTTATAATTTTTGACTCTAATGTATATTTGATTATGTACCATCCACTTCGGTGGTCGAACAGTCCCAGGCGTCACTCTCTCAATAGACTGAACTGTCAATAACGTGGTGATACTGAGGGCGGTTTTTCCTTAATGGTTTTTGCCTTATACCTACAAGCAAATGTGGGCACAATTCTTCTAAATTTAACCTTCCTAATCCCTAACACATCAGGGTAATGAGTGTATATTCGTATAACCAGAGCTAGTAGGGAGATGTGAGGATAAAAAATGTAGTATCAATTTACTACAAAAGTCAAATCTAAATTCTTAGCTTTGTGTTGTGGGCGCTATTAGAGTTCATGTATCATGAGATACGTAATGTTGTCTCGGAGTTAGAAAAAAAGACACAAACAATACAACAATTTACAGCAATCAACTCTCTACACAGCACTTGTTGCGAGTTAAATTAGCCAAAGAATTGTAGTATGTGTTTTATATTAGTGAATCAGTTTCAATTTCTCTAAGTAAAATCTATAACCTCAAACTTATTCTCAGATTATTTGGCGTGAGAAGCGTGTCAAATTTCGTTTGCAAGCCCACCCACAGGAAAAATATCCTATAGGGGCCCGTGGTCCCCTGGTGAGCGAGCCTCCCTGGTAGCAAACGCTGCGTCCCCGGCTAATGAGAAACAACCGCGGCTATTCCCCGATCCAATCACCGAGGAGTGAACAGGTCTCGGCAGTGGCAATACACCGCGCTGTCACTCCACCGAGGATGCTTTATTAGAGGGGAGGGTAAGATAATTGAGTCTGTGGCCCCAATCGAGAGAGGGGTGGATACACGAGGGGTCACAAAGAATCACGACCGGGCGTCTCGGCCGTCGCCACTCTTGTGACGTCGTGTGAGATCCGGCGACAAGGTGTTATAGAACGTTCTCTCGATGCAGGGGTAAACAAGAAATAGAAAAAAAAAATACAAAGATTGTCCGCTTAGGAACGTGGAGTGTTGCCAGGAAGGAAGGAAGGAATGCAGTAAAACTGAGGTATTTATTGAATGTTCCAACTCCCCCCTCCCGCCCCCTTCTTTTCTTTGTGGAAAAACTGCTCACTATTTTTGTGTTGTATACTCAAGTGATCTAAGACGTCAGACTCGTATCGCACTTTATCACCTTTGATGGAGAATTCAGGGTTTGAATCCCTGAGAGGGGTTTACCATCTACCTCATTACAGCCTATCTCTTTCAGGTCCATTCTAATGCTATCCTCTCCCATCTGCATCCAGACCTCCCCAATGGTCGCTTCCCATTGGGTTTCCAGTCAACACCCTGGACACGGTTCTAGATTCTTCCATTCATACTGCATGTCCTACCCACCGTAATGTACGAAGCATGATTATCCTAACAATGTCTTGTGATGAGTACAGGGTATGTAACGCATCATTATGCAACCCATTCCACTATTGTATTACTATTAATAGAAATACTTCGATATTGTGTGAGTAAGAACAATCAAGCAATCTATAGATGACAGAAAATAATGTTTGACACAATTTAGCATTTACAAGTCTTATCAAGGTTAAAAATAACCTAATTCAAGTTTCTTGCTTGAGTAAGTTAAAGCCCAGCGTAAGCTCAGACATTTTGAGATTTTTGAACAAATCCACGGAGACATTTTTTATTTAGCTACCTGAACTACGTTTTTATTACATCTAGAATGCTATCTTAGTAAGCACCCATAAACTCACCGATTAACGAAATATTATGTATTGTAGTTTCTTTAGTGAAAACTCGTAAAACATGATAAATTAACTCTTAAAAGTAAATTTCTTTTCTATTTAAAAATGAAAAATAAAATAGGCTTGGTACAAATCGAGAAATTGTTGCCAAAAGAAGTGATCGTTTTCTGAAATTGCGGCTTCCCCTTTCGAATATTTTCGAAATTTGATTTTTTTTTGCCATATCCTCGGTTTATAAACTATAATTTTTTTAAGATAATAAAATTTATTGGTAACTCCGGGGATAACTTTTGAAAGAATCTCTTCACATTTTAAATATATAGCTATAGTAACTTCGTGTCACGTTTGTATCCAACACATACAATGCATTTTTATAATATTTTTAATAACGAACTTATATGTGAAGGCCGAAGGGTAGTAATGCTAAATTTTTCCATGTCACGTCTTACCTTAATTTTTTTCTTACAAATGAACATTTGAAGTATCTTCTAGAAAATGACAACATTATGTTTTCCGGTCATCCTTATAATATTTTAATATATCACTAGTGTTATTCCATAGGTGGTTATAATAGCTGCAGATCACGTGTTTTGACGCATGAATACGTGAGAATAGATATATTAACTTTTTAATAACTTTAAGATAAGTCCACTGTTAAGAAAATTGGGGTCTACCAGTCCGTGCTATATGAGTTCTGTTTCCGCCAAATGAGTAGGTTTTAAGAAGGTAACATTTAGAGAGAAGACGTACCCGCATTCGCGTGGAGGCAACCATTAATAAGAAGTAGGCCTGGTAGGGATTCTAACCCCAAACTTTCTGTCACCGGAAAACCAAACTATATGAACCTGATGCTTAGTTCACTTTTCCACTGATTTAGGGGATCCTGAACACCCAATCACTAAATATCTAGTCGATGGTGTGATGTGTTACCCTAGGTTAAGCTAGTTTGTAAGTCGTGTATTTATACAAGGTGTGTTTGAAATATGCTAGTTGATTACATTGTTCTTTAAAAAATGAAAATAACCAAAATTGAACCAGAGATACTGGTTTCTAGTGATCTGAAGATGATGAGTATGATATCAATATCAAGATTACTTGAAGCGTGTTGGAGGTGTACCAGGTATGGCAGACTCTGGATGGTGGAGGAAGGGAGGTGGGGAAGTTGTCTCTTGGCAACCTTCCATATGATGTCACCGTGAAATATAGCTTCCACATTGCCAGCAAATGAGTACTATTTGAGTGGGCTATGTATGACTGTGACCAAAGCTATATATCTCCACCATTTCAAACTGATTTGATTACATGAAAACCTATGGTGGCGTCGCTTATCAAAATGTCTTAACTCTATTCCTTGATTATTACTGGTATCGAAAGAACATAGAATCCATCTTAATATCACGAGATTCAATACCTCAATTCTCTCCTGTCGAATACCGGAGAAGAAAAATCCTTGTATCTAAAAGAAATGGTAAGATTCAGCCTTTGGTAGTTTTTAATTGTGGCGGTATCTATCCATAGCACCCTTCGGAGGGAAAGTAAAGCCGTCGGTCCCATTTCGACTGTGGCATGTAAAATAACCCTGAAAGGTATCTGAGATTACCTTTTCCGGCCAAATCAGTAGGTTCTTTAGCACTCACTCAGACATTTTCGAATGCTGATATAATCAGTCGGTTCAGAAAGTGCACGTTAAATACCTCAAATTAATAAAATAAAAGTAGCTCTTTTGCCTTTTCACTTCATTACCGGAAAATTGTAAATGTATTATTAAAAATGACTTTAGTGTATTATTTATCTTGCGCGAATCAAGCGTAGCAATTTTATTTGATGATTTTTTTACACTTTTGAGCTTTTTTTAAAATACATTATGCTAAAAGTAAGTAACAATTTTTATTGTGAGGCTGGGTACATTGAAATAGTTTGAAATTATAAATGCTAAGGAATCGTAATCAAATAATCGAAAAACCTTGCTTAAAATTTGAGATTAGGAATCAATAAAAGAATAATTCGTGACATTTATAATTTTGACAGTTAAGAACCTTAATCTACTACAATTCCAAAGAGTGATATTTCAAATTTTAAATAAAATAATATTACTTTACCTATGTACCGTCCTTAAAATTAATAGGAGGTCCAAAACAAAAAAAAAAAAAAAAAAAGCAGGGCAAAAACAAGGGCAATAGGAGCGAGTGCTTGGAGTTCTATGCTTTGAAAACATTCAAAAACCAGAAATCCGCTACTCCCACCAGTTGCGGATACAAATATTGGAGCGGTCTACCTCACTAAGCATTTTTAAAGGATGATTTATAACTTTCAAAAAGGGTTCTTAAACTGAAAACTTAACAAATAACATACATAACAAAGATTAAAGTTACCTAGGGCATGGTTGATTATAGTTATGAATAATATCATGACTGTTTCAAAAGGTATTTATTTACCCATGATTCAATCTTTAGAGAAAATATATAAATATATGACAATGTTGATAATAGTTAAAGGAATATGAGACATTAAAGGAATATATAAATAAACAATTAAAGAAAACCTCGTAGGTTTTAAATATTATTACATAACTTGCACAAGTAGTTAAATCGCCGTTATCCTAAATAAACCACAAGATGTAATAAGGCGTTAACTCAAAACAAATCTTAAATAGGTTTACTTTATACAATACTTAAATCTGAAGATAAAAAAAATAAGCATATAAGTTAATCTGAACAATATGTCTCACCAATACTCAAGAAAATACTCTATACTACAAAGTTAAAAAACCACAAGATTATGCAATATAAATAATATAAATTTCCCATAAATGCAATTGATTAAAAATATTTAGAACTGACATGTTTTGAGAAAATCTTAAAGTTTCCACGGAAATATTTACATTTAATGTTCACAAAACTGAATACCCCAATATTTACTAGATTTAGTCCCATTCTACCGATAGTCGATCTCAATTTGTTTACTTCGCTAATCCACAAAATGATCGATCCTAAAATATAAATATCTCGACCCTGCAACTATATAATATTTGAAGTGATGACAAGTTAATCTTACTTTATTTTTTAAGTTTAAATTAAATAGTTGAAAAAGGAATTTTGAATAAATTACAAGATTGAAATTAAGAAATAATTATCTACACCAAAAAGTAAATTTAGATCTTACATTATGTATAACGATTGAAGCTAGAGCTTCACCAGCTCTTAATCTGACCAAGTCCAATAGTGGCTCTTCAGAGCACAGACGTCACTATATATACGATATAACCCAGAAGATGGAGCGACGGAAAAAAAGGGTAGGGGTGGACATCTGGAATATTCGGGAAAGAAACATACGCATGATAATATTGTTCTGGATTTATCGGAACAGTTCCACCTTCTTCCGTAACTAGGGGTGAGCAGCACATCTTCACCATCGAAGTTCTTTGTTCTTTGGCACGCCAGTATCCACAATAGACGTCCAGTTTTACGATCAACATGTAGCGGGAGGTTGTGTTTATTCGTGATGTTATGAGTGTTACTTTTTGACGCTGCTGGCAGTACGGTGGGGTAAGTTTAATCATAATTTCGTCCACTCTTGTAGCAAAATGCTACACCTAGACTTGAGAATTAAACCATGCACATTCAGCGGTGAGCGCCTTGTTTCAATTCCAAGCGTTTTTTTTAATCGTGTCCAACTATTCATCCGGGCTGTTTCCATATTTACAACAATGGATCAGGGATGTGGAAGGTAGAAGTTAGAGGAAGTGTACTTGTATTTGCGTGGAGTGGGAAACCACTTTGTACAAACCAGCACTAGTACATCAGTCCGAGATTTAAATCCCAACCTCCTCAACAGAAACAAATGTATACAAAATAAAAATATACAGAGAACTTAATCTACCATGAAAAATTTTAATTTTATTTATCAACCTTTTCGCTTTAGGATTTTTGACAAATGGCTTCATTATTTAATTTTTAGCTTCTGAAAATAAAATTTTTCTTATTAACTGTTATAGTAATAGTATAATATAATATAGTATAATAATATGTAACTTTATTATTATATTATATTTACGAATTATATTTACTGCCTTTTTAATTAGCTATACTCAATTCAAATTAAACATATTAATTTTGAATGATACATTACACTAATCTTTAATCACTTACACTGTAGTATTTTGCCTTTGTCCCGTATCTGTGTGCATAAATCCCACGCACTAAATTTTGAATGAATGATCTTACATCCTCCACCTAAAGCGAATAGGGGTATTTTTAATTCAAACCACCCTGTTTGTTGATTAGATAGTATATGTTGCGGCTATAATCTGAAGACTGTAAAATGTAAAATATAGCTGTTTATACACATAGTGTAGGCCTACATGGGGCCACAAGGGGCCCCATGTACATTGTACACTCCTGTTTGGTAAACAGTATACAAACGGGGTAAACAAATTGACAGCTCACGAGGATGTTCATCGTCTCCTTGACAAATAGGGTGCGGACTGGGCGTCTTCTCGCGGAATTCACAGCTGACCTCGCCGTAGGAAATAGCCGAGTGTAACGAACCGAGCTGTGGGGACAACAGCTTTTCAAGTCAAAATAAAACTTCAGTATTTTTTAAATATCGCCTCGAGCAGAGATATTCAACCTGGGGGCTGGGGTACGTAAGAACACCCTAGTGGATACATACAATTAAAAATATTTACTTATTTATCATTTAAAACGTATTATTTAATACATTATTTTGGATATAATTAATTTAATTATTCTATTTATTTTAGATATAAATTATAGAATATGTATAGCTTGCATTATGTACCAACAAAATTTGGGGTAAAAAAAGGTGAAGATAAATTGCAAAAAAGGTTGAATACCACTAGTTTAGAGAAAACTTATCTACTACCATAAGAAGTGGTCGAAGACGATAATTATAAGATAAGTGCGCAAGAACTAGCATGGAAAGAGTATTGGGAAACTAAGTGGTAATCACATGTGGAGACCAATGGATGTGGTTTTCAGCTCTTGCTTATTTTGGCGAGACTGTACCAATAAATTGTTTTCTCACACCCAATAACAAAACTTACCCTTTAAAAGCCAGAGCACACACATTCACTCGCTTCATTATTGTGTTTGTGGTTGGTCAAATGGATAGTGAAGGGAGGGAGTGGTTTAATAGTAAAGTCACGTCAAGTGGGGCCAACAACACACGGATCTCTGTTGGTGTAAAATCGCGTCCCTAACGGACCTTGGGTTAGCTTAGAAACTAGAGCTCCTCGTTAGGGCATGGAACGCCTGGCACCTTAGACACATACTCATCTGTGCGTGTTTCAACTTTAGTAATATAATAACAAGCAGTTTGATTTATTTTTAACATAATTCACAATCCTACTGTTGGGTGTCTTTTTTAAAAATAATATAACTAGATTAATTTAATGTTTTATTTAATGATACATGGTAGCTAAAGAAAGCAATATAAAGGGAAGGAGATAAGTATCTCTACTAAGAAGAAATACAGCAGCATATCCTTGAGAGGGTGGTGGAAAAATCATTATTGCAGTCATTTGAGATCGCACAAATTATCCGAGTCAAAAATCTATACGACTAATATTTGAGGGCATTCACGCCTTAACTTACTACTAGATTATTTTCACATTTTAACGTTTGTGTCAATTTCTTTTTTAAGAAACGCGAATAGATCTTGTCATTAAAGTCACTTAGTAAAATAGATTAGTTATCATTTCCATAGTAATAAATAAATTTTAAAAATATTTGTTGTAGTAATTTATAATTAATGATTTTTAATATACACGTATGGTAAAATATTTAATATTTTAATTATAAACTATGGGTTTTTGGGGAAAAATGTTAATATTATTTGGGTTTGTGGTGGATATCAAATTCATTGTAAATATTGTGACATTTTAATTTATTATCTTCAATTTTAAATCTACAAATGCTTTCCCAGCATGATCTTGCACTGACTGTACTATTCACCAGTGACATCAGTATGCAAAAAAGGTTCATGACAGTTTGTGTACACTCCCCCCCCCCCAACCCCTTCCATGTCAGAGCTACATAATAAATGGTAATGTTATTTACAAAAAGCTAGGGTCCCTTAACTTTTGCTGAGCTGGTGTTGTGCTGCACATATGCCCTAATTTTAAAGTCAATAATTTAATTTTTAAGTTCTAACTTATTTTACTTGTTTTCCCCTTTCTCTCTCTTTTAAATGGCAAGGGTGATTCGTTCATTTGACGTCATCGTATGAGAAGGTCTCAATGAGCTAGACTGTTGACAAATTCATATTTTACTCACAGTGATGTATTTTAATGAGGATATGTTTTAGTACCACGTCATAATACTAATTTATACGCATATGTACTAAGTAGTAAAGCGTATTAGCGATTAATAAATTTGAACTAAGAGGAAGTGTACTTAGACCTATATTTGAGTGGAGGGAGAGTGGAAAACCCCTTGTAAAAAATTACTCTTAATACAGCAGACCGGTAATGGAAACCCAATCTCCCGTTATCAGTACAATATTTTAAACGAATGATGCCTAGGACAGTTTGACCATCGAAGATGTTATAGTTGGTATACTAAACGTGCATTTGATATAGACAGGCTTGTATAACAAAATACTCTTTACAAACGAATAAAACTTAGGACGGTACATTTAGCACAAGAAACTGATCTCTCTTTTTTTTAATTTTAGGAGAAAGTTTGTAATAAACTCAGTATAAATGAAAATATTAGACTTTTTATCTTTTAACTACCGACTAGGTTCGAACTATGGTCCCTAATACCTGTGGTCAGACTATTTAAACACAGCTATATCAAATAATGTAATCCAAGGTGTATAAAAACTATTCAAACTTATACATAGACGTATTTTTTATATGGTTCTTATCATTTTCGTAAGTATATATGGCATTGCCTATATTGGAAGGGGAGGGAGGGCAAATGTTAAGCTCGTTCGGTCTGATATTCTGACGAATGGGGGTGAGGGGGCTGTGCAGGGGTTGGAATTATTTTTGGGTGCACTAAGGATGGTTTTTTTCCAAATAGTTTCACACTCCTCCATTATTTAAATTCATGTGTACTACCTTTAAATATTATTTTCCTTATTCCTAACCATTAGTATATTATATGTATAGCCAGTATGTGTATTATCAACTACGCTAAGAAAATATGACATGGAACATATATTATCAAGCTATTCTTGTTTAAGTTGAAAAAATACAGCAGTCTTTTCTCAGATTGTCATTTAATTAAAACGGGAATGTAAGGAACGCGAGAAAAGGTTTGTCAGTGTTTTTTTCATTTGATTATAAAACTTTTCTGAACAAAATAAATACAATACTGCTCCAGTACAAACATAGAGTTTGGCATTGGATAAGAAAAGTTTTAAATGAAGATTAAAAGCTATCATTAAATTCCAGGACATTCTTGACAGAAATTCATCATGTTAATAAAATTAAACTATATGTTTCTACTGGAGAAATATTTGACTTTTTTGACCTGAAAAAACTTGTTGCTATAAAAACTAAAAAAACACTTACCTTGACTCGCGCTAACTACACTTCCACCTTAACGAACAGAATAATAATAATATTTAGCACCGCGTCTTACTACCCGTTCGGGTTATACGCTTAAGTACTAATTACTCTAATGGATTAGGAATTGGGAGGGTTGAATTTAGAGGAAGTGAACCCGCATTTGCGTGGAGGGAGAGTGGAAAACAATTTAGGAAAAACCACCCCCAGTTCACCCGACCGAGATTCGAACCTCGATCTCCCCGTCCTCGGTAGTCGAGCTCAACACGACTAGCGCGTTAGCCAACTACGCCACCGAGGCGGGTAACGAACAGAATAAAGCCTAACTTCTCTCATTAATTGAACCTGGGACCATAAGATCACAAGACAAATAAATCACCAGCTAAACTAAAGTTTGTTAATTTATAAGTGAATATGTTAGGTTGATAAAGATAAATTTATATTTTCCTAGGTAAAGTATACTCCTACTTAAGTGATTGTAAAATATATAGTCCAATGTTTATATTAAGGTTGTTTTACAATATACAAAAAAAAATTGCTGTCAAAATTAAATAAATTTTAGTATATTGTTATTATTATTATTATTATTATTATTATTATTATTTAAAAGGTATTGATAATATTTCAAAGTGACCACTACATGTCTTGACGTAGGAATACTTAAAAAAATATTATAGTTTTTACTAGCCTTTCCTATAAAAATAGGACTAAATAAGATTGTAACCTAAAAAACTATGTAAAAATTAATATTAGTGGGCTAATAATGTATTTTTATTTTAAAAATAATTCACACACACACACACACACACACACACACACACACAGAGACAGACACATCCAACGAGTTGGAAACTCCACGTAATTCCAATATTACCAAATTTTAAAAATGAAATATATCCTACATGACTCTTCGATATTCGATATTTTGTTAATCTCCTTTTTTATATTATTTTTAATATCTGGGGATAGTATCGAGTGGATCTGTGGTGGGGCTGTCGTATTTTCGAATCAACGCACACATCATGATGCTGACGAACGAGACTTGTAGGGCAGGAAATTGGTTGCCGGGATACTTCTACACTTCTCTCTCTCTTTCTCTTCATATTTAAGAGAGAGAGATATATCACGTGGTATGCTCCTGATCCCTCTCCTCATTTCCTGTGAAGGGGCGTAGTGGTGGTGAGTTCACCGCAGGGGTGGTTGGAGATGGAACAGACATCCCCCTTCCCCCACCCTTACGAACACATAAGTATTACAGTGATGAACTTACAAAGATTTTGACTGAAATACTCTTCAATTTTTTATTTATTTTTTACCATTGCATCGCAGTACCTGTTTGAGTTACACGCATACATTAATTGCGCTAATGGATGGGGATAAGTAAGATATAATTTAAGAGGAATTGCACCTTCATTAGTGTGAAGTTAATGTGGAAAAACCGTTTAAGGTAAAATAAAACACATTTCAGTACACCCACCAGGGACTCGAACCTTGATCTTCACGTCAACAGCAATCAAGTCCAACACGAAAGTGACACGTTTGAACGTGCTATTACCGATGTGGCCTACTTGCTTGTTTTTATTATTATTATTTAGCACCGCGTCTTACTACCCGTTCGGGTTATACGCTTAAGTACTATTTACACTAATGGATTAGGATTTGGGAAGATTGACTTTAGAGGAAGTGAACCCGCATTTACGTGGAGAGAGAATGGAAAACCATTTAGGAAAAACCACCCCCAGTTCACCCGACCGAGATTCGAACCTCGATCTCCCCGTCCTCGGTGGTCTGGCTCAAGACGACTGGTGCGTTAGCTAACTACGCCACCGAGGCGGGTTACTTGCTTGTTAATTTTTACAATATTCTGGTACAGCATGTTTTGTATTTCCTATACTCAATTCTATTATTACTATCATTATTACTATCACTTGCATAGGAACGTTGACTTGTCAAGGTCAAGGTCATCTGGTTTGGTTTGCCAGTGATGGATAGTTCGGGGTTCGAGTTTCGGACGGGTGATTTAGGAAAGTTTGTATCCTAAAAGGTTTACCCTTCTCCTCTCAAGCGGGCCTTACACGATCAATAATATTGACAATACCTTATCATATTGTCAATAATATTGACCGTGTAAGGTGAAAAACTGGATTGACGATCGATATTGATGGAGTATTGAAGGAAATCCGGATTTTCTGTTTTTCGGGCATCAATACTGGAAAGTGGAGGGGATATTGTCAATATTATTGACCATATAGGGGCGAGCGTCAATATTTCCATCAATACTCAGTTCAGTTCAAGTCGCGCTCCTGTGAATGTGACAATGACCGACCCCATTACAAACGACTTGGTCCTTGAGAACTATGAAGATATTGTTGGCTCACCTGGTTCCCGTGAGGAAGAATATGCCCTTCGCCACTTCATCAAACAATATGAGCTTTCCCCAGAGCTGTGGAATCCGACCAACCCATTATATTCGAAGAAGGCAGCAAGAAATTCGGCTCTTGATCTCCTCATACCCATTTTAATGAGAATAAATCTGGGGGCCAACAAGAGGGAGGATGTGAAAAAAAAAAACGTCTAAGAACTTCAAGTCTTCAAAATTTCTTCCAGTGGCCAAGTATCTCAGGGTTAAGGCTAATATTTCCTTAACAGTTATACTTTAACTCATATTTGTGTCCTCCTAGTTCAAAAACGGTTCAATTATCTGTATAAGTTTTTTAAAGATACTTTCCTCCATTCGAAAGTAGTTCTTGAAATCTTCAACATCGCTGAGGCTAATTTCCTTCAACAAAACTAGATGATAATATTCTTATCTTTTCTTCAACCATTCCTTCATCCAGCGTTTGCGTTTCACTCGACGAGTAGTTCCAAGCGCCAAAATAATAGCTATGCAACCTTTTGTGCGATTATCCATGTTTTGGGAAGACAAAACCCAGAAATAACCGAATAAAACCACACAGATTCACCCTGCTTGTACGCAGAAAGAAGGGTACTGTGCAAATTTATTGATAAAAGTATTGTCAATAATATTGATCGTGTAAATAGGGAAAGTTAGAGAGTGTTTGGCACGAGGATTGACGGCTGTATTGTCAATACTGATATTGTCAATATTATTGATCGTGTAAGGCCCGCTTCACGCAAATGATACAATTAAATTTAATTACATTTTGATATTCATTTTAATGTTCTAAGTGAAAGTTTGTAAAAACAGCTATCGCGATATTTTGGCTTGTTTACTCATCAGGACCATCTCTATGGTCAGAGTTCCGGGCTACAGATCAAGAGGTCCCGGGTTTGATCCCCAGCACGTCCAAATTTTTCTGGAATTAAGTCAACTCAGCCTTGTGAGAACATAAGGGGCTAATTGAATTTAAAAAAATAACAGCTCCAGTATAGAAAACTTAGATTAACGACCTGATGGCTCGTTGTGCCACAAAATTGGCATTATCTTGCCAAACAGATGGTGGACACTTGGTCGGTATAGCTCGATTGCGGGCTGACACCATGAAGCTGTTTTCCTCATCAGTGATTTAAACTATCTATCATGAAATAAAGAGCTTAGTATGACATATTTTAAAGTAAAGGGTTTAGTACGTACTGATGGGAAATTCTACATTTACTATGCCAGACTTTTTTTTTAAACAATTAGGTACCTATTATTCTACACCTTAAGTCAGTCGGTGGCGTGTCTCTATACTGAATTAAGGGTTCCGGGTTCGATTCTCGGTATACCGAAATATTTATTATTGCTGAAATGTGGGTTTACCCTTTCAGAGTGATGAGTTAACAGCCGGGGATTGGATGTTGTGACTGCCCTAGTATTAAGCTAGATTATAAGGCATATGAAGTTACGACAGGCCTAGTAAGCCGGTAGTGGAAAATATTATATGGCAAATAAAAGAATGACCCAGGCCCCAGGCTGGAAACAGTAATGGATGTAAAGTAAAATTAAGTCCCTATTGAGGAAAGACACGTTCAATATACATCAGTTTATAGTGAACATGGGAGGACGATGTCAAATTAGATTCACTTGGACCATAGCCAACAACGAGAGTGTCTATCTTTACTTTCGATTTCTTTACCGCTATTGTTTTCCTTTTCCCTCAAAATTTTACTAGGGAACGAGTGTGAACCATTTCCTTGTGAGTGTATATGTAAGATAGGATTATTGACACAAGTACGGGATTGTAAATCTTTTTATATCGCGTGCTGAAAGGACTTTTCCTTATGGGGAAATGTGCTATGCATCGCGTTGTTTGATATCACAAACACGGACTATTTTACATAATATTTTATCTTAAGAGTGTTTTAACACGAAATTCAATAAATATTTATTTACATATGGGAAGTTATACCTCAATTTTTATTATGAATGGGCCATATCTGACAGATGTAATAGCTACTAGATCTACTTTCACGTATTCATAATTAAAGTCTAGATACATGCAGCTGTCATTTTTGATAGATAGTACCTATAAAATAACAATAATAATTTAAATGGTATTATTATTGACAACAAAAAGTATGTTTGTATTTTATATAAGGTGCTCTAAACGTCAATTCATAAGAGAATCAAGATCTATATACAATTCAAATAGTGTATTGACTATTCTTAAGGTCAAATATCAGCGTCTAGTAGTGATAATGTCTAATGGTGGTAGCTGTTTAAAATTAGAAGAGATTTTTTCAAAGCATCGGACACTCAATACAGGTAGTAGGAATATACTCTATGCTCACATTTGTTAATCTCAAAATGGAACGCCTGAGATCACAAACGAGACTGTAAACAAAACTTGTTGTCAACTCTGAACTGCGAATGTGCGACATTTTATACGTTGTACAGGTAAGATGTATAATACTTAGTTACTGAGAACAGAGAACCATTTCATTCACTGATCAGTGTCCCAGGGGACGGTTCTAAATCCATTTCCCCCAATACATCACATTTTTTGTGGGAATATAAATAACATTATGCCCTTTCTAAACAGTAAATATATAAACTTAAATAGCTCTTAGATAAGGTTCCTCCTATGAAAACTGGACTGTAATATTTCTCCCGTTCCTTATAAATAGGCTTACACCACAAACAAAATTTCAACCCGTTTCTAAAGAAGAAGCAGCAATGGGGACACGAAGGGAATCCCTGCGGTTTGATGAATCTGTTCCAGTAATTAATTATGGCGGAATATTTCAGCCGCCGCTTATGGCAACGCCCAATTTGCGTTGGTCATGTGACAGGGCTTTCTCCTTAAATCGGACTAGAAACGGGAAATACACTAGAAAACAAAAAGGAAGCTGTAATTTTTTATTTGAGTTTAATAGTTTCTCATCAGAGTAGTTTCACATTTTAATGACTGGAATACTAATATCATGAAACATATTTTACCGTTTTAAAATTAAATATTCCAACAGATATCTTTTTATTAACAGCCCTATAGTTTGAGTTTTATTAATAAAAAAAAATCCGCGAAAATGTGATATCTTCTCATTTTAAATTACTTTATATATATGAAACTACGAGGTTAGGATTGGTGGAAAAAAGTTCTAAATTTAGCCTTCCTCTAACAACTAGTCATTTTTTATATACTCACAACATATATTTTTGAAGATATTTGAGAACAGCGAACTTTCCTATTTACCTCTAGATAGGTGACCTGGAGGCTTAGGAGTAAGGTGTTGGACTTCTGTGCTGGCGGTCCGGGGTTCAATCCTCGGTCCCAGCACAGATTTATCTGATTGCCAACCCCTTCACCTCTGACAAGACGTGTATTAATCACATTTTGTGAATGTGTGAAATGTCAGGCCTTCAACGTGGTTCGGATTTCACGTTAAACTGTAGGTCCTCCATTTCATCTCACAATCACCCTACCATTACACATTAGCGTAAGTGCGTATAATCCGAACAGGTAGTAAGACGCGGTGCTAATAATAATAATACCTTGAGATAAGAAGTTTCTTCGTTATAGTTCCTCTCTTTATTATTGATATAAATGGTGGTTGTACGTGAAGGGTGAAAGGGAGTATTATCTGACGCAATAGAAAAGGGTTCCAGAAAACGACACATATCATTGTATTTTAAGCTGTGTGTCCTGGACAGTTAATACTTTTTTGCTGAACCAGGTGGCGGCATTAAGTTGTGTTTAAATAATGATAAGCTTAGTAGTATACAGCAACATAAGCCGTACAGTACATAGACTTACACAATTATAAATCTACTTAAATAATAAACATGAATAACCAATAATAATACTAAACACGTCCACCACTATAATAATTATTCTTTGATTTTTGCTTGCAGAATTGTGAACGACCTTGAAGTCTCCTCCAGGACCATATTTTGGTGAGTGTTGATCGCACTGAATAGTTTAAAACAATACATTAATATCTTGGAAGTATTTTCGTGTGAGTGTATGTGTTTAACATAATGTTACAAATACATCCGTTCAAATAAAACAATGATTTCAAAAAATACACAATATAGTGAATGTATCCACTGACCAGTAGGGAAACACTTAATGACAGTAGACCCGGCCCCGTACTAAAAATGAAATGTGATTGGGTGGTTTCGAAAATTTAACAATATTGATTATATTCCATGCTCATTATCTTAATAGCCCATTAACCGGTATGTTAAGATACACGACTACGCTTAAATCAGAAAAAAAAATATCGACTGCAATTTTTCAGCCTTATTCACTTGATAAGAGCAAAATTAAGGATTCATTTGGAAGTTTTTTCATTGTAAATAAGTAATTTTAAAATTTGTTCGACCACCTCTAATGTGTAGTGGTTAGAGTTCCTGGCTACATATCCAGAGTTATCTGGTTCGATCCCAGGCGCTTGCAGATTGTTCTGTGAAGCAGTGTGTTTGGAATAGGGTAAATTCGTGAGGACGAACTATGAGCTATTTGGAACGAAAAAAAAAACCTAGCGGCAGCGGTCTAGAAAACTGAGATTAACGGTTAAAGGGCTCGTTGTGCTACCACATGAGACCGTCTATCGGTAAAAGTTGGCATTATCATCGCCAATATACGGTGGGCACTAGGTAGGTATGGGTCTATTGTGGGTTGACGCCATGGAGTTTTTTATTTATTTATTTAATATAACAAAACTGTTTCACTGGTAACACTACAATATTTTCCAAAGCTGAATACAAGCAACCACACTAAGATGCGGTTAATTACCTAAGTTAGGTGTTATCCCGGTGCAGGGAGTGGGGAAAAATTCTCTTGATACCAGTCTGGGATTTTTACACACTTATATAATTGTATTTAAACAACAGGCCGGGATTTTATTCCCATCCTTACCATCACTGGAAAACCAGAGAAGATGACACGAGAACTTTTTATCACAAGCCCATTCATGTGACTTAAACAGTAATTTTGCTCTTGCTTGCGATAGTCGTAAGCTTCGACGTTTTGAATTGATAAAAACAAATTTTTGAGTAAGGGATATTTTTAATAACAAATATTAATATCTCTAGGGTACTTATGGATGTTGGCACTATATCCATCTGCTTAACTCACAATAGAGCGTTATATGGCCAAAAAAAAAAAAAAAAAAACAGGATTGAACAACAGTTGATAGAAAAAAAAAAAAAGTAATTCTTCACAAAATACAGTTCACTTCAGATTGAGATGTAAATAAATATTAGCAAATACATTTTACGTAAACGAGGGGTCGTGGATTGGGCCCCATCGACTCATCTAGAATAAATTGTTCAACAGGTAGGCTGGGCCCTTAATTGTAGGTATCTATATGTAGTGTAATATTAATTGTAAATGAATATAATAAATCCGAGAATACTTCAATTAAGTATACGCCATCCAGCTGAACGGTAGCTATTTCTTACAGTAAAATTAATTCTTAGTGAGAGGGGTAGCAAGGTTAGGTTAGGTTAGGTTGGATTAGATTAGAACTGCCCAATTTACCTTAGGAAGGAAATCGTACTGCAAGCTACCCAGTGCCCAACCCACCTCGGGAGAAAATGTTGGTTGTGGCCTGGGATCAAAAGCAGTGCCCAGTCCACTGACGCCCACGTAAACACCATTTTTTTAATTTGTTGCGAAGAAGTAAAAAAAAGAAGTTCAGACAGGTATAAGTAATCACGTGAGAGCTAGAATTAATTGTGTGAATGTATGTCACCAGTCCATTATTCAACCCTTGTCAACGCTCTTAAAGTGTCAGGTCTGTCTTAGTAAGAGCCTTGCATTACTCGCGGCAATAAAACAGCCAATAACTATCACTTTGATCGCTAGCACAAGCTGGAATATTTCCATACAAGCCGTTATTATGTCAACCTGGAATAATAAATGTTCCCAGGTATTGTTAATGGTATGACTTGACGATCTAAAGTAAGAAATAAATTTCCGTGGTTTTGGAGAGAAAAAAATCGCTTTTGTGTACTACATGTTTATTTAGTTTAACGCAGAAGACATTTCTTATCTTTAAAAATATATATTTGTAATATTGTGTAATAATTATAATTAAAGTAAAACTAAAAGGTAAATTTGTTTCGCCAATAATTAATCAACCAGTAAAGTTATACATATGCACAAAGCTTATCAAACTTTTAGAGTTGCTCTACAAAAGCTTCAAGCTTTTAAAATTATTACGTTTAATACCAAGGTTATTAGGTGCGTTGGAATAGATCGCGTCTTAAGGAGCATATTATCTCAGTATTTGCTGCAAAAAACTTTTTTGAGGGCAAATAAATGAAATAATGTTTAAGTATATGCATTTAGTTTAATTTTCTGCATAGTGTAATCTCAACCGTTCTTGAATATACGTCATCAACTTAGTAGCATTTGACTAGAAACTTTTTAAATTAAAAAGAAATGTCCTAGTCTGTCAGCTACTATGACAGAGAGAATTAGGGAATGTGGACTTAAAATATTTTTACTAAAATAATTTATAAAATGTATATGAAAAGGCCATGTACAATTAGTGGCCACTGCTTAAAACGAGCTTGGGCAAATAGATACCAACCATTCAAGGTTTGACCTTGTAACTAATTTAAAAGCCATTGAGAGCACCAATTTAAATGAATATTGCCTCCATCTCCAAATCAAGGGAATGACAGGTTCTACAGTTGCAAATCGATTCTCGGTCAGAAACATTAATTCCTTTGTGATAAATCTGTTAAAATTGTTGCATGGGTTGATCTTATTGATGTTTCACTGCTAGGTAGCTACATTACATAGGCCCTGTTTAATATTAAACACCCAAGGTGCGTAAATGATTGGATATTTTTAAGTTTATCTTGTTTGGAGGTATTCCTGAGGGCGTAAAACGGTTTGAAAATTCTACTGGATAGTTATCTTTTCCTCGTTCATATTTGTAGTCGACTGAGTTAACTAATGTAACAGTGGTCATCCCCTTATAAAACACGCAATGCATGGTTATTATTTAGTTGAGCAGATTCATCATTTTAAAAATACAAAATAGCCATGATAAATATCATTTGGGTTCAGCTTCTTTACCAATGTTTCTATAACTACTGAACCACGTGTCAATATTTATCCGGCACCTCTATGATATTTTCTTCTCTTTCAAGCTGTATCTTTTCAGTTTTCCACCACTAAAAATCACTATCCAATAGAAGAAGTTTCCTGCGAGGGGGCACTTTTACATTCACTAATAGGCCATGTAAAGACGCGGGGTTTACGATCACAACATGTTTGGACGCAACCCTATGGTCCCTGTGAACTACAGTGTGATGGGGTCAGGCTATGTTGAATGAATGGCTGACAACTAACACTATTGGGGTTATTAAAATACAATTAACTAATACACGGTCGTCATAGTGACGAGGTTGGGTCCACCCGTCATCCAATCACCTGTAAGCTCATGTCACAATTAATATTTAGGTCTAAGTCCGCAACCCCTCTCAAAAGTTTTCACCTAAACACGCACATGGCAAGAATCTAAGACACTTTTCATGACACTTACTCTCGGCAATTGCCCACAGTCTAGCCAATGTATTAACCATATCTTAACCACTGTCTTAGCCATATCATAACCACTGTCTTAACCATTATCGTACTCATGGTGATCACGATACTCTATCACTAACTGGACTAATTTTAAACGACACACTCTGAAAACTGTCATAAGCTAACTGCTTACAAGTAACTGTCTACAACAACTGCCTAGAACCAACTGCCCAGAGCTCTGATCCACGATTCACAAACTTGTTTCTGCAAACCACAGAAGATTCCTCCGATGACGGCATAAAGCACCAATCAACAGGCTTCTATCCACATCATGAACATAATTCATCACGCGATAGCTTGGACAGCGATTTCCACAGATCTATTGCTGTCTCAACTAGACTAACGGCAATCGGCCTGCGTGCCGCTTTGACAGGAAATGGTTTCTTTTCAAACTCCTGACTCTACATTCACAAACCATTGGCAACGGATAATTATAATGGACACCAATCTTGTTGAGAGTAAAATCACTAAGTTGAGAGCTTAACATCCTGTTGATTTCCTGTAAATTATTGTTTAATTTGAGAATTTTAAATGTCTTTCATAACTGAGAGTATTTAATATGAATTGAACTTGTCTGGAGCATTGATGTCCTATGATCATGCGGAAGAATTGGTAAGTCTTACCTGAAATCATCCCCCGTAAAAGTAAAATTTTAATCCCAATTGATAAATTTTTATTCATTTTAGTCTATTATGCAATTGACTGAATCTAGAGTATGGCTTGGAGCCATGGTTGACTCATCTCGTATTAATGATCATTTAAGGCCTTTGATGATGGTTGAATCATTCAATGTCATCCTCATGCAAGTTTTTGCTCTGCGTTCAACGTAAACTACACACCACTTCAAACCTTTATTTATTTGTTCATAGCAGACATATTTTGGATGCTTTCCGGTAGGTGATGTGGAAGTATCCTCATGTTATTCCTAACACTTTCTACCATATGTTATGTATGTATATCTAAGAGGGCCAAATTTTCATAATTATAATATCATGAAGTATGATTGTCGTGTTTCCTGGCAAAGTCCTCTGTGAAAATATCAAATAAATTTTATCACAGCTTAGTTTCGGCCGGTAAACCAAATACACAACCTGAAGAGGTTATGAACACTAACCAAAACAGATTCTTTCTGTCATTGGATGTACACATTTTTACTTTCTCTCTATCTTACAGGTAGAGAAAGTATTGTGATCGTCAAAAAAATCGAACTCGAGATTTTGATGAATTTTGACGTTTCATGACTTCCTGAATCCGAAAAAGTGGTTTTTGAATTTCCGTCTGTCTGTCTGTCTGTCTGTCTGTCTGTCTGTCTGTCTGTCTGTCTGTACCTCCAACTAGAGCCTAAACTATTTTACCGATTGAGCTGAAACTTGATATCTAGGGTTTTCATAGGGTTGCCCCGAGGGGTTTTTGGAATTGGATATCTACCCCTAAAATTAAGGGTAGTTTACTGAAGGGCAAAAAGAGAAAAAATCGATTTTCTCAAAATCGGCTCTAACGATTTTGATTAAATTTCATTTATGAACATAAATAAATATTCCAAACAAAATGGCTACTCTCAATATTTCGGCAAAATCGTTTTAAGGGCTCCGGTCTGATGCGTAAATTAACATTTTTTATAATAGCTCCGAAACTATTTGAGATATGAAATTACTTAGCATTACAAATATGTATATATATTTATAATACAAATATTTTATTCGAAACATATTTTTATAAAATCAATAACTTTCAATATATACGCAATTATATATATATTTTTAACTTTTTGGGCATTAAAGCTTAAGTATTGCGACCGTAAGAAAAACTAACCTGAAATGTTGATGGATGTCGACGTCTCATGACCCCCCGAACCCTTAAAAATAGTCTTTGCAATGCCGTCTGTCTGTGTGTCTATTAAAACTTAAAATTAAGGGTAGTTTACTGAAGGGCAAAAAGAGAAAAAGTCGATTTTCTCAAAATCGGCTCTAACGATTTTGATTAAATTTCATTTATGAACATAAATAAATATTCCAAACAAAATGGCTACTCTCAATATTTCGGCAAAATCGTTTTAAGGGCTCCGGTCTGATGCGTAAATTAACATTTTTTATAATAGCTCCGAAACTATTTGAGATATGAAATTACTTAGCATTACAAATATGTATATATATTTATAATACAAATATTTTATTCGAAACATATTTTTATAAAATCAATAACTTTCAATATATACGCAATTATATATATATTTTTAACTTTTTGGGCATTAAAGCTTAAGTATTGCGACCGTAAGAAAAACTAACCTGAAATGTTGATGGATGTCGACGTCTCATGACCCCCCGAACCCTTAAAAATAGTCTTTGCAATGCCGTCTGTCTGTGTGTCTATTAAAACTTAAAATTAAGGGTAGTTTACTGAAGGGCAAAAAGAGAAAAAGTCGATTTTCTCAAAATCGGCTCCAACGATTTTGATTAAATTTCATTTATAAACATTAATAAATATTCCAAACCAATTGGCTACCCTCAATATTTCGGCAAAATGGCTTTAAGGGCTCCGGTCTGATGCGTCAATTAACATTTTTTTAAATAGCTCCGAAACTATTTGAGATATGAAATTACTTAGCATTACAAATATGTATATATATTTATAATACAGATATTTTATCCGAAACATATTTTTATAAAATCAATAACTTTCAATATATACGCAATTATATGAATTTTTTTAACTTTTTGGACATTAAAGTTTAAGTATTGCGACCGTAAAAAAAAAACTAACCTGAAATGTTGATGGATGTCGACGTCTCATGACCCCCCGAACCCTAAAAAATAGTCTTTACAATGCCGTCTGTCTGTGTGTCTATAAAAACTTAAAAATAAGGGTAGTTTACTGAAGGACGAAAAGAGAAAAATTTGGTTTTCTCAAAATCTGCTTAAACGATTTTGATTAAAATTCGTATCTAGGCGTTGATTAAGATTATAAATAAACTGGCTATTTTCATTTTCCTATGAAAATGATTTTTAGGGTACAT
Source organism: Timema podura (assembly GCA_033556935.1). Classification (NCBI taxonomy): domain Eukaryota; kingdom Metazoa; phylum Arthropoda; class Insecta; order Phasmatodea; family Timematidae; genus Timema; species Timema podura. The sequence goes on along the minus strand of JAVRXN010000009.1, from coordinate 97,495,877 downwards.
TACAGAAGCGTTAATTTCCGTATCTCCACAACTATTGGAGAAACTAAACAACTTATCATTGCAAAATTGTAGGACTATTAGAAATAAAAAACTTTTATTTGACATATATTTTTATAAAAACAGCAGTTTCTGAGATATTTGCAAATATATTAATACAATTTTGTGAGCTTTAGTTGTAAACATATACTACTTAAGTCTTAACGCAATAATACTCCAATGCCATAGAGTAATTAAATATAAGTAAGTATCTAAAAAAAGTATGTTATTTTTCCTTAAATCTCTTAGGAGAAATGTTTGCATAGCAATGATCTATCTCCATTTTAGACTCAATAGTCAATATTTACATTTTTTATTGGTCAAAATGTATAAATGAATAATTAAATATCAATGCGATGACTTTAAGATCTGCAACACCTTTTAAAATGTTAAAATTTTAACCAGAAATCGAAATTTTAATACGAAGTGTTGACCCTTGTGGAAGACATTAAACTGTTTGAAATTTTCTTAGGTGGACAAAGATGCGCCTCTTTTCTCATTGATTCTATATCATTGTATATTATTTTATGCGTGTTCTTATGAGGAGTGGTGATGATACAATGTACATTATTCCGTTCAGAAATCTTACGAGTTTATAGAAAGAGAGAGAAAGTCTGTGCGGTGTGCCGTACCATTTATTTTCACTGTGTTTTTCTACCCGTTTGAGCAATATTAATTTAATCTCACTAATATAGTGAAATGAGGAAGATAGCCTATAGAGGATATGTACCCAAATTTTTGTGGAGAGTATAAAAACAAGATTTGAACCCCAACCTCTTCAACACCAGCAAATTAGATAGGGCTCATATGCACGTGTATATATAAATATATGTGTGTAAATAAATGCATGTATATATATATTTATAATTTATAAAAGGTATTTTTTATGGTAGACCTACTCTATAGAATGTTGTTATTGAAGCGAAGAGAGTATGCAAGGATAGGTAAGTGTGAAGAAAGTTAGTGAGAATGGATTAAGTAAGGAGTTGTTGCTTGAGATATATGCACAGTTTCTTGCCTACCCCGTAAGGGAATGGCGTGATATGTATGTCCTATAAACTTATTAAAATGATCAGTTACGCTAAATGTACACGCTCATAATCAACAAACATGATAAGGAAATCTTATAGCCGTCAATAAAAGATAGAAGGGAAAGAGAGAGAGTTTTATTGCGTAGAGTAAACAAAACATACACACACAAAAAAGGACCAACAGTTTCTGTCGATAGCGATCCAAACGCAATCTCTCGTCCATCTCGTTACCAGTCTCGTGTTCCGCGGGACAAGTCAGCCATTAGCGTGACGCCGCGCCCCTGCGTGTGTCTCTCCCCTACACACACCACCCCCCGCCCCCCTTTTCCATCGCACTCTCATTCACCGCGAGGGGGATAATGAAACAAAAGAATAATAGCGCGGCGTAGCGTGGTGTGGTTCGCGGTGCGGTATCGAGATAAGGTCACATTATAATAAGTTTAAGGGAAATAGAAGGGGGAAGTGTGATGGGGAAAGAGGGTGGGAGATGGTAGATTATAATCCCACGATCACTAACATCCAGGAGAAATTGAATTGGTTGTTGTGTTGAGAAGGTTTCATGAAAGAAAAGAAAAAATTACTCATCACTTTTCGAAGAATACATAAAGGTCAATTTAGGCCTATCTCTATCCTGATTTCTTTTTATCACGTACTTCTTACTCAGTAGATTTATTATTATTTCACATATGCAATAAAAATAATTCAACTTAAGTAATAAAAAAGATGAGTCAAAGCTAACTAATTGCTCTTCAAAGAATATTGTAAATATTTTTCAAATTTTTATGCTCCTTTTAAATCAGGGGTTCTTAACCTTTTTTTACGATTACAGACCCCCGATGGATTGCCCAATATGTCACCATATCCCGTTCACCAGAACTGTGGAATAATTATCATTATCATTCTCATTACGTATCTTGATTTTGATTTGAAGAACAATTTAGAGAATCCAAACATGTATAATTGCGGCCAACATTGATAACATTTAAATATTTTATTTTATAGATATTGATAATATCTATCAAAAATGACAAGTTAAGATCACATGACTTGATGTATAAATATATTGAAATACTTTTGGTAAAGTTAAGAACTCTCAGATACTGTTCTTCCTAAAAAAATCAGCCTGCACCAATATGACTTCAAAATATGTCAATAGGTTGGGGGGTTTTTTCATATGGAAAGCTAAGAACAGAGCACCTTAAAGAAAAATCATAAGAATGTTATCATATTTATTTTTATAAAAACGTCAAATCACAAAATTCATATTGATAAGAGTGATAGTTTATTTTAATCTGACAAATATTCTTAAAATTGTTTAGAGATTTAGTCCCATACCCTCACTATTTGGTTCCCATACCCCCCATGCATATGGATACCCCCGATTAAGAACCGCTGAAGTATACTGTAAGCATTCGGTATTAAAAGTCGCATTAAGAGTCCGTTTCACTCCACGAATAGTACGTAACTAAGGAAATACAGCTCAAATCAGACGTTGCATCGTATCAAGGTTTTCTGTGGTCTTCATTATAGAGTAGTTAAACTGAGACTAGTGGAACCATTTACATTTATTTGGATGTATACACATTTATTAGAAAACTATTTTCATTGATCCAAATTTCACTGTTTTCAAATGAAGAATGTCGAAAACTGCATTTATAATATACTATTTCTGGTTGGAGCTGAATCTTGTCTCGAATTTCCTGATCATTCGTTATGATATGCACTCTTAAACTATTATAGATACAAATCATATTGATTTTTTCCTCCCAGTGTTTAACATCTTGCTACACTTCCGGGCTAGCCATATATTTACACTAATAAGGGAGTAGAGTCTTGGAAAAAATTGTAACTGCATTCGTGGGGAGAGATAGTGGGAAAAGATTAAAGGAAAAAAAAACCCTTAAGACACTTTTAGGATTCGATCTCTGATACAGGATAGCTAGAATATACGAAACCGAACCCTTTGCGTACCAGATAGTAATTATGTACATCCTAAACTGATGTTTTGAATACTATACAAGATATATTTATGCATTTTTATGTATATCGGCCTATACAGATGTTAAAAATAAGTTAAACATTCACGCTTTTTTTTAGTTATATTTCAATCATTGAAATATTTTTCTTAAGTATGTCAAGGCAAAAAGATTAGCTTTTAAGGTGAGATGGAAGAAATGCGATCTCAGGTCAGTATTTTTACAATTCTTATTGATAAAATAACCCCTTAGATGAAATAAATACAGTACTACTATAGTAAATAAGTTTGATTTAATTATCTACACAAAGTAAACCCAACAAGTTTTGAATATTTGTCATGGTATTGTAAAATGTAAACAGAATTTTTTTAAATAAAGAAAAAAAGTCATTTTCAAATTAAGCGATGGCCATTACAAATTTTCAAGTACTGTTGATTTTTACGTGCTGGTAAATTAAACTAAACCTATCCACTGAAGACATCTTAAACTTATTTTCGACAAAATATTTTTTATATAAAAACTGTAAAAGATTGAACCCTAACTCGTTTTATATTTCATCCCGCCCATAAGTGTTGTGATTAAAAATTCAAAATAACGCAATAATGGTTTGGTTTTAGTAAGTCAACAGCTAGCAAAGTGTTTCATATTTAAATATTCTTTTATATGGGCTTGGGAGATATATTATATTAAATCACGATACCACTTGGCATAATAAAAATTGTTTTTAATTGTTATTAAATTGTAATCACCTCAAGAATATTTTCTGGTGGCTTAAATCTCTTACTCATTTTTTAATGTAAATTCTGTATAGGTAGACCATCTAAACTTGCTACAACAACATTCAACATCGAAACAATAACAATAAATCCAAACAACATGCACAATAATTCAGTACCGAGTAAGCTCGGAGGCAATTAACGTCGATCGGTTGGGCACTAGACCATTGAGGGGTAATAGAGCCCCCCTGATGATTAAATACAGGGGTATCATGGGGTGACTCAACCTTTAGGATTTAACAGTAGAGACTCGCCCGTAGACGTTCAGTGCCGATATGCTTTCGAACTTATATATGGAGACCAGATCTACTGAACTAACTTAGTCACGACCAATTTGAGGTTAAATGACTTTTTATAAACCGTGTAGAAAGCCCCCATACAGAGGCGTGGATGGGCATCAGCGGAGACGAACGGACCTCCCGGGTATCGACCCATGTCCAAATTACACTAGTACATGTTGCTGACATTTCAGTGTCACTTCGAACTAATCTCTTATTTTAGACATGACTACCATAAAGTCAGTCTATTCATTTGTCACATACTCTTTCTAGTATTTTTACTTTCTCGCTATCTTACAAGTAGAGAAAGTTTTGTGATCGTCAACAAAATTGAACTCGAGATTTTTGATAAATCTCGACGATTCATGACCCCCTTAATCCGGAAAAGTGGTTTTTGAATTTCCGTCTGTCTGTTTGTACCTCCGACTAGAGTCTAAATTATTTTACTTATTGGGCTAAGACTTCGTATCTAGGGTTTTCATGGGGTTGCCCCGAGGGTTTTTTAAAATTGGATATCTAACCCTAAACTTAAGGGTAGTTTACTGAAGGGCAAAAAGAGAAAAAGTTGATTTTCTTAAAATCGGCTCTAACTATTTTGATTTAATTTCATTTCAAAACATTCATAAATATTAAAAATAAAATGGCTAATCTCAATATTTCGGCAAAATGACTTTAATGGCTCCGGTCTGATGCGTAAATTCTCATTTAAAAAAATCATATCTCCGAAACTATTTGAGATATGAAATTACTTATCATTGCATATATGTAGATCTATTAATAACACAAATATTTTATTCGAAACATATTTTTATAAAACCAATAACTTTCAATCTATACGCAAATATATATATTTTTTTAACTTTTCGAAAACTAAAGGTAAATTATTGCGACCGTAAAAGAAATCTAACCCAAAATGTTGACGGATGTCAACGTCTCATGACCCCCCGAATCCTAAAAAGTGTTATTTGCAATGCCATCTCTCTGTTTCTTTCGAACCCCAAAATTAAGAGTAGTTTATTAAAAAGCAAAAAGAGCAAAAATATATTTTCTCAAAATGAGCTCTAACGAGTCACCCAGCCAAGAGTTACAACAAACTTTATAAGGAGAGGAATCAAAATATCAGATAAGGAACGCCACTTTAATTCCATTTTTTCGGTTAACATTTTTTGTGTATTACACTTCTTTTATAGCAACCAATAACTTATATATAACCAACATATATGTATTCAACATATCATAACTGACTAAGAGTAACCTGGATGACACATCTGTTGCTACAGCAATCTTTAATCAATCTTTTCGATCGTTAACACATGCATTTTTAAAACAATTTGATTCGGATTTCAAGTTCTTAATATTAATTCATACACTTATTATAAATTTGTGGAACTATATTGTTGGTTATATCTCAATTTTAATTTTAATATGTCTCATGTTGTATTTATATTCTCAGCAGTTTTTATACGTGGGAGTTTCACAAATTAAGTATCTACTCAATTAATTAACTATCAACCCCCTTTTTATTGTAATTTTTATTGTAATTGTTTAAATATTCCTTGTCAGCAGTTTTTATAGGGGCAGTTTCACAAATTAAATATCTAGTCAATTAATTAACTTTCTATCAATCTCCTTTTTATTATAATTTTTTATTGTAATTGTTTAAATATTCCTTTTCAACATTTTTTGGGCTGTTATTGATCTAATTGATCATTCAAGTAATGGTTTGTTGTTGAATCTTTACTTGTAGTATTAACGGCTCCAGGCTAGTCATTTGACAATTCACACTGTTTATAGCTTATCAGTTAATTCTTTATAATATTTAGCTAATGTTTAATAGTATCCCGCACAGATATACAGTGTTACCTATTTATGGGAATCAATTTTTGTTCTTTAAAAATCTCTGAGGTGATTTCTTAGGAATGATGTTATGTCTGTTTTAATTAATCTAATTTCTTGATTTAACTATCTTTGAATAAATTAATTCCTTGTTTGTTCATAATTATATTGTTTAATTGACTAAATAGCTGTACCAATTAATTTAATTGCTGTTATACCAAATTACGTTCCTTATAGGCTATTATAAATTTGTCATTTTAGATTCAATAGTCAATATCTACCTATTTTATTGGTCAAACTTTATAAAATAGAAATTTATTAGCAATGCGATAATCATAAGACGTGCATCCCCTAATAAAATGTAGAAAATTTTATCCGGAAGTCAAAATTTTAAAACGAAGTGTTGACCCTTGGGGACCCAATATCTATATTTTTTATTGGTCCAAATATACACATGAAGACGTTAATTTTTTTAAAATAGAATTATAAAATTTAAAGCTGTGAGTCAAAAAATGTTTTACGTATGTATAGCGTAATTTTTCTCGGGTTCGCTAGTGTATATTATATTACGAATTTTGAGTAAATATCTCCATTTTTAAATAATAGAGCGAGAAAGTCCGTGCGGAGTTCCGTACCATTTATTTTTACAATAAAACTCTTAAAAACCAGTTTATATTCACTATTCTCACTCGCTCTTTAACCTTCCCTACGTGGCCATCCCTGACAAGAAACTATTAAAAAAAAGACTGTTAGATAATATAATCCTTTTCATGGTTTTATGACATTCAGGAATCACTTTGTAGACGAATCACTTTGATATTTAATTAAAAACTTCCTAAATATTAAGAGAAAAGGAAGGTCAAAATGTATGACGTTTTGCACACAATGTTTGAGGGGGTGGTGAGGAGAAGTATTCGCCAATTATTTTGTATTCATGTATATAAATACTTTTTGTCCAATATTTTGGCACCCTAGTCTGCTTCACGCAGAGGGTGCGGTTTATATATATCATACAAAACACAACTGAGACAGCAATTCTAATTATAATCTAGGGCGCATTAAACCTTTGAGCCAGCGCTGATCCCAGCTGGGAACATTTAAGGTAGTTTTCCCTAGATGGTTTTCCACTCTCTCATTCTATTTTTTTACAACCCTTTTATAAACTTTAGCTTCTTTACCCCTTATGCCATTTTCTTAGATAAAATGTGTACAGCTAGAACGGGTAAACTCGCTAAATAAATTTAATTTTTTTTAACACTGCGTCTAAATACCCGTTCGTATTATACACCTTTGTATTAAATTACACTAATGTTTTAGGAATTATGAAGGTTGAATTTATAAGAAGTGTACCCACATTTGAGTGGAAGTAAATTGAAAAACAATTGAGGAAAAAATACACAGTACACCCGACCGGGGTTGAACCCCAATCTCCACATCATTGGCTGTCAGTCTATTACGAGAGTAATGCCTTAGAGTCTTAGACGATCTAGCCACCGAAGAGGATAGCTTTTATTAATAAAATACTTCATCTTAATATAAATAAGCAAACCGCCACCTTTGAAAATTCAGTCAAGGGAGTCAGTTTAATACTATGATTTTAAAACCCTCTTACTTCCTGTATATTTTTTTTTTAAAAATTTTGATAAAAAATTAAAATATTTGTCGTTGAGGCCTTATTGATCACAAAATAATATCAATATTTTAAATATTGAAATACTCTATAAAAATGAACGCAAATAAAATTGATACTTTACTCTCCAAACAATTTGAATTATTTTAACCAACTAATTAAAATAAATTCCTTCATTATTAATATTTATATTGTTTTTATTTGAAAAAATAAATTTGTATTTTTATTTGAAACGATTGTGTAGCGTTGTTTTTCTATGATATCCTATACGATTGTTTATCTTTTATTATTTTGAAGTAACTTTTTTATATTCATTAAAAAATACATAAGGAAACCCATTTTTATTTCAATAATTTTCTGTACTCACAACAAAACTTTTTTTTTCTTTACGTTCTCATTTCAATTTATATTTCAAGCTCTTTGTTGTTTCTTCAACCGAAGAATTTCTAGAAAGTATGTAAGAAAAATACAAAATAAATTATGCAGGCGCAAGAAAGAATATAAAAAAGTTCAGTTTTATTTTTTAACAACCATAGGCGTTACTCATAGCTTATTCCATCTATTTGTATTGGATTCTACAAGATGGTCTTTGTGTTTCAAATTTTAGAGCCATGTTCTCTTTACACGCCATACAAGGTGCGCTACAAGATATGGTTTGAAAACATTTTCTAAAACAATCTGTGCTTAAAAACACACAAATTTATAAAACCTATTTTTACACTACTCACTTTTATTGACTCATATTAATAGGAATATAACTTAAGGTATATATATAAAATGTTTTCATTACTTGTTCTTATACAGTGGTCATTAAAGGATTTATACAAACAGTGTGGTCGAGGAAGGTATTTCAAAAGTGCACCGTCATTATCTTAATAAATAAGTGAATTATAATTCCCCGTTCACCCTGCTGGGATTCGAAACTTTACCTCCTCGTCGTGCTATTATTTATCCTATCATGATTTAAACGAAAACAATATTTACGACAAAAAAACTCCCCTTTTGGTTTTTATATCTTTAAATAGACTTAGTATTTTAAGTCTATTTTCATGGGGAGAGTGAGATGATAGATTACATTGAAAGAAACTTTAAAAAATATTATTTGTATGGATGATAAACTGATTACTAGTATCTTAAACCAAAAACTTGACAACCTTATTTGCACACATATTATTTTTGACTTAAACAAATGTGGTCCAATTTTGGTATACAAGCGGTCATTAATGTCTGTCGGGAATTCCTCTTGCCTTAGACCTCAGGCAAACATCCTGATTAATCCTCTTTCAGATTTAGGACAACCAATCCCTCTGAGGGATGATTCGCCAATAATGTAATCCCAACATTGACATCAAAATAGGTAAACGATAATCCTCTTACATATCAATCCCGTTCTATGTACTCCATTAAAAACAATATTTTACGATGAACCTTAAACGATTCTGCCTGATATGTGGTTTCTAAAATAAAGTGAATATGTTCTAAGAACATCAATAGATACACCTCATTTAAAATGGTTAATGGGGGGGGGGGGGGATGTAGCACGTGCGAGAAAAGCTTCGATGTTTTTGAAATTTTTCTATCAAAACATTTATTTGGTCAAAATAAATGCTTCGATAGAAACAAAGAGCTTAATTTTCTTCACATGGTAATATCAACGGTTGTTGAGTATCTGTCATGAGCATAGCAGCATTAGAAGAGAATTTTTTTAAATGAAAATAAAAAGTTCTTAATTAAATTCCAGGACATTCTTGACAGATATTCAAGAAATGCTATCACCATGTCAATAAAAATCAAACCATTCTGTTTTGACTGGAGAAATATTGTATTTATTCTGGCAATAAAAAAAAGTTATTGCCATAAAAACAACAAAAAACAATGTCCTTGACTCGTGTCTCTCTACACTCCTGCCTTAACAATTTGGTTTTGTGTCCATTGGTTAATGCATTCGATACCGTATTTTATAATGAATACATTCGGCTAGCGGTATGTAAGTTGTCGTTGAACTCATGTACTGTAAGCTGTAGGGATAAGTTTATAACCATTGTAATTCTCTTCATTTATTTATTTATTTTTCACTAAACAATATGCAAAAAAGGCCTGCTGCAAAGAAAATGAGACAAACCTTCTGAAACGGAAAGTAGTTGTTTTTCCTCTGTCGGTTCTGTTGTGTGTAAGCGGATTACTTTCGCCTGGCCAGGTAGGCCTAGTTTGTTGTTGAGTGTGGTGGTAAGAGGGGGATTGAAGGAGGGGTGGATGTAATGAGCTTAGCCTCGGTTTGCTGGGTCACATCCAGGAATATATTTTGTTTGTGTTTGCAGAATGTAGCTGTGGCACTGGGCGATCGGGATGTGAAAGGATGCGCCCATGTATCGTCATTCTTTTTGTTTCTCATGGAGATAAAAAAAATAGCAAAAAAACTAAAAAATATTTATACAAAAGTAGCATGTAATTTACTTCCTGAAAATTGGCACTTTTATTAACCTGATTAAGAGATTTCTAAAGGCTTTTCATGTTTTTAAAAAACTTATTCTAATAGTCAGATCTTTTAGATTCACGTTATCTTCAATAGAGATCATGTGCTTATCGTGGGGCAAAACAAATTTAAAATATACCTACTTCGGTAGCCACATGGTCTAAGGCATCACTCTCGCAATAGACTAGACTGCTAATGACAGGGAAATAGGGATTTGAATCCCGGTCGAGTGTTTTTCCACTCTCCCTCCACAAAAATGTTTGGTACACGTCCTCTAAATTCAATCTTCCACATCCCTAACTCACTAGCATAATTAGTATATAAAATGAGTATAACCTGAAAATATAGCAAGATGCGGTGCTAAAAAAATCAAAATATATAAAATAGTTTGGTCATTGATGCAAAATAAAATACTTTTATCAAATCAGAGTTCAACGAAAGATTAGTTTTTAGAAAGAAAAAAAGATGAGACAGAAGCGCTAAGATAAATTATCTTTACAAATGAAAACACATGGTATTATATTTTGCCATCAAACAAGTTGGGGGGACAAAAATTAATTCTAATTATTTCCTTCTTCAAAATAGTGATCATTACAAAAGGCGTCTGATCTCTATTTACTTAAGTTTTAATTGTTTTGTGTTCAGCTTAGGCAAAATCCTTTTGTTGACGTTGTTGTTAATTTGAAAGCGGGGTCCTCATCTTTTCTTGGCTGTATCTATAATATAATGCGATAGTAAACCTTAGGGGTGAGATAAAGGGAGACAAAGACTTTGTCAACAGTTTTCTTTCTCGTCTGGAAATCGAAGATTAAGAGATTTTAATCCCAGGGTAGAATGGATCTGGCCAAAAGACTGGTGTTTTCTTGCCGCCTCACTGATAATACCCATAAACTAAAAGTTTTAATTAAATCTCAGCCACAGTGTTTGGAAAAGCGTGTGGACGACGTCAGGACATTAATAGGATGTTCTCCTCTTTTGTCTGAGGATAATTTGATTAGGATTTAAATAACGACAACACAAACTAAACAGATTATGCAACTCGATTATATTTTAAAGGACGTTTATATGGTTAGAAACCAGGAAGTCTTAACATAAATATTTATTTGTTTTAGTTCTTGTAACGGTTTCCCTCAATAATTATTTTAAGGTTCCAGTTCTGGTGCCAGATAGAGAAAAATAAAAATTCCAGTTCTTTTTCATTCTTGATCAGATTCCGGTTCTGGTTCCAGTTCTTTAAATTTTTATTTAATAGTTATACCATCATTATAACATTCGTAAATAGAAAAGTATATTAAAAATAACTAACAATAAATTAAAAGTTATTTATATAAAAACATATTCGAAGGAATAAATCCGATATTAAAAAGATATATCCTGAAGAAAGGAAAAATAGAGTATTTCAAAATAAGATTAAGTTAAAGAAAGAATTGTATAAAATAAAATTTAAATTTAAAATTTAAGAACTGATAAGACCCTTTATGAACTTATATATATATAGGAAGTGTGCCTGCATTTGCTTGGAAGGAGAGTGGAAAACAATTTTGGAATAAAACTCAGTACACCCTTCCGGGATTTGAAACCCAATCTCCCTTTCTTTAGCACTCTATACTAACACTGGAGTGATGCCTTAGACCATTCAGCCATCTAAGCATATATCACTATCTTCAACAGATATATTACTTATTTAGGATGGTCGTATCAATCAAATCTTTACCAAATTTAAGGTGTTAAATAATTAAATGTTTTTCTTAAAAATTTACATGTGCAAGATTGTTTAAAGGTGTATCCACTTCGGTGGCCGCATATTCTAAGGCACTAGTCTCATAGTAGACTAGACTGATGACGACGGTGAGATCGAGGTTCGATTCTTGGTCGGGTGTACTGAGGATGGTCATACAAAATTGTTATCTACTCTCCTTCCACGCAAATTCGGGTACACTTCCTAAAAAATAAACCTTCTTTATCCATAAAACCATTAGCGAAATTAGTACATAAGCGTATAACCTTAACGGGTAGTAAGACTCGGTGCAAAAAAAAACATATAATATGTGTAAACTTTGCATACAATTTTTTTTGTACGAGTAGGTACACTTCGCTCACAATTAACATAGAAACCAGTACAGGAATTTTAAACAGATGTATTCAGGTTATCGAAAAATTTGTAATTATAAATAAGGGTAACCTACAAATATACCTCATCCTCCAGGAAATAAATGTTTGATGTAATTTTGGCCATACAAATACAAAATTGCTGACTTAATAAGAACTTAGAAATAAAAAATAGGCAGCTTATCTCTAAATTCTTAGTCCCACAAAAATATTAAGTTGAGAAATACAACCATCTCTCAAAAATCTAATTCTGTACTAATTTTTTTTAACATTCTACTACAATTTTCACACTGTAAAGATTTATTTTCGATAAAAATAACAAAAAAGAGTGAGAATGTAACTTGATTAATAAGTCTTCGATCGGGGAGAGCAGTATTGCAACCAGGCATCTAGGTCCACAATGAAAAGGATTATTACAAGAGGACGAGGATAAAAGGGAGAGAAAAAAAAATTAGAGAGCTATATAAAACGAGTCGAGAGTATTGTACAAGCTAACGAGGAACCCGAACTCTTGGATTAAGTTAAAAAAATATATACACTGAGACAAGAAAAGAAAAGTTTTTTTTTTATTCGGCAAAAGGATAGGGCGTGTCTTCATAATGGAAACTAGTCCGTGTCTGACATAAAAAAATTAGATCCGCCGGACGTGTGTATAAAAAGTAAATGTGAGGCCTTAGCTTTCTTTCACACTGGTAGAAAGTTTATTCGTTCAGTCACTTGTCTAGGGATAATTGAAGGTTTTGATTTAGATTTAATTACGTAACAAATAAATATTATAAATGTGTTAGTATAATATAATATAAATAATATATACATATATATGTTATTATAAAATATAGTTAACTAATTTATAAATAAACATTTGGTTCCGAGAATTGTTTTTCTTAGCATCGCGTTTTAGTACCCTTTGGGGTTCGCTTACGTTTTAATTTTAGATATTAATGACCCGACAGTAGTTCCGTCAGTCATCGGTGGTTTAGTATACTTAGAAAGTAGTGACTTATATCAGGGGTGTCCAAACTTTTTGCTACGTGGGCCACATAATATATTTTACACATTTGAGCGGGCCAAAGTAAAGTTCACCTGTTCTTCAAGTAGCATTATTATTGCCCTGAATGCCTTGACATGCGCGAATAGATCACACATCAAATTTGTTTTAGCATGCAAATTTAGATTAAAGTTATATGGCCGATCACGTCTGTAAAAAAAATGCCACTTTCCAAGGCCAGTCAGTGTTTGATAAAAGTGATTGTGGTTGATTCTTCTCTGTAAGAAATGAATCAATTTATATGTAATAAATTATATTCATAATAATTAGTCAATATAATTACTTATTTTTAAAATTAGGTAACATCTTTCGGGACTTTTATTTTATATCCCTCTGCAGGGAGACTTAGAACTACCTAAAAATCATCACAAGCCGTTCTGTTGTAGGTATAATGAATGACGCCTGCGACTGTAAATGAGGGTTTGCAATTCCGACAGCACTTTGGCTTGATGTCATTGGGGGTGAAGCACTCGTGTGGACAGGAACTTGACAAGTCAAATATATTGCGTGGTTAAGAAATAACAAAGAGTAAAAATTAATTAGTTTTTTGATAAAATCTTGGGATGGGCCAGATATAATCTTGTGGTGGGCTGGATGTGGCCCGTGGGCCGTAGTTTGGAGACCCCAGACTTAGATCATGCGGCCACCGAAGCGGGTTTCAGATTATTTCCACTTACAAAGATAATATTTTAAATATATGATAAAATTACACGTTTACTTGACTTAATTCTTATAAGTTACTGTGAGTTTAATTTATATACTTACGGACTGAGGACTTTATTAGTATTTATATGAGATCTATTTAAAAATTGTTTATGTTTACATACATAAAAGGTATTTAGAAGAGTTTTGTATATATATACATTCAAGTTATCCACACATGTGTTGCATTTATAGCTTATAAATACTACTTTTGTATGACCTGAATTTGTATATATACAAGCTATTTATAAAAGGATCATTATGTACATTGTAGTTGGCTAACGCGCCAGTCGTGTTGAGCTCGACCTCCGAGGACGGGGAGATCGAGGTTCGAATCTCGGTCGGGTGAACTGGGGGTGGTTTTTCCTAAATGGTTTTCCACTCTCCCTTCACGCAAATGCGGGTTCACTTCCTCTAAATTCAACCCTCCCAATTCCTAATCTATTAGAGTAATTAGTACTTAAGCGTATAACCCGAACGGGTAGTAAGACGCGGTGCTAAATATATTATTATGTACATTGTAATCGGCCCCGTGGTGTAGTGGACAGTGCACCTGGCTACGAGACTAGAGGTTCTGGGTTCGATTCCCGGCTGGTACCTTGGCTATTATTCCCTTTAGGGGAATCATCCCAATGGTCGCTAGGGTTTGGTTAATTAGGCTTAAGTTGGGTTAAGACTCAGCCCGGCTCCACAACATCATAATCACGATCATCACATCATCTCATTGCGGGTATAACGTGTAGACAACGTCCTATGGTGTACCCTGGGCAACGCTCTGTGCTACTAGAGCTGCTAATAGTCTACACATAAGGCGACTGAATTTGGACGTCAAAGTCCTTCCGGTCAAATGTACCATACGACTAAAAAAAAAAAGGACATGCATATGTAATATTTATTGAAAGGTTGGATTCATTGTCATATAGGACATCTAATAAGGTGCTTTATTTGTAATTATACAATTGTTGTATTTACGTACATAGCAATTATTTATACAAGGGTTGTAACTAGAGTTATTTATTAAAGAGCTGTATTTAGATTCATACATGTTATTTATACAGAGGTTGTATTTATCACCATCCAATATATTTGTATATTAGCTGTATTTATATTCATTCAAGCTATGCGTACACTTTGTTTATCCTGTGAAGTAGCAAGCTTACCTCGCATTATTCCACTAAAGTATAACTTATGAAGTATAATAGGAAAGGTTAAGAAAGCTTTACAAAACAAGAAAACATTATTTACGTCGATTAGCATACATTTGTAAATATGGAGCCTTGCGCTTTACGGGTGTGAAATACGGAACAGTGGCGCAACTGAAAGGAAAAGAGTAGAATAATTTGAAACGTGTTACTACAGAAGAATGTCGTTAATATCATGGATGAAAATGATAATAATACAGAAGTGCCAAGAAAAGCAAATGAATAAAGGGAATTTTGGAAATGTATAGGCGCGACATAAGAATGAGTTGACGTATTAGGACATATACTGAGACATAGTTTGACGTGGATAATTATTATAGAAGGAGATGCGGACCGGAGAGATTCAAGATGGAAACCTTGACTGAAGTCAGATAGCGAACAATGTTGGCAGAAGTAGGTACAAAGCTGAAAAAATCTGGCCCAGGATAGGCAAAAATGGAGAAGAGCTTCAACAAACTAAGTGAAAGATTGATTTTTACCTTATTATGATGATTAAGTAGGCGATGAACTTACGCTTCTACCTTAGGCTCAGCCAGAGCAAGTAATATGATACATAATTCAAGACAATACTGGGTAGCTTACCCAAAAGCCTTAGGGGACGTTTACCGTATCAAGTGGTCACCTATCAGCTTGTATTTGGAATGTGTAAGTGTCGATTTGATAAACTTTATGTTATAATTATATATTCGAGTATAATAGAATCACATCGGCAGAAAAAAAAGTTGATTACCAATTGATGGAAAGCACAGATTTAGGGTTAATTCGTGGCCATTTTTTCTCAAAGTATCCAAAATCACCTACCTTTTTTCGGGGCCATGGCATCATTAACGTAATCCTTCCAGTTATTCGTATAAAAAAGAAAAAATACCCTCTTCTTACAAAAAAAAAGCTGTCACTCAAAATTGTAATAACTTTATAGAGGTAATCTAAACAAAGTCGTGACGGAAGAAAATAATACTATTACTATACATCCATTACTGTTTCCAGCCTGTGAACTGGGTGAGTTTTTATTCAAGTCATATATATTCCACTACCATCTTGCTAGGCCTGTCGTAGTTTCATATGCCTTATAAATTACATATCTTAAAACTAGGACAGGCACAACATCCAGAGCCCGGCTGTTAATTTATCAATGTGAAAGGGTAGACCCATTTTTTCATCAATAATACATTTTCGGACATGCCAGGAACTGAACGCGGGACCCTTAGCTCAGTAGGCAAACAAGCTACTGACTGATCTAAGGCATGGAAGAAGTAAATAAAGGCTTATAAAAGTCCACGATATTTATTTAAAATCTAATTTAATTTGTTTATCATACTCAAATATAATCAACAAATATTTTATGGTTAAGGTGGAAATGTAGGGGATGCCAGCTGAGGAAAGGGTTTTTGCGGTTCTTATAAAAAAACAGTCTTTGATGAAAAAAAAAATCCAGTAGTAACATAGTTTAATTTTCTCCACTTGGTGATATTAACAGTCCTTGAACATTTGTCAAGAGTGTCCTGGAATTTAATGACAACCTTTTATCTTCATTTAAAAAGTTTATCATCTAATGCCGCTATGCTCATGACAGATATTCAAGAGAGTAAATAGCCAGAGCTATATTAATGGTAATTACTTCACTTAAATATCATATTCTGATATTCAAGAGATCACTATATCACTATGTGAAGAAATCTATACTCTTCTGTTTCTATTAAAGCAATATTTGATTAATTTTTTCTTAGAAAATTTTTAAATAAAAAAAAAATACTGCCATTTTCTCACGTCCCCCCCCCCCTTTCCTTTTTAATGAAACCAAGTGATATGCAGCATATCTATAAGAGTACACGTACAACAATTTGGGAAACACTGTCGTAGAGCCTTAATTTTAAGTAGTTTATGGATTGACTAAAAATTACAGCGCATCTGTAAATTATGAAGGCTCAATGTTACATTAGAACAAAGTGTACAATTGATATGGAATTTTTAATTAGCACCGGTCTTATAAATGTGGATTTAATACACTATTGTCACATGTCTATTTGTTCTAACTTGATAACGATAGCCTTAAATTAAAAAAAAAAAGTTTCTCTTCAAGGTGAGGCATTAGATAAGTTACGTCTAAAGAAGAGAAGCGCATGTAAACTTTCAAGACTTAATTATTTAAAAGACCTGCACCAGTGAGTACGTGGATAAAAGCTTCAGTCTCGTTTCATTTTCTGGTCAAGGGTTTTAATCCCTGCAGCGCATCTACCCCCCACCTCCCATAAAATCGCTACACACTTTTTCTCCACGAAAATGCTGGTTCGTATCCTCTAAATTCAACCTTTATTATCTCTATCTCATTAGTGTAAATATGTATACAGCCCCAAAGGATAGTAAGACTTAATGTACAACAAAGAAAAATTAAAATAATATAGTAAAATAATTTCAAGTTTTTAAAAATCGTTTCTTTACTCCTATATGAGCAGTTTAGCTTCACCCGCATCGTTATCTCTAAGGTCAAACGCGTCACTCTCGTGTTGGATCGGATTGCTGTTGACGGTGATATCAAGGCTCAAATCCAAGAAGGGTGTACTGAGTGTAGTTTTTACTAAATGCTTCCCCAATCTACATTCATGCAAATGGGGGTACATTTCTTATAAGCTATACAGTCATCATACCTATTTCAATACCGTAACTAATGTATCCGTATAATCCTACGGGGTTAAAAAGTAAAAATGATATTTGAATAATTATTTTTTTTCTTAAATATTTTAAAGGAGGCATTTCTAGAAAGGTGATGAATAGCCAACTTAGATACAGAAGATAACGTCAGACAAAACGCTTCAATATTTCAAACTCTCCTTGTTTCCTCTTTAGCACGTAATACGCAACGTATAACTAAGCCAGGTCGACTGATAAATCGTAGTCAAGAAGCAGGAAAGTTGAGGATGGATCCTTAACAAAGAGAGTGAGGAGAGAGAGAGAGAAAAAAATAAAATAAAAAGGTACGTGGAAGTGGATCATCCGAAACCGAAGAAAGTTCTGAAGACTGGGCGCACCGACTGGATGACAGAGAGGAGAGAGATATATTGTCTTTGGATTCTGACGAAGAAAGGTTTATGAGAGCGAAATGAATTGTGCTGCGTCCTCTTCGACAAGATGAAGAGATTGTACACGTAAAGAGGAGAAGGAAGAAGACACGAAAAAAATACTCGACTGGTGTGGCGAGAATACCGTAAACCCCCCTCCGACCAACCATTAAAAATGTAGGGAAAAAAGAGAGGATGAAGGGGTGACGGAGAACTAATGAAAAATATCCCTTCACGTGAAGGTTGAGATGTTAAATGAGGTGTGTTATTGGGTGAAGACATCTTTTGACGCGTTCGTTAATAAGTGAGCACCTTTTAGTTTGCAACAAGAGGAAAGTGCTTATAAATCAAGAGGAAATAATGACAAAAATACGTTTTCAATCTTGTAAGAATAAGATTATATTTTTTCACTTCGTTTCACTACACAGATATGATATTACAAACACACTAAATAAATTCAATAAATGAGGTAAAAACAATCCCTCATTTATTTATTGAAACATCTTCTTATATTAAATAAAGATCATACGTTAGAGATGTGTAAGATATAATATAGAGGAAATATACCCAAATTCACGTGGACGAAAACTGGGGCACCATTTAGGGTAAAAAACAACAACTTCATTTCATTCAATCGGGTGTCATACACCATGATCCCCAACAACAGCAGTCCAGTCTAATGTGAGAGTGACGCCTTAGGCCATTCAACCACCTAATCTGGCCATATCATTATTATTATTATTATTGGTTCTAGCCATAAGTAAATATCATGAGACGTCGATCTTAGATGATCACCAAAGTACTAAATATAGCGTTATTAAATACATTTTCAGACTGCTTAAATAAAGTGCATTCGTAGGTCCTCAGAATTACTCAGACCGCACACGTTTTCTAAGTACCGGGGTTTGAACCTTATCTCTAATAGGTGGATGGCCAGAGTCCGGGCATCAATTAAGCTTACTCTATAGTTGTGAGCACAGTCAAGTTAGTATATATAATATATATATTTATAAATACATGTTTTTCCCCTTTCATTTCAAATCATCTATATTACTGTATACCGAATACATTCACTAACAATTGCCAAATATATTTAAATAAATAATAATTAAGTTTGACTATGTACATTTTACTGTCAGTACTGGATAAAAGTGTCTTAAGATGGGGTAGGGAAAAGAGCTTGAGTTAAGGTCAGTATTTTTACAACTTTCATTAAAAAAAACCCACTTCTACAAAAATAAATAAAATCTTGCTTCAGTCGGTACGTTTAATTTAATTATTTTCTACACAGCAGTGTTGACATTTCTCTGTGTAGAAATTTCAACCAATAGTATTTACTGAAGCAAAATTGTATTTATTTTTGTACAAAAAGTTTGTTTTTTAGTAAAAAATCGTACAAATACTAATCCCTAATCTAGCTCTCTTCCAATCCATCATATGATCTTAATTCACAAGAAAAGTAAACCAGATGGATGTATTACCGAAATGGTCAAAAATTTGTTATTGAAAAGCCGGGGCTTCCCCTTTCTTAGTAGTAAATTAGAGCTAATATTGGAGAAAGAATGTAAAATAACATGGTAGTAAAAACATTCCTTTGTTCAATGATTTGGCATATAGTTTTTGTAACGTAATTCACGATGAATGATAAACTAAAACCTCTGGAGGATCAGTGTTACGAACACGGACAAAATGGAAATAGGAATGGGTAGAGGCAATCACCTTCACTTTATTTGTCCTATTGGTGTAGGTCGTCTTTTGGAACAGTCCTTGTCATCTTCCCTGACACACACACGAATCTAATAGCTGGTAACGCTACAGGTGAAAGTTTACAGAACCTTAACTCACTCATACTCTACCGAGTCTCAGCGCACGACTGACTAAAACGGCAGTGCTAAAAACCGCGCCAATGACACTTGGCGGGAAATATTAGCCCGCCAAACTATAGCTACACAACAGGCCTAGAGTGAACGTCCATGAAAGTTGACCCCCCCCCCCCTCTTCCCACTTTTAAAAATTCAAGTTTTTATGATTGCAATCGTTTGTTCTTTGTTTGTTCCGGATTGTTCCACAAAAAGTTTCGTTTGTTCCGCATTCGTTCTTGTACAAATGGGATGTGAATTTGTGACTCTTTGTTTACTCGTGAGGGGCCAACTTCAGATAGCTTTCCCCCCCCCACCTTTTAAATATCTAAGTTTTTATAATTAAAAGCGTATGTTCTTGGTTTGCTCATGACTGTTCCACAAAAAAGTTTAGTTTTGTTCCGTTTTGATAGGCCCACAAATGATATGTTTACATTTGGGGGAACTTCACGGTAGCCCCCCCACTTTGTAACTTTGAATTTTTTATTGTTGCAATAATTTGTTCCTCGTTATTACGGATTGTTCCGCAAAAAGTTTCGTTTTTCCGAGTTTGTTCTTGCACAATCGGGATGTGAACTTGTGACGCTTTGTTTGTGGGGGGGGGGCAACTTCACGGTGCCCCCTACTTTTAAAAATCCATGTTTTTATGATTACAATCGTTTGTTATTTTGTTATCCGTTTGTTCCGGATGGTTTCTCTAAAAAATACGCACATTTCGTTTTGGTAGGACAACACATGACTTATTTACACTAGGAGTGTGGTTTGGCATCGTTATGGCAACTCCATCCCTTCCCCCCAACCCTCACCCTCCCGCCTACACCACACACACACACACACACACACACACACACACACACACACACACACACACACTTCACAATCAATAGTTTGTTCTTGGCCATTTTGTATTTTGTTTAAGATTTTTCGTTTATTCTTTTTTCAAAGCCTCAAATATTTTTGTCAGTAGTAGCTCTCCTTTATTATTTCAAAACTTGAACATTTTTTTGTTTAAAGGATAGCTATCATCATGCCTAGCTCCCTTTTCCCAACTCAACTAGTTAAATAACCAAATTTGAATTTTTATTTTATAATTTTCTTTAGTTTGTTCCACATTATTGTCCATCATATTTTAGTTTGTTTGTGCGTGATCTCTTACAAACGCTAAATAAACTAGTATCACTAGTGATGGTGGATGGCCTTTTGTGTGAGCGACTTGTGCGGTCGCAGAGGGCCTTAGGTAAAGAAAGTGCCGCCCTGTGTGTCTAGACTCTAGGTCTAGAGTATTGACAATCTTGTCTTTGACACTTCACCTTCCTTTGTTTGACACTACTACTGTTCTGATGTAGTAAGTAGTAGCTTTGACCACAAAGAGCCAGTTGGCAGGAAATGTCATCTATTCCAATTTAATCACTTATAAAGATGACTGAGAAACTCCTTGACAATGAAAATGATATATTCAAACCAATCAATGTTTAAAAATGGGGTCCAGACTTAGATGACCAAAAAAGTGATCAAAAAAAGTAGAGTAAAGTAAGTAAAATCCCTAAACCTTTCAAAAATTACTACAAATTTGCAAAAAAAAATAAAATTAAATAACATATTGAAATATATCAATACGACTAAATCAAACACACGCTTTACAAATGGAAACTAAAAAATAGCTATGCAATGAAAGTCCTTTAACAATAATTAAACGCTTGCATTCTGATAATATAGCATTAATTTACAAAATTGCTTTAAAAAAAATCCCGTCTCATCGGTAATGTGGATTTTACAAACATGACAAATAAGGGGATATAGAGTTAATTTTCAACATTATTTTTAATTCCGACAAAGGTTTGATTAAAAAAATTTTGAATATTTATTCATTCATAAAATATTAATAGCATTTAAAATATACTAATTTAACATAAGTGCCTAGCAATTATTCAAAAATGCCTAGAAATGGCTAATAAAGGACGCAAACTAAGAATATAATATTAGCTAAAATCCAAAACGACAAAACTAAAAAGATATCCAAAAAACCGTTTACACAACCAACGGATTAAGAACAGAATTTATGTACACATGAGCTTGTCTGTGATGTAGTAAAATAAAAAACATGACTTGCCATCAAAATTTGGGCTCTGCTTATTAATAATGAATTAATCTTCCTATCAAAAACAAGTTGAACATTATTTATTATTAATATTCAGAAAAGCAATTAATGTAAAATTTATAGTTAAATTAATTAATTTAGCACTGCGTCTTACTACCGTTCGGATCATACGCTTAAGTACTAATTACGCTAGTGGGTTAGGAATTTGGAAGGTATGTTTTAGATGAAGTGAACCCACATTTGCGAGGATGAAGAAGAAAACTTAAATTTTTAAAAGTGGGGGGGACTACCGTGGATTTTGCGCCTCACTTGTAAACAAAGCGTCACAAGCTCACGTCCCATTTGTGCAAGAACAAACTCGGAACAAATGAACAAACGATTGCGATCATAAAAACTTGAATTTTTAAAAGTGGGGATGGGGCTACCGTAATGTTGCCTCCCCCTCCCCCCAATGTAAACATATCATTTGTAGGCCTATCAAAACGGAACAAACGAGAATTTTTGCGGAACAATCCGGAACAAACGAAGAACAAACGATTGCAATCGTAAAAACTTGAATTTTTAAAAGTGGGGGAGGGGGGGGGGTCATTTTCACGGACGTCTAGAGTGGTTCAGGTAGGTCCTTGTTGCTCCCAAGAGTAAGGAAAGGTTAAGGAAGGTGGGAAGGGTTAAGAAAGGGTTAAGGAAAAAACAGGAAACAGTCTTAACCTCAACAATAGAAAACTTACTACCCATTGTTACAATTAAAGGTACACATGTTATTGAAATGAGCTCGTGGAAGTTGTAGCTATTCAAACCTTACATAAGCAAATATCGTTTGAACTGTCATTGAGTCTAAAATTATGGGTTTTCACCTAGTAATTTATTTTTTCCTGAACTAAGGTAGGTGCTGATTTATTTTTTACAGCCCTAAGGACCTACTTCTTGAAATATTTTCTCAATTTTCAATTAACTTATTCAAAATTTTTCTTAAGTATCCGTCTCCTAACCTCAATAATCAACTTGTCTACACAACCATAGTAAATATATGAATATAAACAGTTTTAAATTATATAATTTCCTTGGTAGCTTCAAGAGTTTACCTGTAACTTTATGACAACTTTGGTATATATTTTAAAGGTCCAACATATCGTATCAATTGATATTGTGCCTTTCCTTCTTCTGATGTATAGATTTCTGGTTTGATTTTACAAGGGCTGAAAATAAGATTATTAATCATGTTTGGTAACTTTTCTCTAAATAATAAATTTACAATCAAGAGCCATGTAGTTTAACCCACGGATTGCTGTTTTTTCAGGCACTATGATAATAACTATGTTTAAGATAAAAAATACCAGAGAGAAGGCGTTGTGTAAAAACATCGTGGCACAAAACGACAAGTCATTCCCATCAAAATATATCGCTACAATCATAATACTATTATATTGTCATCATCATCATCATCATTGTACTTTTATACTGATTATAGGTATTACAAAAGTTACTTGTTTTTTTATAATTATAAATACTACTTTGTTTTATATTGCAACTCAATATGTTTGCAACACTATTCATATTGACCTGTGAGTCATGGAAGGTTGGGTCACACTAGTCTAGAGTAGGTCTCCTACCTTCCTTTATAGGATTAATTAAGATGCTAATATTAGCCATCTTCTTGGCTAAAAAAAATATGAAAAAGTTGCTTAAGAGTCACCAGTCATCTAAACGCCCCGCCAGATTTAGTATTCCTGATGGAACGAATATCTCATAACGGATTCTTGAACGGAAGCTCTTTAATGGGAGAACAAACGTTGGATAGACAAACTATGGGGAGGGGTGAAACCACCTCAACCTTCGTTCCCTTCACTTCCAAAACCTTTATTGTCAACGACATGCAGGGATCTTGTTAATCGGCATCGTAGCTTACACACGCTCGAGTTGTAAACAGGACGCTTCCCCCCTTGACAGTTCAATGGAGATGATCACGACTTGGCTAAACATGTCTACAACTAACTAATAATAGTTTTATTTTCTCCACGTCATACCACACGTCCGGGCTGTAGAAATTTAATTTACACTAGCCAGGTAAGTATTAAGAAGGTAGAACTTGTGGCAAATTAAATACGTTTGCGTGAGGAGAATGTGGGAAACCATTTCGAAAAAAAATACTATCCTTTCTTCAGCCGACCGGTAAATGAGATCTGACTTTCGCCTCACCAGCATACCTAACTATATGAGCGTATGGGCTCGAAATTTGTCTAGCCCTTGGTTACTTAACATTCTGTTCTAAACCATAACGTAAATAACTATCATGTTACTAACCCACTTTTTTGGTACAATGGTCTAAGGCGTCAGTCGCTCTCGCAATAGACTGAACTACCAAAGACCCGGGGATTAAAGACATAATTTTTTTAAAGTATATTCCACCGGAGGTTTAGTGGAGGTGGTAGATATTTAACAATTTAAGGTGCTAGGAATGGGGAAGGTTGAATTTAAAGAAAATGTATCCGTATTGGCGTCGCGATAGAGAGTGAAAACCATTTAGAATAAACCACTAATTTTCTTCTTGTATTGCGGATATTTAATCGTCTAATGTGATGAGAATGAAAACGGTTGACTTTAGAAGTGTGCCCGCATTTTCACGGAGGGAGAGTGGGAAACCGTTTGGGAAAACCTTCCTCAGAACACCTGGCCGAGATTGGACCCCAATCTCCCCGTCATCGGTGGTCTAGTCTATCGCTAGAGTGACGCCTTAGACCATGTGGCTATGGAAGTATGTGCAATTTTTATCAATCCGAACTATCTCCTCTCACCTCCATCCCAAACACACATCTATCATTGATCATTGAAATTTTACTGTACTATCTTAATATTATCAAATTAAAAGAGTAAAATAATTTCCCAACTACTTTGTAGAGTTTTCTAACATCCCTAAAGGCCTCTACCCTCCACACTTTCCCCCCAACACGTCAATATGAATACGTTCCGTCCATCAGCTTCCAGTCGTGCCGACGGTTCAAGAACATCAGATAAAATGTTTCTACCACTCTGGACATACCAAGGATGACTACAGTCCTACCAACTCTCTTGCTCGAAACATGAAAAAAAAAAAGCTGACGCATTTTTTCGGTTCTAGTTGATTGAAGTCTCATTCCTCTCACTATTTTTAAAGGGTTAACAAAAAAATAGACGGAGAGAAAGAGAGAGAGATGATAAGCTAAAGGGAGAGGCGGTTATTGGAGAGGAAATTTCCTCTCGTTTTAATGGCAGCACTGTGAAGCATAAAACCATTTAGTTTCCCCCAACGAGCTTTGAAAACCGGTTCTCTGTTTCTCTCTTGTTCTCTTTCTGTATTGATAGATTCTATGTTATTAGTAGTAGGCTACATTTTTTTAAATAAAAAAGATAAAATACCTTTTTTTTTCACCCCGATGCCAGTTTTGGAGATCCAAGAGCCCTCTCCCCATTTATTTTTTTGTTATTATTACCAACTTTTTTTTTTTACATATATACTTTTAAGTACACATAACTTCATACAAAACCCTATCCCCCTCCCTCTTTCGTAGAGATCATTATTAAAGCACTCTGTATCGCTTGTATCGGACAATTTTTATATCGAGGTATTCCAGCTATGTGGACTGTTGGCTAAAGTATTAATTACAAATTTACTAGGCAATCGTAATGAATAATGGTGATTAAAAACTTCTCCCAGCGATTTTTTTTTTAGATAGGGCTGAATTTTGGGTTGATAATGTTGCACGCAATTCACGTAGTACCCTGATATAGTATGGTCTTAGTAGAAATACACTTATAGATAATTCAAACATATTCTGTTAGGTTCAATATTAATAATATTTTAATTTATTATTAGTGATATTTAATAGTTATTAATAATATGTATCAAAAGTAACAGCTACAAACCAGATGACTTGACTTTATGAATAAGTGAAAGTAGATCTAGTAGCTTTTCTAGATGTCTTCTTTTGAAAATCTGACTATAGTTTTTCTCTGCACTGTGTCGCTAAATATTCTCCCGCTAGGCTCGCTGTAGTCACGTTCGATTTATGACTCCCCACAGATTCCATCAACAAAAGGACACTGTAATATTTATTCCACCTTACTCCTCACACTAAGCCACATTAACTAGATTGGTATTGGTTATAATTTATACATTATTTTACTTAATTTTAACTCGTGGTTGTTTGGACATTTAATTTAATTTAAAGTGTCGTTGGAACGTACACACTTTAAATAAGTTGATGAAAGGAAATACTACCAAAATCCTAACACACATTCATACACCCACGCGCACAACCGCCCCCCCCCCCCCTTTCACCAAATGAACGCCACTCTTACATTTCCCTTTACAAGTTTATCCATGCTACTTGACATATATATCTGTTGTGTGGGTTGCAGCGGAGATATGGCACGGCGGTCCTTACTTCTACTGTCTACAGCAAACCAGAATTTTGTGCGTCATTTCGTGACCCCGAGTCAAGGGTGGGTTGTGTCCTTCGTCTCCTTAAATTACTATGGTAGGTCGGAGCATCTAATGACACAACCGCTCTGCTATGCGAATAAATAAAAACCTACATTTATGTTGATTTATATAATTTTTAAACATTGTTTAGAAGTTTTATGATCACAATATATTGTAGGATTCTGGTAGGAAAAAAACTTTTTTAATATTTCATTAGTTTAACTTGGTGGATTTAATTTCATGGTTGCCACGTATCTGGGAGAGCTGGGCAAATACAGGGATTTTTTATGTCTTGGAAAAAGCCAGGAAAACACAAAGAATTTGTCAAAATCTAGTAATAATACTTGCATTTTTGCTATTTTGAGACATTTAATTGAAAACTTAAAATAGTAGATCCTCGGGTGTATGAAAAAGTGGACTGAATAATTAAGCACGCTGATTCAAACATGTCTTATTACCCCTTAAACAAGGGTTGTGGAAGACACAATATGTATTTCCCCATCAATCTTATATCATCCTGTTTTAAACATAAGAGTAGTTAGCACGCCCAGATAAAACAGCGCTCTGATTGGTCGGTTTTGGTCACGTGACCACGCCCCCCTCGCTCTGATTGGCTGTTGGCTTTTCCCCTCCCCTCTGCTCCCCCCGGTAACGGGTTTTCCCGATGACGTCATCGCTCTGTCGCAACCCGGCGCCAATTTGGTGGCTTGACAAGACAGGAATAGATCGTGACGACCTTGAATGATGTCGCAACCTCTCCCCCCACCCTACTGTGGTAATGGGTTTTCCCTATGTCGCAACCCGGCGCCAGTTTGGCGGCTCGACCCGGGAAGTCGAGACAGGAATAGATCGTGACATTGAAACCGTGAGTTAGGTCATTGACCCTGGCAGCTCTCCCCCTGGCAATGGGTTATTCCGATGACGTCATCGCTCTGTCGCAACCCGGCGCCAACTTGGCGGGTTGGCAATACAAGTCGAGACAAGAATAGATCATGATGTTGCAAGCCGTCCCTTCTATGTGGCAATGGGTTTTCCCTGGTGACGTCATCGCTCTGTTGCAACCCGGCGCCAACTTGGCGGGTTGGCAATACAAGTCGAGACAAGAATAGATCATGATGTTGCAATCCGCCCCTTTTATGTGGCAATGGGTTTCCCTGGTGACGTCATCGCAAACCTAGTGTCAGTTTGACGGGGTTGACAAGACAAGTCGAGACATGAATAACGGAAGCATTGGCACAACTCTTATAATACAAAATCGGGGGGCTTCTCTCTACAGATGGAAACGTCACAGGGATTTATAATTCTCACTTAGGGGCCGCTATCACTCACAAAAGACTACTAAAATTGGCTGTTTGGTACCTACCGTTGACATGTGGGGATGTATTAGGTTGGCGGCTTGACAACTAGAGACCCATGTATGCTTACATTACGTGTAAGGGACAGACAGGTTTTGCGTGAATAAAACACAATATTACAAAACATACATTTATTATACATAATAGGTTTTACAGACATACATTAAAGGTTTTACAGACATATTATACACTTTTACAGGAATGACGCATATATTCATTCATACGTTTTTCTACAGTGTCTTTTAGATGCGTTAGTAAAATTGTTTTTAGTTCACAATCCAGCATGTAATAGTCCAAACCGACGACTTGGCGTGTATAGTAGGTAGCACTGATAAGATCCAGGTTTCTGATGTGCGTTTCCACCGTAGGCTGTTCGAGATCGATGACATCCACTGATTCTGTAAGCGTGTCGCATACATCTACGACGAGCGTGTCGATCAAATCGTTGCAATAGCGTGCGACGGGTGTCGACCACATATCCCTGCGGTCGACGGCGACGTCGATGAGGTCCCACACCTCGCAAAGACGTACCCAGCTAGGTGCTAGATAGGCGACCCGTTTGAGTCCTGCGTCTTGTTTCTCGCTGATGACGACCATACGGTCACCGCACATGCGTCGCAAAGAGATTTCATGATTAGTCAGACTAATCTTCTGAGGAGGTTGCGTGTTGCTGAAAAACTTTGATATGACCGACTTGTAGCTGCCCAGTTCTTGCCACTCTGTACGGTTAAACACCGCACAATTCCCTCACATTTTTCTAGCTGGACATAGGGCGTAAAGTTGTTCTTGACGCTCATGCCGACGATGACTCTCTTGGCGTCGACTTCGTCCAGCGGAAACAGAGTGTTGAAAATACTGGTGATGGCGAGCGGCTTCACCGGCTTTGCGTTGCGGGCGCAAACGTCTTGACCTTCCATCGCTTCGACGACTGTCACGGTTATGGACGGCACGCCGCCGTGACGCCCCTTTTATAGGCGCACGCTGATTGTACGCAGCCTCTTGAGGGGCGGCAGGACCCTAGCTTCTTGAAAAATGTGTTGTAATATCTCACCACCTTAGCGTCGTTGCCTGTATGATTGATGGGTGAGAATAGGGCTAGGAAAGTTTTCATCGGAATGTTCTGGGCGCGATAGAGAAGGTACATGAGACAGTAATGCCCGCAAACGTCCGAGGCTATGCTTTGAAGTTGTAGCGTGCTATGAGACGTGCGGGAAGTGTTTTTTCGTATAAATGCCAGATGTGACTTTATACGCGGCGGAAATCCATAACTGTCAAAATATTCTCCCATGCCGTTCTTGTCGATAAAGATGGCGACCCAATGCGTCCCAGGCTTGGTATGTGGATCCGTGTTGATGACGAGAGCGGCAGGTCGCGCTATTCTTGCGGGTAGTTGATCAGCAGGGAAAACACCCGACCGTACAGAACGGAACCACGGGCTTGTTTTCAGCGCACGTCTTATGGTGTGCGTGTCCATCTTCAATCATCCAGTCTCGAAGTCCCCAAACGATGGAGGCCGAACAGAAATTCCAAACAGAACTATGTGCCATGCACATGGTGCGACCCAATTTAAGTGTTTTCAAAGACGAACAACCTCTGTCGTACAGATCTACGACGGGCGTAGGCGTGTATTTGATTAGAAACTTTTTCTTTTCTGCTCCCTTGACGTAGACGGTTTCTGCACGCGCTGTGGCGCGGGAGATGAGGGATTCGAGCAGGCTGTAATCCACATCACCGCTATCCCAGGGAATACCGTGCAGTTTGTTGACGATATAGTCGGCTTTCTTTTTGGCCTCCGGTGAAAGTTCCTCTATAGCGAAGGGGGGCTTTAACACCCAATGTTGAAGTAATGTTCCGCATACAGATAAAACACTCAATTCCTTGACGATAAACTGCTTGCTGTCGTCGATGAAGCTCTGGAAATCCACAATGACGTCCATGATTTAAATGACGTGTGTAAGGGGCGGGAAGCCGTTTATATTAACTCCCATAATCAGTCACGACGTTTCTGTCCTTGTCGATGGTGATGATGTTGGCAAACTCCCCGTACACGATACAGTTGACGGTTTCGGTGAGAGCTCTGGTGAAGCTCACTTCGATGCTCAGAGAGCCGTGCCTCGTCAAATTCCAATGTGATGTCATGTGGGCTGAGAGATTAGGTGTGAGATCGAAAGCCATTAGATGATATCCCTTAGGGAAGGCTTCTCGCGTGATGTCGCTACCCTCGTTCATGAAATGGATACCCGTTCCAGAAAACAGTGTGTGGTAGGACATGACATAGTTGCCGTTTGAAAAATCGGGCTGTAACGGTTTCGACGGCACTTGTTCTCCGTCCACGTACAGCGAGAAATGGTTCATGCCGTAGGTTTGGAAGTTGAACGGGTTCTTGGTGGCGTCACCGTTGAACGCTGCGTTTGATACAAAGCCCACGATGCATCGTTTGGGTAGTTGTCCGGTGAATACGTTGTCCAGCGATTTCCCTTGTACACCCGTAGGAATAGTGAGTGTTTTTACTTCCACGCGGGTGATGGGATACTTTGCGGGACTGACGTTTAATGCCTTGGCATGTGCCAACAGTATAGAAGGTGCTACTTTGACACGTCGCACTAGAAGGCCTGCTTCAGCGATGTGAACCTTATAGTGTGGGAGTTCAGGGACGGCCATAAGACTGAACCCGTCTCTGGAACGGACCAACTTGACTCTGAGTTCGGTGCCGTTCAAAAGGTATTTCTCTTGGTTAAATACATCACCGTGTAGATACCCCAAAAGATCCACCGTCTTACTTTTGGCTGTTAGACTGCGACGGGCCTCAAATCCTTTGTTGCCTGCGTTAGTCTCCTCAAAGGTTCCGGGGCTGTCTGCGAACCAGAGACCGCAAGTCAAATGTGTTCTTTTAGCTTCACCGTTGTAATTGAGCAGCGTTTCAATGTACGATCTATAAGCATACGTGTTGCTGGGCGGTGAGACTAGTTTTTGGTTTAAAAACACATCCACCTGTGTGAATAGCGAATGCAACCAGTTGTTGACGGGAGCGATTTGATCCACCTCTGTGAAAGAGCCACCGTCGGGTTTCACGATGGCCGCCCTGAGATAGAGCATAGTCTGTGAAAGATCGATATAGAACTCGCCTTGACCGGTAACGGTAAATTCTATGGGTGAATCATCGGTGAGTGAAGAGACAGGTTTGTACTGGATCCATTGTCCGCTTTCGAGACTGGTTTGCGTGGGTGGGACTGAAAATAGATCGAGTTCACTGCTGGCACACTCGCAGGACTGGGGGTGTAGAAACGACATTTCAACTGAAAATATCTACAGCTTCTTTCTTGACCTTTTTACGTCGGGTAACGGCTGAAGACTGACGCCGGTGCTTCTTACGACGCCCTTTATAGCCTGAGCCGGTCATCAGTGTGCCGATCTTCTGCTCCGCCTTGCGTTTCAGGTTTGTTCCAGCCTCGCCGACACGCTGCCGTAGAGCCTCTTTGAAAGGACGACGCTGATTGGCGACGTCGGAGAGCACGTCGATACCCGTATGAAGGGCTTGTTTTCCTATGGCTTTAGCGCCGCTTCTCAGCAAAGGTACGACGCTCTTGAATAGGCCGCTGAAAAAACTTCCTATTCCATGCCCACGTTGATAGGGAACACCGTGGTAGATCGAAGATATTCCCGTTCCAGCCTGGTTTACGTAGTATCTTTGGTAAGGACAGTTCATGTTGAGCGGCGTCGAAAATGAAGTTTCACGCACACTTTTCCAAACTCGAATGGTACAGCTTCACCAGTGTCGGTCCTTATATTGATTTCCAGGCTTTCAATTTCTCTTCTAAGTACTGGCACGTAGTGCATCGGATCGTAGCTAACTGTCTTATGTATGCCGTAGAGATAGTTTGCGTTGTTGATACCGACGATACGTAAAAGCGGTGCCACAATGTCACCCACGGGCTGAGGATCGATGATATCCGTGTAGACGTACATTTGCGAGGGCAAGCCTAGTAGAATGTTGGCGGCGTACGGTGACTTTGGGACTTTGATCAGATTAGTATTAGGATCGAAACCGAGCTGTAGACTTAGTTGATTAGATAGCTCCAGCAGCTGTACATTTGGTGAAGAAGAAACAACGTCCACTTTTTTGTTGGTGCTTGTGTACTTGAATACAACTCCAGAATCCCTTTTAAACGCCTCTATTTCGTTTAGGGCTTTGACCATTTCTTGGATAGTGCTATAGTTTCCAGGCGGGATGTGATCCTTGAATATTTGTTCCACACCGTTAGCGTCAACCCAGTTGTACCATACAATGTTTCTGCCCTCGGGTACAGTGGTGAAAGAACACGGATATTGGAATTCGGCGAGAGCTACTTCCCACTGGCCGTCGAGTGTAAGACGGTAGGGTAGTTGCGTGGTGAAATTCGTGAGGGTATTTTTCGGGAAATATCCCATAGAGCTATCGCTCGGCAAGGTGAGGTAAAACTGGTCCTTCATGGTAGGGCGCTGACGTAACTGGCAGGAATCCAAGAATTAAACTTGGCGGGGTAACCTTTCCACTGCACGTACACTTTCTTTCTGGCACCTTTACCCTTGACACGTAGTATTTTATCAACTTTAAAAGTTTCGGGAAGACGTACGCGTTGCAATTCGGGTTCGTAAAACGTTCCCTCCACCTCCTCGCCGTCAAGATCGGTCACTCTGTAGACGACTGGTTGCCTCAACACGACGCTGCTGACTTTGAAAATTTCTTCGCTCCAATTGCTTTCGTAGCCCTTTTCAAACAGCATTTTGGATTTGCTAATACGCACCGTGTCACCGACTTTGAGTTTTGGCTTACTATTCGATCTTGGGCCCCGTTTGCCGTACAGATTATCTCTGACTTGAAGCACGTTGGTTTCTGAAACGTCGGCAGGCGCCATCTTGATACTGGAATGTTTTGCGCCGTTGTAAGCGTCGACTAGATCTTGGAGGACGTCCACGTAGCGATACGTGTTATTTTTGGTAAAGTAGCGCCACATGCGTCCTTTCAGAGTTCTATTGAATCGTTCCACGATGCTTGCCTTCACGTCTGGATTATGAGTGGTGTAGTAATGCACGCCTTCTTGCTTGAGAAATTTCCGGACTAGACGTGCCGTGAACTCTGTCCCCTTGTCCGTCTGTAAACTTAGAGGTTTACGGCCGCTTTGTTTGAAAATGTCCCGAAAGGCGTCTCTCACGACGCTCCCCGTCTTGGATGGAAGCGTCCTCGCCCAGGCCATCTTGCTAAACACGTCGATGACGGTGAGCAAGTACACAGCACCGTCGTTGTATTTTCCGAGACTTCGCATATCGTTGAGATCGGCTTGCCAGAGATCGTCAATGTTTGACACCACGTACTTGTTGCGTGGAAACTTTTTTATCACCGGCTTGTGGAGGGTATAAGCGTCCTGCGCACGAAGCCATTTTCGTACTTTGTCGGGATCTTTCTTGGACGCCTTTATGAGCGACGCCGCCCCTGCAAACCCAGCAGGATGAGAAGGGTCGTAGTAGATGTCGGCTAAACGGTGCATTAAGCTCTGAACGGCAGCCACCTGTTTTCGTCCACCCTTTTCAGTTTCTTCTTCTTAGGGCGTTGCGACGGTGTAAGTGGTTGAGGTACGGGCGTCGGATCTCTAATGGGAGCCAAACGTTTCGGATTTAAAATAAATTCTTTCGGGATGTTTATTTTTTGAAGTGCCGTGAGAAACTCTCGCCACCCCGTCACACGCTGTGTCTTCTTGCTCTGACCAGATCGTTGACTATATCCACAATGTTAGATCCACGGAGAGGTGTATCGTGAATACTCACTTCCCCGTCTTCGTCCCAAGAGATACCGCCCCTGGAATTAATATGTTCTAGTAAAAGCTCGGCTTTTTTACGTGCCTGTACTGGTACAGTATTGAGTACAGCCGCGATGGGAAGTACGGGGGCGGTCGCGGTGATATTTTCAGGCGGTGGAGGTTGTTGACTAAAGTGTAGATAGCGCTGCAGCACTTGTTGGTATAAAGTCCATTTAGACTTGTCATCAAGTTTTGAAGCGAGGATTTTTTCCATTTCCTTGTCCAGCTCGGAGACCACTAGATTTGTGGCCGACGCCGCTTGTTGGTGGTGTTGCTCGTAACGGTGTAATGTTTCCGGGGACACCAATATCATTTTTTTCGTGTGTTCCATTGTCTACTTGTTGAATAAGGAACCGAGGACACCGCTGATTAATGGGGCTAAAAGTAAGGGCAGGAACGCTCCTCCTTTCTGAACGAGCAGACGTCTCTTCTTCTTCCAGCACTCTCCTCGTTTGACCAGCTTGCGCAACACCTGCTTGTGAGCACGTAACTTTGTCTTCTGCGCATTTTTCAACGGCACCCTCCCTTTTAAAGTGTTGTAGGCACACTCGCAAACAGAGTCAATCAGTTTCTTGTCGGCCGTTTTCAACAAGGCTACACGTTGCTGTGGGTTCATGCGATGCATCGCACGCAGCAGCGGGGCTTGCTTCAGCACTTTGGGACTCATGGTTATGAAATGATATGTAATTGGGACGTGTCGGTGTTTTTATAGCTTTTGCGTGGTAGGTACACGCAGCACCCGACATTTGTGCGGGTTCTATATCTAAACCATTCGGGTGTACCTTGTTTAAAATCTAACAATAGATACCCGTGAGGAGTACTTGTAGCGTCAGCGTAAGCCTCCTGTAAAATACGGGGGTTTTCAGGACACACTTGACGTGTAAAGTGTTGAATCTGAGCTTTATCCCTGGGATTTTTAAAAAGCACGATATAATGTGCGTTTAAGGAAATGTTTCTTTGTCCCTTGCCCTGGTGGAATATATTTTGCGTAAGGTACATGACGCTAATATTTTGATGGTGGCATCCTTTGGTGAAAAGATCGACGACCACTTCGTTGGCTTCACGCATCAGATCGTCCAGGATAATCAGGTGTGGAGGAGAGTCATCACAGGTGTCATCCATTTCCGGTAAACCCTTACAGAATATGACAGACCCGTCTTGTTCGAATCCCGGTTGCCATAAAGCATAATACCAGGTGATTTTATCAAATTTAACGTCACACATTGTGTCCAAGTGACGGATAAAGTCGGCTACAAAATGGGACTTTCCACAGCCTGAAGGGCCGCTGATGATGGCCGAAAATGGATGTTTCAACTTGTCCATAATGTTTAAGACTGAGCTTATAAGCTAAATGAACTTGTATTTATAGGATAGATGGGTGGGGGTGTAGACGTTAAAACACAAACATAACAGTAACACAAATCAATGTTTTTACAAATTTTATTTCACACAATTATTTACACAGATCAAAGTTTTTACAAATATATCTCACACCATGAAAAATATTTATTTACACAAATCATAGTTTTTACAAATATATCTCACACCATGAAGTATACTTTGAAAAATATTTATTTACACAAATCATAGTTTTTACAAATATATCTCACACCATGAAATTGAAAAATATTTATTTACACAAATCAAAGTTTTTACAAATATATCTCACAAATCGAAAAGTATACTTGAAATATTTATCAACACAAATAAAAGTCTTTTTACAATATATCTCACACACCGTGAAAAGTATACTTGGAACATTTACACAAATCAAAGTTTTTACAATTATATCTCATACTACAAAAAGTATACTTGAAATATTTAATTACAAATATATCTCATTCCATGAAACGTATACTTGGGATATTTATTTACACAAATCAAAGTGTTTTTTTACAAGTATATCTCATACGATGAAAAGTATACGTGGAATATTTATTTACAAAAAATATATATATATTATGGAAACAATAATCAATTTCTTGAGCTCGTAGCGGGAATAGTGGCCTCGGTACTAATTTTATAAAGTCCAGTTTAAAAAGTATTTTAACATATGGTTTCAAATTTGATTAGAATTTAAAATATATATACAAACAAATTTGACTAGAATTAAAATATATACAAACAACTAATTTTATTTGACTAGCTATAACCAGGTAGGTGGAGATTTATACTGGCGGATAAAAAAAATATAAAAAAAGTATCCCGGCTGCATAAAATAAATAAAAAAAAATATGCTTGTTTTCATGCAGAAAAAAAATATGAAAAAAATTTTTCAAATCTTTGAAAAATGGTATGTCAGTGGAACTGTCTAGAGTGAAAGACTAAAAAAGATGATTATTCAGCCCGTCTAAATGATCACCTTTTAGTTGTGACGAAGGCGTTTACAAGGACTCTGATACCCAAACGGCAACGTATTATAATCATCGGTTATCCGCCGTTTGGTGTACACAGGCCGGTAGACTTTATTCTGCGAAACGGTACATACAGTCGCAAGACCTTTTCTTACAATTTTGTGCGGTATCTGTATGTATCTTTCCGCGGCCTGTTCGGTGACCATCGCTTTCAAAACGTCAAAATTAACGTCGTTCCGGTTGCCATAGTTTATAGTGATACCGCGAACCTTGCATACCGTTTTTGTTTTGGCAGGGTCGCCACCAACGCAAACTCGGTACGCGTAATTCTTGGGACCGCCAGATACAAAGGCGCTAATGTAGCTTCCCGGACCGTAATCTTGAAGTTCGTCAGTGAGGTCACCTAAAAAGTCTCCGGTCGGTGGACTCCAATCGCCGGGGCGTTCCGTGAATAGAACGCTATCTGTATCATGATACAAAACGCGGTCCCCCAATTTTTCAAGGATGCTGTATAAGTGCAACCTAGCCATAGCAGTCGTGTAGCACGCCACCGCCACACTCGTGTTAGGGTTAGGGCGCAACGCGTCACGTGCATCCTTGTAATTGAGGAACATAACCTCATCATTTACATCAATGACGCTGTCCACGGTGATGTACGGATCCGTTAGGTACTTGTGAATGCCCTGATAGTCGTTGACAACGGCTACGTGTGGTAAATCGGGTCTTTGCCCAAACTTTCCCCATAGCGAATTTAAAAACAGTTTAGCCAGAGTGCGGAGACCAGGGTTTTTACAAACAGAGCCGAAATCGAGTTTTACCCCCTCCCTTTCCTCATAATTTTGAATGTAAGCTAACTTCTCATCTTGTGAGGTACACCACTCTGGCCATCCGCTGGCTTCTTGTTTGATTTTCAAAAAAGTATCAATGTAGCCGTGAAACAATCCGCCAGAACGTGTCTGACGGTCGTAAACAGATACATTGTACTCCCACACTTCGTGTACGGCTTCAACGGTGTAGCCTTTCTCAACGGCTTTCCGGATCTCGTCAATCACCCAGACACCTGTCAACCAGCGATCTTTTTTGTCGTTGTGCTGACACGCGCCTTGGTTTTTCTCCTCCCCGCATTTCCTGCACAAGATGAACATTAACTTGTCGTGCATCCGTGTAGGTAATACGGGCATGAATAAATCCCGCGGAGGCGTCACTGTAACTTTGGCTATGCCTTCTACTTTATCTATAGCGGGACAATTTGGTTCCAAGTGAATTTTGGGGTGGCCGATGGGGTATTTTTTGTACTTGCAAACGTACGGATACAACGAACACACATCCAAGTACTTGATCTTCTCTCCACAAGAAAGGTCTGCTTCGTGGAAGAGTTTGATACAATTTGTACGCCCGCCAAAGAATGCGTCCCTGGGACTGAGGGGCTCCTTGCTGTACACCTCGTGCCGGAGTACAAATTGTTTCAAGTCCTTGTCTGTGCGTTTCATCGCATTAAACGTACACTCCCACATCTCTACGACCGTGTAGCCGGCATTCTTAAACTTTTCAACACAAGCCATGGTCGCTTCATAGCGCGTCTCCATGGTCTCATGGGGACTGTTTTTGATAGGGGTGGTCCTGCCCGGATAACAGAGAGGGCACCCGTGCCAATAACAGCCCCAAAACTGAAAGACGGTGGTGGTATCTCCAGCTTTAACAACGCCGTCTACACGTCGCCCTAACACATATTCCTCACGGCCGTTACCCGCATGAAGAATAGAGACACCGCGTTGATGGGCCTCCCAGCAGAGCCATTGTACAGCTATGTGCGACTGTTGGTCTGCGCACCGGTAGCCACCGTTAGGGATAATACCGATAGTATTCTCCTTAAGATGACTACGGCGGTAAACCAACATGGCCGCTCCAGCGATAGTACACGTCTCTCTGAAAGGATCCACCTTTGCTTTTTCAATAAGCATATCTCTAAACTTTAGGCAGGCCTTCCGTAGGATCTCTACGTCTTTCACGCAATACAGTTCCAACTCGCGGTTAAAATCAAAGACATAATTTTCTTTGACCAACGCGTCATACCACTTCTCAAAGTGCTCCTTTCCCTCAACTGACATCTCCCCGACGCCGTAATCCTCCTTTGGCGGCAAGGGACCCCTATACCCCGCGTTTTCTTTTTTATTGAAAAAATGGGGGAAATGTCCCTTGGCCAAAGACTCGTCCAGGCCGAATGTCTTGGGCATCTTGGACAACGACATGGGGAGAAAGTTCAGCGAGTCAATAAAGTGGAGCGGGCCGTAACGCATGGACATGATTTTCCCACCGTTCATTATAAGGTCTGGAGTCCATTTTTTTACCTCCATCATATATTTTAAAATGAAATTCCCGTCATACCCTTTTGAATTATGCCCAAGGAGGGTGATATCCTTAAATTTTGAAGCTTTAATTTGTTCTATAAATCCGAAAAATTGGGCCATTGTGGTATCACCCCCGAATATGCGAGTCCTATCGCCCCCGCAATCGGTGCAATGATTGTCATTTGCATCTATATGAATGCAGGCCTTGCAACATGTCTGCACGACACATAGGTTAGGTTCGTGCAAGTACGTGTTGACCGCACCTTTAAGAAGAGTTTCTTGTCTGCATTCAAAATCATAGAATACAAACATGAAATTACTCTTTTCCAGTGACGGCTTGGACGGGGCTTGCTTCATATAACAGAAATGCCCAAAAGGACGATATGAATCACATACTCTACAAAAAGTCTCATAACACCTATGTGAATAATTTGATCTTTCCAAACTGAAAAATTGCCCACATACCTCGCAAACCTTTTTGACATCACAGATCGACCTGTGACCTCTGCAAAAACCGGGACGTTTATGGTTATCAAAACATGTCTGGTTTGTGAACCAACGACCGCAATCTTTACAGACCACAGTTCGACCTCCACTGCAAACCGCTTTAGCGTAGCACTTTTTACACGCGGATTCGCACTTGTGCTCGTTCTTGTGATAAAATGGCACACGACACCCTCGGCAAAAGTACGAGCACTTAAATGCGGCTGTCAAGGATGTTATGACGTCAAAATGGTTTTGCTTATCGTCGTGAAAATACAAATCAAGGTTGCCCTTAAAGGAATGTTCGGCGGGAGCAGGCCCCTCATATAGGATATGTCTCCCGCGACGTTCCCTAAACACCGTGATTTTGTATCCGGAGAGGTATGTTTGAAATTGTTTCAGCTCAGTTATTCCACCACCTTTCAAAAGATTCACACGGGCATTATGGCATAGTTCCTCTGCTTTGAGTTTTTGAATAGGACGACCCATTTTGATTTGTCTAAAGGTGTTCACATCCATGCATCCTGGTTCTCTTTTATTATCACATATAGCTTTGGCGACAACCAATGCACGGGCAAGACAAATTGTGTCGTCATTTTGAATCGTTATGATTCCTCTGCTATTACGGCTATATGTGCTAGCGGGAGAGATTTTATCACATTTATGATTACCCCTCCCGCGCGGCTCTTTAAAATGGCTGAGTTTAACGTACATTGGTGCCGTACTCAAGAACAAATTATTACTTTGTAACACACGACTTACGTTTTCGAGCACGGCTCGAGCGTCTAACTGATCTGCTCGTCTAAAAGAGACGTACACAGGGTTCAACGTCGAGTCCGTGCTGTTTAAAAGTAAGCCGACATGATCATCAGCGCTTACACCATGGTCCTGCAGCCGATTGAGCAAATTAGTAATTTGTTCTTCAAGCCAGCTTAATGCGTCACGATCGCTTGCTGGAGCACCAAGATGTACGGTAACTTCTCTACCGGTATAAAAGAAACGCCTCAATTGTTTTATTCTCTCTTCGACGATACGAAGAGGGAGGCCTTGGTTTAAAGCTCCACCTACCTGGTTTACCGGGCCACTAATTCCCGTCTGGGGTGCTGATGATGGCCCCGCCACCACCATATCCATGCCTTGCAGAGGGGCTGTGAATCCCGTTTGCTTCACACCAACACCACCGGCTTGCGGGAAGAAACGTGGAGGCGACAAAGCTCCAGCTGGTTGATTGGGAGCTGTGGAGGTGGGGGTCGCAACTGAATCTTTCCCGTGGCTTGGAAGTGGGTGGAGGGAGCTGCCATCTTCTGTATTAGATGTTTGTAGGATTACGCCTCCACTGCCTGGAGGCTGCAAATCTCCTGCCTGATGAATGGGGGGTCTGGTGGTTAGGGTCCATACCACATCTTCCTCCTGGCTCGGACAGGCGTCTCCGGTATCCATTTGAGCTAAAACACAAGAGCTTGAATTCAAACACAAGTCATACTAAGTTCAAAGTAAGCAATTCAAACAATATTCTTCCAAGCAAAGTCAGTTTAAAAAATTCATTCTTCATACTTTTTAAATCAATCAACTTATCATATAAGGTAGCTAAAAATGACCATTTTATTTATAGTTTGTCCCTGGAGTGGACACTATGCATATAAAATCCAGTTGCTCTAACTACCCAATTTAAATACACTTGTTTGGGACATTCCATTTATTTAAAGCTTGGTTCTATTTAAAAAGTGTTTTCACCTATTAGTGTTCTACTATAAATGGTTACCTAGCAACCTGCTCACTATATGCTCTTTCTACTTATAATATTAATAATATATTACACATTAATTTTTATATTATTTTAATGTAAAATAATAATCTCACCTATAGAGGCATCAATCGCATCCAGAGCAGAAAAAATGTCCATTATAGGATCGTGTGGCACTGTGGGTGGTAGTCGTGGAGGTGATACCGTCGCAGACACCTGATTTTGAGGAGACAACATATATTGGCCCCATGCATCTGAAACAAACATATCTTTGTATTAGAATTTTAACGTAAGTGATAGCCATTAATAATCATACAGAAACTACTTATTAATCTGAATAATAATTTTTACAATAATAGCTATCCTGCCGGGACTTGAACCCGGGACACCTAGATCAAGAGGTAGGCATTCTACCAACTGAGCCAAGGTGTCATACAATAATAATGCAACAAGAAAATAACCTTAAATCAATATAATATTCACCATTTATCATTTACTGATAGTCCCAATTTTATTCATGAAAACCCCGCAATTAAGCACATTATTCATATTTCAAAACAATTTTGCATGGTGCTCTTTTTTTTTTGTTTTTAAAAGCTAATTATTCTTTCTTACAAATCTGGTCTTTCACCAGTCAGCAATTACCAACCGTTTGCGGTTAACTCCTCCATGGAAACACCGAGGGCCATCAGATCCGCGGATGTCTGTGGATCTCCCCACAGCTCGTTCTCTAAAAATACAACACAACAGCTTAGTTTGATATTCAGTATAACTTAAATTAAAAAATAGTTAACAGATTATCTACGTGATATAATAGTAAGGTAAAATAATCTCCAGAGTGTTATGTGAGTCTGAGACATTCAGCAGGGTTAGCTCCTCAAATAATTTTATAGTTTGTAATAAATGTATTCAATAAACTACTCTTAAATAAAAATTACATTATTTAATTTATTATAACCACTCTTGTTTATACGATTTTTAAATAATATTCAGCCAATAGTAAGCTACCAAAAAAAATTAATTACCATTTAACTATAGCTTCGATTCAGGTTTTTTCAATAAACTACCCTTAATTATAATAAACATTTGTTCAGCCATAATTTTATCCAAATTTCATAGAAAGTGGATGCTTAGACACCTTCAAAATTATCTATAGTTTTACTTCCTATATATCTATTATAAGCTAGTAAAATTAGACAACTCTCCATGGTTTAATTGTAATTTTTAAATAAATTAAATGTATACACTTTTATTTAACAACAAAAATTAATGAGTGTACTTGTTAGAAAAGTACATTTACTCACCCAGATCCGTCAGCGAAGCGTTATCACTCATCCTAGGTTATGTGTTTAATACTCGAAGACAAGTTATACAATGAAAGGATTTCAAAACAGGTGCTGGTATTTATAGCTGCTACCAGATAGGGTTGCAACAGAGCGATGACGTCACCAGGGAAAACCCATTGCCACATAGAAGGGACGGCTTGCAACATCATGATCTATTCTTGTCTCGACTTGTATTGCCAACCCGCCAAGTTGGCGCCGGGTTGCGACAGAGCGATGACGTCATCGGAATAACCCATTGCCAGGGGAGAGCTGCCAGGGTCAATGACCTAACTCACGGTTTCAATGTCACGATCTATTCCTGTCTCGACTTCCCGGGTCGAGCCGCCAAACGGGCGCCGGGTTGCGACATAGGGAAAACCCATTACCACAGTAGGGTGGGGGGAGAGGTTGCGACATCATTCAAGGTCGTCACGATCTATTCCTGTCTTGTCAAGCCACCAAATTGGCGCCGGGTTGCGACAGAGCGATGACGTCATCGGGAAAACCCGTTACCGGGGGGAGCAGAGGGGAGGGGAAAAGCCAACAGCCAATCAGAGCGAGGGGGGCGTGGTCACGTGACCAAAACCGACCAATCAGAGCGCTGTTTTATCTGGGCGTGCTAACTACTCATAAGTTACATGACTTCACATTCAAGTCAGTTTGATGAAAAATGAAATGCTATTACTCTTTTCTTTAATATAATCTGCCCGAAAAGCTGTGAATTCCTTCTGTTAAACCTGGAAAACAAAGGTAATTTCGTAGACATATAATAGTGTCAACCCTGTATTATGTATCAAAAGTGATAGTTGGAGATCACATGAATTGACTTATCAAAATATATATTATATAGAAATTAGAATTGTTCTGGCAACTTATGTAACTGCAAAAAAAAAAAATCCTATAAAAGTCAAACTGTAAATTTTACGACACGGAAAAGTGCTCTATAGCGTAGTTGACTCCAAATCGGGAGACTGGGGGGGGTGGGGGGGGGTCAATCCACCACCCCGTACAATAGGAAAAATTTTCTTTTACAAATTTATTCCGTTATTTTTACGATGCTGACACTGGCCCCTTTCCATAAATTTCAGCTCCCTAATTTTAGGATCTTGGATTATTTCGTGTAAGTTGTGGATATCCCAAAATATCACGTAGATAGATAGCACATATTTACTTCTTTCGAATTAATTAACCAAAATACATTATTAATTTGAAATCTTTAACGTATCCACGCTTTAATTTTGGGTATCACACTGTGAAGGATTTCCAAAGTTCTGGTTCAGGTCCCGTTGGGCTTATCTCATGTTGAGCTTTAGATCACCCCTATGATGATTTACTTAACACGAGTTAAGTCATTGGTGTTAAAAACATTGATTTTGTTGAGTGTTTTTGTTACCTGTCCAGCCTATCCATTCATAACTACTCAAATGTGGTAGGGATGAGTTAGGTGTAATTTTAGAAGAAATGAGTTTACATTTACTTCTGTGAAGATATAGCAGGAAATCATTTAGTAAAAAAAAACCTCTGTACAACTGGTTGGGATTCAAATCCCGATCTCCTCATCACCGAAAATCCATGCCAGACGATTATGATGCCTTAGCTTAATCCCTGGTATATAGGCTACTGTCCATTGATAAACAACAATTACTAAAGATGCTCAGTGATATTTTTTTTGTTCACTTCTCAACTCACGATGATATTAAAAATAATCTGCTCATAACATGATCCAGTGTTCGAACCTAGTGGCTTTCGAATATTTCCTCGTTTAGTGGCGTGAGCTGTTGACCAAATGAGACCTCTT
Organism: Timema podura; assembly: GCA_033556935.1. Lineage (NCBI taxonomy): Eukaryota > Metazoa > Arthropoda > Insecta > Phasmatodea > Timematidae > Timema > Timema podura. The sequence goes on along the minus strand of JAVRXN010000009.1, from coordinate 97,452,067 downwards.
TCCCTCTCCTCCACCTCCTTTCCTTATATTCCCTAACGCATCCTCTCCCAACACTGGTCATCATTTTTTTCTCCCTCCTACTCTCCCCTCACTTCATCTTCGTCAACAAAACGCAACAAATACACCCACCCACAAGCACACTCCATGGCTTTACTACAATATATATATATATATATATATATATATACATATACATAAACATATATATATATATATATTATACATCCTCTCGTCTACCATACATTTTATATTGGGTGGAAAAATGCAGAACAAACAAGCAGCCTATTTATTTTGGTATTTATCCCCTCCAGCCCTCCATTTCAACCTATTACACTTTACCTCCCTCTTTTCTTCTACCACACCTAAATTCCGGATGGAAAGGGACGTTGTGGAGAGAGAGGGGTGAGGGGTGTCGCTACGTGACGAATGTTTTTTTCCTAGCCTCTAAAAGAAAAAAAAAGTTGGCACTTTGTTGATTTTGGCGGTTCCTGTTTGCTTCAAAGGTGAAAATAAGTGAGTACCCTTCAATTTCACCGTGGACAGGGAAAAACTTGTCTGCGATCATCTCCTATTTGGGTCATATTTCAACACGAGTTCTTAACAAACAATCAAATATATATTTTTTAATTTACTGAAGTGTTTAATTCTCCTGAAGTTAATTATTTATTATAGCTATACTATTATACACAAATATTGTTAATTTAATTATGAGATGATGCAGATTGTGTACCGATTCCACATGTTTATATTTGATGTACAGTCCAATTATCATAGGAAGATCCTTTTAAAAAGTACAAACATATATTATTTTGCGGCCAAAATTGATACCATTTATATTATTAGTATTATTTTTTAAATATTGATAATATATATGTGGTTGACTCCAGTGGTTTAGGGGTAAAGTGCTCACCTCAGGATCTGATGTTCATGGGTTCAAACCCAGCTGGGGTTGACGGATTTTTCTTGACCGATAAAAATCCGTAGCACAATTTCCTTCGGAGGGGAAGTAAAGCCGGTGGTACCAAGTTGATTGTGGCATGTAGAGGAACTCCTGGATGGTGTGTGAAAATACTTTACCCGGAAAAAATTGGTAGACCCTTTCTCTCTCGCACATAGAAGGTCTTGTTAGTTTATATAATCAGTCGGTTCAGAAAGTTTACTTTAAATATTTCAAGCTAATCATGTAAAACTATTTCAAGTTTACCCGCCTCGGTGGCGTAGTTGGCTAACGCGTTAGTCGTGTTGAGCTCGACCATCGAGGACGGGGAGATCGAGGTTCGAATCTCGGTCGGGTGAACTGGCGGTGGTTTTTCCTAAATGGTTTTCCACTCTCCCTCCACGCAGATGCGGGTTAACTTCCTCTAAATGCAACCTTCCCAATTCCTAATTCATTAGCGTAATTAGTACTCAAGCGTATAACCCGAACGGGTAGTAAGACGCGGTGCTAAGTATTATTATTATTACTATTTCAAGTTTATATTAAAACTGGTTTAAGTGTTCTATAAAATAGAAAAGGTAAGGTTGTAACTAGACCTAATTTATTAACTAAATTTAAAAGTGGATTTTTGTTTGTATTTATGTAAACCACCAATTACAAGAAAACCTCTAAATTAATATTTTAACATAGTTTTTTAATATTTATACTTACTTCTAAATAGAAGCTGCTGTAGCATTAAGAGGCTTATGACGTTGAGGATATTATATTATGTTTCTTGACGTTTTATGTCTAGCTGAAATCAAAATAATATTTTTGCTCACGAATATGTCTGTCTTTATGTTTGTTTGAACCCGGGGCTATTGAATTTATTTCCAACTTAATGTAAATATTATATGGTCACGACTTGAGGCGGAATATAAATTTTAATTCTAGCTATGAAATTAAGAGTGCCAGTAGCTTATTGATGACAGATATTTGAACCTTGGATTTTTTATAAATAGACTTTAATAATTGTTTTCAAAATTAATACCAGAGGAGTGTTTTACATGGTAATTAACATTAATTATTTTTTGGAGAAAATACTAAGACTTGTTCATATTAAGATTTATTCATGATTTAAAATTGTTTGAAAATTATTATAACAATTTTTTTTAATTGGTAGGTGTTAAGGAAAATAAAAAATAAAGTGTGTTTAAAAAAATATTGTGTAAACAGACTTTGATGATAAACCATTTTATAACATTTTAAAATTATTTTTAAACGTCTATAACTATTTTGTTCAAAATCTATATTTAAATGGTTTTTCATGTGATTATGAAAATATTAAATTTGTTTTTCTGAGTAAAATCTATTGAAGGTTAGTTTATTGAAAGTATATATTTAAATTTTATGCCACACCAATATAATATTTGAGAAGGTATGTACGATGGTTTAATACAATTGATTATCATGGCAATCTAAAATAGTGAGATTTTATTTGTAAAGCTGATATTATTAAAGACAAAATAATTACCAACTTTATGTATACTGTATGAATGAGTGATGCGAGAATATTTTGAGTGACATTAAACACATTAAACCAGGAGAAAATATAATTAAACTATATCTGAAGATATATATTTATGTGTAGACCTTTTCTCAATGTAACGCTCCCTTATCAAGATGTTTGAGAAGTAATGACATTGCGCTGCTATTCCTGTCTGTTAAGAGTTTTGATTACCAACATGCTATGTTTCGGAACTTCGTTAACGATATCGCAGTGCTATAAAAAAAAAATTATGGAACAAGACTAGTTGGTGTCCGATAATGACGCCGTTCTTCAAACTCCAAAACCCGCTATCGAAATGTGCGTTGCCTGAGATGTAAAATGTAATTCTTGTCAAAGATTTGTAATTCATAGATAACAAAATACCTATCAAGTGGCCTCATAAAAAAAATAGCGTAATGATCACTGTTACACTTTGGTAACGTAGGTGTCAGAATTTATGTTGGGTTGGGGTTTTTTTCATTGTGGAAGGGGGTAAATTGAGGGTTGAGAGGGTTGCTCGAGTTGAGTCGTTTTGAAGCCTATCGTAACTCTGTTTTATTCCAACTTCCTAAAGTTAGGCACGTGGACAGATTACTTTGTGGGATGCAATCAACTATTTTGGGTGACATCACTGATAAAACTGGCAGATAATTAGTTACATATAGTCGAATCACCGTTGTAAGAACCTTTTAAAAAGGGGTAGCAAAATAAACATATAATAATCAGGATATAATAAACCGGTCTAACCAATTCAATCCTAGTGCTACCTCCCCTTCTATATCTATCAATATCTATAGGGTGAGGAAGGCTAATATCAGGTAAAAGAATCACCTGATTGTACAAAATAAATTTTATTATTGAAATAACAACTTTACAATACTTGAGAAAACAAACATCGTGCGTGAAGCGCACCTCCATTAGTCATCAAGACCATTAAGTACAAATACAATCAATCTCAAATTCTCCTAAGTATGATTATATAAACAACACTAAGCGTGTAGAACACAACATAATACGAGGTCTGGGATCTCTGATGCCAAACTTGTCTTATGGGCTTTAGCTCCTTGATACATTTACTTAGTATTTATAATAATGATTTTAATATAAGGCATAAGCCACAACTGCTTTATCTTACGTGACGTCACTCAGCAATGGAGTACAAAACAATAACTCCAAACGTTCATAAATAACTTGACGTCACGTATAAACATCATTTCCCTAATGCAAGAGCGAGCTAAGTCTCGCTTTACTATCCTGTTTTAAACAATAAATTTGATTATAACATCTGCCATCGTAAAGTACAAAAGGAAGTTTACTAAGCGGGTCTTGAACCCGGAGCGCGCTGACACTCAGTGCGCTTTAAATAATAAGCAAGAATATACAATTATGACAAATAATAAGGTCTGGGTTTGAATCCCAGCTAAAATGGATGACGAAGGGCGACGTCTTTCTATATGCCGCGGGAAGCGCATGGCATAGCAATTCAAATAAACAATTAATAACAAAATTGAAGTCCAGACGGTAATTTAGAATACAGTTCCCCCCATAACGCCGAAACAGAATTTATAATTTTGAATATTTAATAATCCCCGAGACCTAGTCGCCGTTCTCACCTCTTATCCATGAGATTGTAGTGTAGTAAGTGATTTTACTTTATTGGCGTAGCTGTATATATACAAATGAAAATTCTCAGAGGGGGGGAAGGACCGAAGGAGAAGGAGGGTCGGAAAACAAAACAAACTAAGGAACTGGATGTTCGAGAACGTTGCCGAAGCGCCCAGGGCTATGCGTGGCCGGAAACGGAACTCTTCTTTCTGGCTGGCTGGACACGTGTTCGACTCTCGCAGTCTGTTGTCAGGGAACTCGTGGCTCAGTTGGACGGGCATTATTCTCGAGAGTGGAGGCCGGGTTTAGTGGTGTAGGTCGTGCGTAGGTCTTCCTAGAGCGGGCCGCTTGGTTGGTGAGTGTTTGTCCCATTCGATATTATTTGGTATTATTGACATTACATGTAAGTCGTTACATCCTCCCCCCCTGACGGGAGGTCAGAAGGCGTCCTCAGCAGTGGGTGTAACGGCAGGGCGGTACCTTCCCTGTCGTCAGTAGCTGGTATGTAGGGGACGGTTCTCCCGGACCCCAGCAAGTGGCCCATGGAAAGCTGCCCTCATATTCGGGTAGCAGGTCTTCTTGGCAGTCGCGTTCCGATATCCCCCAGAACTCCAACACCTTACGCACAACACCGACACTCCAACTCTCTCCAACATCAAAACCCTATGACGTTGAGGCCCGTTCCACGTTACTGTTGGTCCAGCCAGCATCCATCTTCAGCAGCCGGACTACTCCAACATCCGTAACTCGAACCAGAAGGAGAGGGGTAGGGGAAGGGCAGAACCTCTCTGAGAACAAAATAAATCCACAATTACAGCAACAACACAAGTCCAACGTTCACAAGGTGCTGACACGGCCGCTGCTAAGTGCAGTCCATCGTGGCCAGTCTGTTTAGAGCACATTCACACGAGATCATGTCTCCCAATAGACGCGGAAAATTTGAGAGTGTTCTCTGAGGAGATGTACTGCATACAGTTCTCTCTTCTTCGAGTAGGCGTGCACACGCGCAATAGTTTGCTTATTATAAGTCTCCAGCATCGCACATTCAGACACAAGTCATCGATAATCAAAGTTCTAATACATTAAGAAATCTGGGTAGGCCTACTCTTCTATCAATTAAATTAATATTTACTATAATAAAGATGCACAATAAATAGAAAAATTTACACTATATACACACTTGACCCTAACAGGTATCATTACGCGCCCCTCTTATAGGGCGCGGACTTACTACACCACCACCTCAAGGTGGCTAACGTGGGCACGACGGGTTACTGAGGGGTCAGCAACATCCATAAGACGCACAGAGACGGGCGTTAAGAACTTGTCGATGCGCCATGGCCCGCTCCACTTGTACAGCAGCTTAGCCGTCGTTATGTCCACCGCCGAGCTCAGGGGGAAGGACTTACAAACTACTTTACCTTCAAAAGCACTAAGAAGTTGGTTACTAACAAAGGAGTGGCTGGCTCCAGTATCAAATAACCCTAAGCATCCCAAAGGACCAATAGAAACAGTAATCATGGGATTAAGAACCCGTGGTTTAAAACTTCCAGACGCGGCCGCCCCACGGTCGCGGGCGCGCCTCAATAGTTTACCTGCCTGCACTCCCTCTGAACATGTCCCAGCCTATTACAGCGAAAACATCTAATACTAGACGTGCCACGAGGTGCGCGACCCCCACGGCTAGCACCCACAGGGTTACTATCCCTAACGTAGTTAGAACGGCTATCGAGGGGAGGAGCGCCGATAGGCGGCGCAGAAATAATTGCTCCGGGACTCGAACCCGTTCGCGCGCGGCTGACAGCCACGGGCGCTTGCGCGATAAGGTATTCGTCTTCAGAGAGAAGAGTTTCCTCTACGTGCGAAGCCAGGGCATAGAGATCAAGTATAGTTGAAGGCTTACTCGAGAAAACAAAATGGCGCCTGGTAAGGGGAGACACGTTTTCCAAAATAATGTTTACCAGTTCGGGCTCCTTAAGGTCGGTATTAAGCACGCGGGCCGCCTCCGTGATAGAAAGGACAAAGTTCCTAAATGACTCGTGTGGGGCCTGGAACCTGTGCACAACCTCTCTACATAACTTATGCCTAACTCTACTAGGCAAAAGCGTATTTAAAATCTGATCAGTCACTGCCTTAACAGATAAATCCGCCTGTATGCCCCTGGAAAACAACTCGGTCAAGAACCCGGACGTCTTGGATAAACACAAAGTCAGAAACTCGGGCTCGCTAACGAGCTCGAGGCGGGAGGCCCGGTTAATTTCTACTAAAAAGTTAAACAATTCCGTGTAGTTCTGGCCACTGCACACCGGAACCCGGCCTAATATCTCCAATATGACTTTACTTTGACTCTTAGAATATCCCCCTGGCGCATGGGGAACGGGAGAACGGGAGGGCATCGTGGGTTGTTCACCACTCACATCCGTGTCCATACCTAAATCTGCCTGAGACGCCCCGACATCACTCACAAGTTCACATAAAAGAGACCTCAACTCACCCACCGTTGCGTTGGGTGGAACAGGGGTGGACCAAACCTGGAGCTCGGCGAGGAGTTGTTCGCGGCTAAGTCGGTACACATCGGATCTCGTCATCCTGGACGACGCCTTGTCTGGTTTCAGTGGAGGAGCCATGGCCAATGACAGTATGAAACAAGATAACGACAGGAATTAGTACAGTGTATAAAACATAGAATATAACCTTCCGAAAATTATATATATATATTTTGTTTTCTCAACATCTCTCCAGGCGTGTACCAAGGACCTAAGACCATAAAAAAGGGCAAAACCACGCTCTGCTACCATTTGCTACCTCCCCTTCTATATCTATCAATATCTATAGGGTGAGGAAGGCTAATATCAGGTAAAAGAATCACCTGATTGTACAAAATAAATTTTATTATTGAAATAACAACTTTACAATACTTGAGAAAACAAACATCGTGCGTGAAGCGCACCTCCATTAGTCATCAAGACCATTAAGTACAAATACAATCAATCTCAAATTCTCCTAAGTATGATTATATAAACAACACTAAGCGTGTAGAACACAACATAATACGAGGTCTGGGATCTCTGATGCCAAACTTGTCTTATGGGCTTTAGCTCCTTGATACATTTACTTAGTATTTATAATAATGATTTTAATATAAGGCATAAGCCACAACTGCTTTATCTTACGTGACGTCACTCAGCAATGGAGTACAAAACAATAACTCCAAACGTTCATAAATAACTTGACGTCACGTATAAACATCATTTCCCTAATGCAAGAGCGAGCTAAGTCTCGCTTTACTATCCTGTTTTAAACAATAAATTTGATTATAACATCTGCCATCGTAAAGTACAAAAGGAAGTTTACTAAGCGGGTCTTGAACCCGGAGCGCGCTGACACTCAGTGCGCTTTAAATAATAAGCAAGAATATACAATTATGACAAATAATAAGGTCTGGGTTTGAATCCCAGCTAAAATGGATGACGAAGGGCGACGTCTTTCTATATGCCGCGGGAAGCGCATGGCATAGCAATTCAAATAAACAATTAATAACAAAATTGAAGTCCAGACGGTAATTTAGAATACAGTTCCCCCCATAACGCCGAAACAGAATTTATAATTTTGAATATTTAATAATCCCCGAGACCTAGTCGCCGTTCTCACCTCTTATCCATGAGATTGTAGTGTAGTAAGTGATTTTACTTTATTGGCGTAGCTGTATATATACAAATGAAAATTCTCAGAGGGGGGGAAGGACCGAAGGAGAAGGAGGGTCGGAAAACAAAACAAACTAAGGAACTGGATGTTCGAGAACGTTGCCGAAGCGCCCAGGGCTATGCGTGGCCGGAAACGGAACTCTTCTTTCTGGCTGGCTGGACACGTGTTCGACTCTCGCAGTCTGTTGTCAGGGAACTCGTGGCTCAGTTGGACGGGCATTATTCTCGAGAGTGGAGGCCGGGTTTAGTGGTGTAGGTCGTGCGTAGGTCTTCCTAGAGCGGGCCGCTTGGTTGGTGAGTGTTTGTCCCATTCGATATTATTTGGTATTATTGACATTACATGTAAGTCGTTACACTAGAAGAGTCACAACACTCCCTAACTACCCTTTTAGTTTATTTATTATCTTACTAGGGAATTTCTACGTTCACTTTCTAAACCTACTGGCTATCTCAGCACACGACTTGCATACTAACTTGACACTAGAACAAAAATAGCACCCAGTATTGTACCCAGTGCAGTTCATAGATATGAAATCCTGTACCAGTAATCAAGCCGTATAAGGCGTTAGGCTCGTGTAATAAATACTGTGTTCGATGGTGGTGGTGGTGGTGATGATGAGGTCAAGGTTCGAGTGTCAGGTGGGTGCACTGGAGGGTGGCTTTCCAAATGTGATGTATCATTATAATGTGGTTGATTACCTTTTATTAGTTTTTATATTTTGACGGTATATTTCCATTTTTTTGTGGCTAGTTTTATATTATTAACTTAGCTTTTATTAAATAGCCATAGAAATTAAAATCTTGAATATACGATTTAAAATGTTAAAATAAGTAATAAGTACATTTAATAATTAATACTCGTTTTTCATTTTCATAGTTTAAACAATATATGGTCGATAAATGTTGTAGATGAATATGTGAAGAAGAGATACATTAAGAGTTTTAAGAATAAAACCCGCCTCGGTGGCGTAGTTGGCTAACGCGCTAGTCGTGTTGAAGCTCGACCGCCGAGGACGGGGAGATCGAGGTTCGAATCTCGTTCGGGTGAACTGGGGGTGATTTTTCCTAAACGGTTTTCCACTCTCCCTCCACGCAAATGCGGGGTCACTTCCTCTAAATTTAACCCTCCCAATTCCTAATCCATTAGCGTAATTAGTACTTAAGCGTATAACCCGAACGGGTAGTAAGACGCGGTGCTAATTATTATTATTATTATTATTATTATTTAAGAATAAAAGAGTATGTATGACTCGGTGTATGGATGTTGTTGAAACGAAGGGAGTATGCATGGATACGAAAGTGTGGAGAAAGTACGAAGTTTTTTAGCTATAATCGGAGTTTCTTGCCTACCCCGTGGGGGAATGGCATGATTAAGTATGTAGATATATGTATATGTATTTATATATGTATATATGTATGTATGTATACATGCATGCATGCATGTGTTTATGTATGTATGTATTATATGTATGTATGTATGTATGTATGTATGTATGTATGTATGTATGTATGTATGTATGTATGTATGTATGTATGTATGTATGTATGTATGTATGTATGTATGTATGTATGTATGTATGTATGTATGTATGTATGTATGTATGTATGTATGTATGTATGTATGTATGTATGTATGTATGTATGTATGTATGTATGTATGTATGTATGTATGTATGTATGTATGTATGTATGTATGTATGTATGTATGTATGTATGTGTGTATGTGTGTATGTATGTATGTATGTATGTATGTATGTATACTCGTAGTTAGTAGTGTTATAGCTCAGCAGGCACAATTTTGGATTTAGCTTCAAGTCTGCTCACTGTTGTATATCTCTATATTTAGATTTTTCATAACAGGAGGTTGATATGTAGCCATGGCTCTAACAGGTTATCGGGAAAATTTGTGTCCGCCATATTGAATCTTTCTAGTTTAGGATATTTTTTACCCCTCACAACGATGGCACTGTCCGTAGTGTCCATACCAAAATAAAGCTCTCTAGAACTAAATTACTACGTTGCGTCTATCATTTTGGATCCACCCTTTTGGTTTTTTCACATACATATTACGTACTTTTTAAAGTCCATATCAACTTTCAGCACTCTGGGTCTCAATTTGTACGTTGCATTTGCAATTTTTTCCTCACCATTTTGAAATTTTTAAGTTTGGAATTTTTATCCAAAATAGGGTATGTATGTTCTATAGTGTTCATACCGAATTTCAGCTCTATAGGGTATCGGGAAATAGGAGAGAGAACCCTTGAAGGGCAGACACATACCACGTGGGCTTATAAAGGTAGATGCTCTAGAAATAAAAATAAATTAAATACGTATGCATAATAATTGAGAGACTTGATTGATATATAGTTAAATAAAATCTAGCTAGACTTTTAAAAATCTATTAGAAATACTGTCTAGATTTAAAAAAAAGAAACCCAACTTGACTCTTAGATTTTTTTTCGTTAAGTCTGAGCCACTTTCGTGTAAGTGAAGCAAGAAGATTTTCAACGAGTAAAAGCTTCCAAGCTCGGTGTAAAACGTGGAAGTCTTGGGATGGATTGTTGGTTTGGGTAGATGGAGGGGTATAAAAAGGGTTAGGGTTTTGGAGGAAGGGAGGGGGAAGGTTGTAGAATGGATGACGTCAGAAGTCTTGGAATGATTTCCCCAGTGGCTCCCAAAGATGGAGCAAGTTGATCCGTGACCCTGCAGGGCCCATATACGTCAACCGCCGCCGCCACCACCCTTGCAATTCCTTACGCCATGACTCTTTTACTTAAATATTCTTTACATAGCTCCCAGATTTACAGAATTAAAAGAAATATAAACTGAGATTAAATGTCGAAGATATTCTTGAGATTTGTCTTTGGAACATGAAAAATATAAATATAAAAGGGGATCTTGTGGTTCATGGAATTCTAACGAAGAAAATGTGACTAAAGTATGCTAAAGTCATATATTTAAATATAAATGATGGTAATAATGCTATTGACATTATAGTTAATATAATGAACACACTTTGGTGGTTGCATGGGGAGTTGAAAAAAAATATTATTTTTAAATAATAATATGATTTCATTGATCCCAATTTATCTGTAATAAATTAAAATTCAGAAAAACTATACGATTCCTGGTTTGATAGCTATCAAGCATCATTCTCGTGTTAGAATGACCTGCTGAAGGTGTTGAGATCGGGGCTCTAATTTCTAACAGGTCTACTGAGGGGGATTTTTCATAAAATGTTTTCAAATCTCCTTTCACACTGATACGAGTGTATTACCTCTAAAATGTTTGCTTCATCATCCCTACCACGTTAGAGCAATTATCACATGTACGTCTATCCTTAGCAGTGAGCAGGTAGTAAGACACGGTGATAATATTAAAAGCGGTACAGAGACTGTCGAATAAAAGTGTTAAGACTTTATAGTGTAATTCCCAAGTAGAGCCAGTCCACCCTTTTCGTCGACGAGGGACAAGCGGAACTACGTAGACCCCTCGGCCACCTATATGTTTTACTATTATATTATTATTACTATAAATAAGAAAGTACACTGTTTGAAGGTTTTATTAAAACGAGAAAGAACTTCGTAACTCGGCAAGCTTATGTCAATAATCCCAGCTTTTTCTTTTACCAAGAACACAATTTTGACTTTGGGGTTCGTTACGGCTACCAGCGCTATGGAGTCCAATTAATTTTCGTTTTGTTCTCAAAATTAGCTTCTTCAGCCCTTTCCCTCCCCAAAATGTGTTCCGTCCTCTCTTTCCACCCTTTTTTTTTATGGCAAGGGGAGAGGAAGGTGTGTGTGTGGGGGTTCTGATGACGAAGATTGATCGTATAGCCATCTTATTGTTAGTGAAAGAGAAGTTTCTCGAGCAGAAGTTGGCTCATTTTGTCCCATTTTGTTCCAGAGTCCTTTCCGTTCCTTCTTGGTTCAAGTTCAATTTAAGACTAGAAACTTCAGTGATATATCATAGTAGACATCTACATTGCACTGTGATGAAGATATTGACACAAACTTTATAAGAATTTGGCCAACACCTTAGCTCAGCCGTTAGCCCTCATCGACTTGGAGATAAAGATTCCGGGTTCGATTCTTGGCAAGGACGAAATATTTAAATGGGATCACCCCGTATTTATAATTATAAATTAACCATTGTTAAACTACAGAGTGCTGTATTTGTTCTTGAATAAAGTTATTTTGTAAGTCTTGTGCTAATCTTAGTTATCTAATCTAGAAATTGTACGCTAAATTCCTTTAGTAAAAACATAAAGTGACTTATTTTCTAGATATTAGAACCTAGTTCTGTAATTCATATTTATACTACTCTTCTCATTAAATAAAGTAGTCAATTTAATGTTACAGTGCATGGCAAGTGTAAACATAACCTTAAAATAAGATTTATACTTAGTTTTTGTAGATTACCTTTTTTACGATCTCAGGATATTTCTATTTTATATTTATAGTATTCCAAAATCTCATTTCTAAAGATAAAATAAAAACCGTCTCAGTTTCTTTATCTCTTGTGTATCCTTCATATATATTTTAAATATTACAACATTCTTTATGTTCTCCTACAGGTTTTTCTAGAGTTCACTTTATTTATGCAAAAAGCTGTTTCATGTCATGTACAACGCGAAACAAGAGACTTTCTAGCTTCCTTATAAGTATCATTTATAATGTAATCTCTTGTAAATTGACTCTTAGAACATATACATTTATTTATTTTTTTCTATGAAGAGAGTGTTCTCCAAGAAGCTAATAAGCTTTTTTTATTTTGAAAAAAATCCCTAAAAATATTATGAGAAAAACTCCTTTCAAGTTATTATCTACTCTGTTTTGCTTCTTTATAAATTAAAACTGTATTTTTGTAATCTACTCAAAACTTAATATATTAGTCAAATTTGTGACCAGGATGTATGTTTCGTCTTTGATTATGATTTACTACCATGTTGTTTTATAGCTTCACAAGGCTATCTTGCGAACCCTTTTATATACTTGTACAGCAAAAAATTGTGTTTGGCTAAATTAATGCTTTACCTTATATTTATATACTATGCATAGCATTTTTATGTTATAATAAAATAAATTACTGATACAAGTAGCGCATAATGATTTTAAATGTATCACTATACAAATAAATATTAATAAGTAAACTACGCTTAAAGGAATTTTACCCCCAAATAACAAGTAGGATCTGTACTTTTTTTTTAGTCATTTCAAACACTCCCATAATATACATTTTAAACAAAATAGTTTTAGCCGTTTTCAAAAAATGTGAGATTTTCAAAATTCACTCATCAGTAAACTAAGCTTAATAATTTAAATGCTAGATTCAAAATGAAAATTATGTCCCACGGTATAGTTATATAACATCTGACTTATCAAGTTTGTACAAGATCCATTCAAACCGTTTTTAATTTATGCCCGTAGATGGATAAACAGGTAGATAGATGGACATTGGGATAGACAGACAAACTGACATGGTAACAGAGAAAGTTGTGAAATCTCTTCTTTTTTTTTTTTCTAGGGCCATATAAAACGTAAAGATTCATCATACCATTGAGGTACAAAATTTGTAACTATTACAATACTCTCTCTTTATCTTCTTAAGTCAACAACGTGAAGGTTGGTTTGATGTGATTTCCATCCATCCAGCGCTGGGCAGGCGCTCAGCCCATAATCTGGTTAGTGCCGCCTACACCACCAGGTAGAAATCCCATGTACTAAGGGAGTCCAGAAATCTTTAGTGGTTCCCCGTTGTCTTTCATACTGAGTTTCTATAAGCAAACGTGAAACAGCCAATCAATTTTGCCAGGAAATGTATTCTCACATACCTTCCATGGTTGTGTTACGTGCCACAATCGACATGGGACTGACGGTTTTATTTCCCCTCCGAAGGAAGTTGTACAACGGATTTTTATTGCTCATGAAAAATCCGTCGAACTTGGTTGGGTCTAAGCCCATTAGCTTTGTGTCTATATAGCGCTCTTTACCCAAAGATTATTGAGGTCTACTTCCTCTTTATATATGAGAAAGTACGTATTTTGACAATTTTCTTGTAGTTTATCTCCATATTTCACTCTCTTATCACCTTTCGCTATTGAGTGGGAGCCAATATTATTATGTGGTGTGGAATGGATTTTTTTTTTTTATGAAAAATAAATGTACTTAGCTCAGAGGGGAAGTTTTACATTCTTACCAGTAAATCACGATGAAAAATAAGCAATACCAGAAAATGACACGACCTTGCAGAGAGAGTGCTTGAGGGACACCTTGACGTTCACCGATCCATCATGTATAGAAACTAACTTCCCCCCCTTTCCCTCTTCCTTGTGCACAGCAATAAAACTCTACCTGACAAGAGTTCATATTTCTCCAAGTTGTTGAGCACGTACAGATGAATCAAAGGGGGCGGAGGGTGATGAATATGGGGTTAGAAGGGGTGGTAACATTGCCTTGTTGTCTGTGCGCGTGTGGGATGATAAATGGGAGGAGAAGCCCCCGCCAAGTCTTAGTGAGACAACCCCCCCCTCCCCCCACAACTACCCTCTTTACCCATCGCGCTGATATATTTGGCGCTATCTCACTGATCACTTTCTTTGGAAAATTGAGGGAAGGATAGAATCTCTTTTTTCTTTCTTTGTTACAACCTTCCTTACCCACGTATAGTCTCTAGAGCACCGTGTAAATAGTCCTCTCTATTTTTCTCTCCTTCTCTATCCATCTGTTGTAGCTCGCCCTCTCCCTTGTTTGGTGATTTCCTCAGGGTAACAAGGGATATTCCACCAGGAACACAAAGTAATGTGTTAAGACATGGACTTTATTTTTTTGTAAAAAAGGCAAAAAAAAAATAACCACTGATAAAGAAGGAAAGAGAAAAAAGGTTACTATGATAACATTATATTAAGAGGATAGCATCCGAAGGCTCTATGCCAGTTCTGAAGTTGCGCAGCCCGTGCGCGTGCGATTGAGGTGGAGCTTAGATGAATACGTCAGAGACAAGTCATCCAGTATAGAGAAGAAATACTCGGTGAACTGATAAGCGCCTAGTCCCCTTTACTCTGTCATTCTTTCTCCACGAGACAACACTCACAAACACACAGAAGGAATGTGTACTTCTTATCTTGTGGAGGACAGCAGTGTGAAGAAAAATAATAATAGTAAAACGGCATGGCACTCTTAGTTTGCTCTATGGGTCTCAGGCACTAGACTGGCCGTCTCACAAAGGTTTTCCCGCAAGCGTTGTCTTTTATTTGCTAAACAAAGTTACCGAGCTTATAAACGAACATAGCAAGTTTCAAAATATAAGATATATTTTATAATTTTAATTTTCACTAATTAATCTAGTAAAAGTAATATAACCTATATAAAAAGATGATTGAGCCTTTATTTTGATGAAAGTGTTAGAATCTACATTATGCCCCTATCTTCCAGTCTAACGATGCACCACCAACTATATAACGTCACAAGTCTAGTTTCAATCGTGCGGGAAAACCAATAATTTTATGTTCATCGTAGTAATAGTTACTAAGAACGCCTGCAAAGTCTGAAATGGATATAGTTATCCCAGGATTGTACATCGAGGAACTATCAAAAAGTGGGCAAGATTTTGAACTTTTTAATTTGAAATAGTTTTGGTGCTGCATCACGGTTGTATTACACCTGTATAAAACCTAGAATTATGTAAACAATCCATTTTAAAGTTTAATAATTTTGTTCGTCCCACCAGATGTTGTTGAAAACAAATTATTATGTTTAAGTTTGTGTAAGCGTATTGTACATGTCACATTTACCCTATTACCGTTTACAGACGGGTCAAAGTTTAAATATCATCAGGATGCTCTGTTGGTTATACAAGAAATAGAAATACAGAACATTACAAAAAAGTTTTTGTAAACATTATAACATGCCAAACGATGAAAAGCGATTTTGTAGTCCCTTTATTATATTTATTACAGGGATTAATCAAGACTACCAGCATACGTGGTCTAACTGTCAAGACATTTCCTTGAAATTTTACCATAATATTTAACTCATTAATCAATATGTATAATCAATCTTACAGTCACAAGGCATATCCTGCCAGAGCAGTGATGGCTTACATTCGATAGGTATATCCTGGCTGAGGAGTGATGGCTTACATTCGATAACAATTAAACATTTATTTTAAAAAAGGCGTTTATTATTTAAAATATTTGCTTTATTTTAGAGCCACTATACACTCCCAGTAATGTCAGATGGTTTTAAATAAAACCATTGAATATATGAGAGTGGCGGTCACTACATGACCGGTATGTACACTTTACATGATTATTTAAAAATAATAAACCTTAGATATAAAATAGACTTTGTTTCTAGACTTTTTTATAAAAAAAATCTAAATGCTTTAACTTGATTCAAAAAATATATTTGTAAACCCATTTACACTCAATAATTTTTGGGCACATTTGGTGTAATCATTTAAAACGTAATAATATGGACAGTAAATATTTACAAAGCTCTTATCATGGCTAATGGCGTCATGAGAATATAATGATAGCTTGTAATTTCGTTACTGAAGGTCTTTAAAGAAAAATATTATGTGAAAAAAATGTATTTTTTTAAATTAGCTACAATACTTACAACACCAGAAAGAGAATCATAGTTTGTCTTGTAGCTACACTTGCACCATTGGCCATCAGCCACTACAGTCACAAGTGGAACACCATCCTTGTCAACATTATTTTCAGTTTTTGCTAATTCTGCTTCTTCTTTTCCCACCTCTTCCATAGCAAGCCACGCAGAGTCATGAATTGCAAGAGCAACTTTTTTTTGGTACTTTAAAAAGGTTAAACTTGACATGCATGGTATGTCAAGTGCGGAAGCAAATTCTGACAATTGACTATATCCATTTCCAGTTGCTACTATACCATTGACAGCAGCGCTGTTTATGTCCATGTATGTGTTTTTGCTGGCGTTGTCTTCGGAGGAAATATTCAACTCTATTTTGCACATTTTACATTTAAACGTCCAAATTGTTTCAAATCCATTTCGTCTTTCTTTAATTGGATACATATTCATAAAGTTACAATCTAGTCCATTTTCATGTTTTGTTTCCAATATAGTGCGAAACAAATGTCCGATATCAACTATACGTCGTCCAAATATAGGAATACCATCTATATTTGAAGATGTATGGTCAATTGAATTATCAATCACTAATGGTGGTAGGGACGTATAGACGTTTCCTGTTTCAAAACTTGTATTTGAGAAGTCAAAGTTGTAACTGTAAAAAAAAACACCACAATAACAACAATGTATCGTTTTAAAGTAGTTAAGAGGAAGTGAACACGCATTTGCGTGGAGAGAAGATTAAAAACCCACAGTAATAAATCAGTTCACCTATTAATTATTCGATCCTTGACCTCATCTTTGCGTCAAAAGTGATCGAGTTCAATTCGATATTAGCCCGTTAGTCTTCTCGGCCACTGGAACGGGTTTTAGCGTTGTTAGCACACTCAATGCTTATCTAGTATATCTGGGTTTTAAATTATGTCCCAGATGGACCAAGAAAGTTTTTACAGTTTTTTATCTACTTATCCTAAATTAATGTTAATGGAGTGCATACAAATTCTACCTCATCACTACTGGGCAGGTAAGCCCACAATTGATTAATTACAATTAAATGATTAGATGCTATATGGTCTCAGATAGAAGCCTTGAAGCAGTGTTAAATTCAATAGGTTGGAAAATGTCAACCTGGTCACGGGAATCGAAACTGAGAATTTTGGTTGGTCAATGCGCCATCACTGAGCTAACCAGGTACGTCTTGAATCAAGAGTGAATCAAATTTACCCTATTGCCGTTTACAGACGGGTCCAAATTTAAATCTCATCAGGATAATCTGTTGATTATACAAGAAATAGAAACACATACTTTAAATTTTTTTTTTGTAAAAATTACCACAACACGCCAAAAGATGATAAGCGATTTTATAGCCCCCTTAATATGTTTATTACAGGGATTACTAATGACTATCCACATAGTTGGGCACGTGATATAGTTGTCAAATGCTTTTAGTTTAGTTCGCCGATGACAAGGTCTTGGTTCGAACCCCAGGTGTTTGTATCAAGTGTAAGGCTTTTTTAAAATGGTTTACCAATCTCCCTTCTCGCAAATGAGAATACATTTCCTTAAAATTTTACCATTATATTTATCTCATCAGTCAGCGTATGGCCTGGTAGCATATTAAACCATGGCGTAAAATAAAAACAAAAATGAGACTAATCCAAGGGAGTAAGAATTAGAAGGACTTTCAAAATAAAATGCTTTAGTATTAGCCCGGACGAAGAATGAAGGACCCTTTTCATAAAAACAACACAGACACAGAAGTCCCGGACTCGATCCTGTGAAGAAGGGAATATGAAATGTGGTCACACTCAACTCAACACAATCTTAGCCTATATAAGTGAAAGAACATTTGGTTTCAACGCGACCCAAACTTATCAACAGCTGTAATGTGAATCTCTGTGTGAATGGACGTTCAGAGAGACCGCAGGTTCCTTCTCACTTCTCCTCTTCCCTTTGGTCTCCTCTAAAGTGTGGTATCTTGTTTCATTCACTACATCGATAATATTTTTAAAAGTTAGTGAATATTCGACGAAATAAACACTGTGGAAATAGTGTCCTTCACGTCTTTTTATCAGCATTTACTTGACAAATGTAGCAACACCACTAATTCTAACTCGACACTCCAGATAGTTAGGTGAACACATGTTTCGTGGGAGTGACATTGATCTAATTTCTCATATTTTACAAGGTATTATGTCCATCCGCTTAAAATGAAATACTTTTGTAATAAGTAATAACCAGAAAATACTGAAATTAGTTACGGTACATAAACGATTTCTAATATAGTTTATTTACTTACGTTTCACTTGGTTCTTGTTCAGAATTCTCTTGGAAAGCTAATGGTACTTGAAGATTAACATTTTCACCGACGTTAGACATTTCCATAAATTTTCTAAACAACAAAGTTCAAAAGTAATATAATAATTTAGAAATTTTACCTTTAATATTTCCTCGATAAAACTTATCCAATATATATTAGGTGGGGCATCCCCCTCCCCCCTACACTAACCTATTTCCCCCTGTGATACCAGACTTGAACAATTTTGACCTAACAAAACAGTCGAGTGACCGAGTGTCAACATGGAAGCAATATTTATTTCCCAGTCCACACATTAAATTACAATAACCCTAATTTAAATAATTAAATGCTTTTAATTTGCCAGGAAAAGTTTTTGCTTTGATCCACAGGGCTAATATATAGGTGTATTTACCTTAGTTAACGCTCTCCTTGCTTGTGATAAAATCAAAATTACTATGAAAGTATGTGTGTATGTACGTATGTCCATATATAGTAAGTATGCATTATTTTTGAGAATTTTAAAATAATTTAATCATAATGCTTCCAAAAGTACAGTTATTAACATAACAAAAACTAGTTTATTCACTTACGTCTCACTTAGTGCTTGTTCAGAATTCTCTTCAGAAGCTATTGGTACCTGAACATTTTCATTCACAGCGGACATTTTCATCAATTTCCTAAACATCACAAGTACAATAGTAATTTAATAATTTGCTTAAAATATTTCCTCGATAAAAAACTTATATTCAGAAAAACGTAATTTTTTTTTACAATATATAAATTAGTATAGACCTATATATACTTTGCCTAGTTTTTAAAATCATTGAATACTAACTGGATGCACAGCATCTAAATTGTCCCCATTGTTTACCCTTGCTCGCTCCATGCTGATGCAGGTGCACATTTGCTAAACTACCTTATCACTCCATTGCACTTAAATCACCTCTTAATAAAAATGGTAGCTAAGTAATTAAAAAAATTCAGGTTGTGTAGCACACGTTTAAGTGTTTACATCTAGAGGACACTAGTTTGATTACGGGGGTGCTAGAAAATAAAATTTCTATTTGTAGATGGATACGTCCTTCTTTCTGAATGGTGAATATCTAGGCTATATTTCTGAATGTGAAGTACAGATAATATTGTTACCTAAGTTAGGTTGTGTGTTTAAAAAGTGTACGTTAAATACATTAATATAAATAGGCCTGTGCCATTTTTTACCAATTCACTGTTGCTATATAAACTAAAAAAATAGTCACCCAGAATCAACGATGAATTTCTTCCCCTTATTCTAATTTCTTTTCTTGCGATGGGCTGTGAGGTATAATCTTCTTTTTTTTCCTCTTCTATGGTCCGCAGTTATTTTTTCTCTGTTCATACTGACACTAGCTTGCACTTAATAAAATGCGGTCAAAATGTATATATTTTTCAATAAAAAGCGCCAAGACCTGCAAGCTTCTTTCTACCGAAGGCAATGAGCCGAGTGGAAGTACGAACAGCAAGAGAAAGCGAGCGAAGGATTAACCTGCTCGTCTGCCATTCTTTCACTTCTTCTACCCTCTCCTACGTTCAGAGCAAAGTTTGGCCGGTCCTTTGCCGACTGATGGCGTTAGTGTACAGGGAAATGTTCCAGTTGCTACCTCTCAGGTTAATAATAATGCCAATAAATTTTGTGTTGTGACCCCCCTAATAAATTATGTAATTCGATTCACAAATCTCTATTCTATGTTCCTATACCATTGCCCTTTCATTTCCCTCAGATTTAGGTCTTTAATGATTAACTCAAATATCCCTAGTTTTGACTTTTCTAAGGGCATAATTTCATATTTTAAATCATGTTTACAGATCTCTCTTATGTATAGAAACATATAATAGAGTTTTGTATTCATTCCAGTGAACACCAAACTTCGATACTACTAATAGTTTTATCAAAATCGTGATAGAGCTGAACAATTGAATGACACTGTCTTGGCTCCCCTATGCAGGCCTCTTAAGAGTAACACTTTGTTGCTAGAAGAGTTATAATACCATCACTTAAAAAAAAAGCTCTCTCCTTTTCATGTCTAACCCCCCCCCCCCCTTCCTTCCTTTTCACTCACTCTTCCTTCAATGGAGTCCCATCACTGGTAAAATGATTGCAATATTTTTCATCTCACTTCTTTTCCCCTGACCTCCCTAACCCTCTTTATCCCCCGGTGAAGTAACGAAATTCAAGAACGGGCAAAAAGAACACAAACCCCTTACCCCTCGCAACCCTTTATCTTATCCCTTTTCTCCAATCAGCCGACTTTATTTGACATGAAGGGCTCTGGGTCTTCTCGAAGTAAGTATCAATAATAAATGTAGACTGTTTGGAATGAGAATGGATAGTTTGTTGTCTAGTGGAGGCGGACGTCGCGGGTATTTTGTGTTAGTGTGAATTGACCTTCTCCGACGGAACTACTTTCCTAAGCGCATCTCCGGATTGAACATTCGTCAAAGTCACCGCGAGCCGGAGGGTTTTGTCAAGGAAAGTCTCACCTCTATCCCCGGACCCCCAAGTAAGCTCTTTGTTTTTGTTGGAAGAAGGTCTAGGGTAGTAGTTTACACGCCCGATGTTGTTGGAAAAGGATTGCATACAAAGTAAGGTTAACCTGTTTAAGTCTGACTTTAGAAACTGGTTTGAAAGGCTGAACAAGGTGATATAATTGTATTAAGCATTTCTTTAGAATGTGCAAGCGTTTGGATAAAAGTCGAAAATAGTCCGAGCTGACTTCAATTTACTAGTACAGTATGTCTTATCTCGAACTGGAGATGCTCCTCAAGTTGCTTCGAAATAATCTAATCAGTTAAATTATATTATTTTACATTCCACTCGACTTAGTAATATGAGGAACTTTTTTTTTAGAAAAGGCAAGACAAATAATATCTATATTGAACATGCCATGTAATACGTGTTACAGAAAAAAGGGGCAGATTTTGTAGGGTGAAAATACTAGAAAGAGTACGAAAAAAAAAGATTTGAGCACAAAACTATTTGTTAAAACTCCATTTTCTTTGCTAATTCAAGATAACACTGAGTTATATTGGGTCAACTAATACCTAAAATATCATTAGTTCCATCGTCAATTTCAAAGAAACCAATATTAATACCAAGATAAACTATATTCGCACAGTTACATAAAACTAAATTTTAATTTCAACTTGATTTTAGACTCTCAATATTTATTATAAATAAATTTAGGTAGTTATTTTCTAATCAATTCAATACAACACTTCAATACAAACATTCTAAAAATACGTAGCGTTAAAAGTAAATCAACTCTAGGAACAAAATATAGAAAGTAAGTTATACTCAAGAAACATCTTTAAGAGACGTATGAAAGAAAAACATGGCTACTTTCTTCCCTTTCCATGGAAACTTAGACACATACAATATTAGATGATAACTTTAAGTTTCCGTGCACGTGTACATAACATTTGGAAAATATAACTTGCAAAAAAAAACAACCTCAAAGGTGATGTTCCTTGCCTAGCGTTGTTCAATTCAAAATATTGTTTTCCCTAACATCAAAAAGAAGTAAAGAAGTTTGGAAGTAATTAGTTAAAAACCAGTCCTATCGGTATAGGGATACTACTGTCCCAAAAAACTCAATATGTATGTTCGCCTTACACATTAACCGTCTGAACTATACGCACTTTTATTCTAATGTGATAGGAATGAGTGAGGTGGAATTTAAATTAGATGTACCCCACTGAGTAAAAGTAGAGTGAGAAACCAATTTGCAAAAAAAGTACCTTTGTACATCCGGATGTTAATCGAACCTCTAACACCATTAGTGACAAACCAGACCATACCAAAGGGATGCTTTTGTCCACGTCACTGATACTGACATAAAGTTAAGGCACCGCTTAGGTAGTCGCTATTGGACTGCCGATGACGGGATATCGTGGTACTATTGACTGCTGATGACGGGGAGATCGTGGTCGCTATTGGACTGTCGATGACAGGGAGATCGTGGTCCTATTGGACTGTCGATGACGGGGAGATCGTGGATCCTATTGGACTGTCGATGACGGGGATATCGTGGTACTATTGGACTGCTGATGACGGGGATATCGTGGTCGCTATTGGACTGTCGATGACCGGGAGATCGTGGTCCTATTGGACTGTCGATGACGGGGAGATCGTGGTCCTATTGGACTGCCGATGACGGGGAGATCGTGGTCCTATTGGACTGTCGATGACGGGGAGATCGTGGTCCTATTGGACTGCTGATGACGGGGATATCGTGGTCCTATTGGACTGTCGATGACGGGGAGATCGTGGTCCTATTGGACTGCTGATGACGGGGATATCGTGGTCGCTATTGGACTGCCGATGACGGGGAGATCATGGTCGCTATTGGACTGTCGATGACGGGGAGATCGTGGTCCTATTGGACTGTCGATGACGGGGATATCGTGGTCCTATTGGACTGTCGATGACGGAGATATCGTGGTCCTATTGGACTGCCGATGACGGGGAGATCATGGTCGCTATTGGACTGTCGATGACGGGGAGATCGTGGTCCTATTGGACTGCCGATGACGGGGAGATCATGGTCGCTATTGGACTGTCGATGACGGGGAGATCGTGGTCCTATTGGACTGTCGATGACGGGGAGATCGTGGTCCTATTGGACTGTCGATGACGGGGATATCGTGGTACTATTGGACTGTCGATGACGGGGAGATCGTGGTCGCTATTGGACTGTCGATGACGGGGAGATCGTGGTCGCTATTGGACTGTCGATGACGGGGAGATCGTGGTCGCTATTGGACTGTCGATGACGGGGAGATCGTGGTCCTATTGGACTGCTGATGACGGGGATATCGTGGTCGCTATTGGACTGTCGATGACGGGGAGATCGTGGTACTATTGGACTGCCGATGACGGGGTGATCATGGTCCTATTGGACTGCCGATGACGGGTCCTATCCCGGTTGAATGTACTGAGAATGGTTTTCCCACTCTTTATTCATGCAAATGTGGTTACACTTTCTCTAAATTCAACCTTTCTCACCCCTAGCCTATTACCATATTTAGTACATAAGCCTATAGCCCGAATGGGTAGTAGGACGCAGTGTTAAAAAAAAGAGTTAAGGCAACAATAGTACCAATGAGGCGCATATTTGTGTTTTTTTTTGTGTAAAACCAGAAGGCCAATTATAAAATCTTTGTAATAAAGTTAAAGGGGGCACACATTATAAAACATATACTCATATTAAATCCTTAAAAATAGTTGGATATTCACTTTATTATAAAATAAAACAAACAAAACTCAACATAAGTTACGCTTTGTTAAACATCTACGAAAGCAGAAAGAGTGAACTATGATCATCGATACAACTAATAACATTCTTCGGAATGAAGTTTCCTTTCGATATGTAAGGTTTAGTTAAACACCCTTAAATAAGTAAGCAGAGCTTGTATGTTCAGCTTGTCAAAGCTCAAAGGAAGGAAATAACCTGTTGATAAAACGTTGAGAACGTTTTGAGCGAGAGACTTCAAAGAGAACGCAACAATTTGGTTCTTAGATGTGAACAAGAAGCGAAAAAGGAAATATAAAAAAAGTAGAAGGGAAAGGATAAAAAGACGTTACCCACTTTCATTTTTTTTAAGTCGAGGAAAGGGGAAAAAATATAATGCGTTTTTTCCCTCCATGAACTGATCGTCACATATCAATGCCCAACGATGCAATTCCTCAAACTTTTCCACAAGCGAAGATGCACAAAAGGGGCGCATTATACTCGCCCATCGTGGCGAGGATCGAATTATGTCGAAAGGGTGTTAGGAAGAGATAGGGGAGATTTTGACCCGAGGACTGGAAAGATAGATAGATAGAGAGAGAGAGAAACAAATAAAGCTCCTAGAAACCCAAACAGGGGAACTTGCGTACTTGAATTCCCCTGATAGTCTCAAGAAGTCGTCGACTTCACCTGCTTCCAAGGTCTATCGACGTGAGTAGTCGCGAGCATCGTGTATGGCCTTATGGGGCGTAGCGCGATTGCACTTGATGAGACCAGGGGTCAATATTTTCATCCAGATATACTTTTGTTTATTTATTATTATGACATAAAACGTGGCTAATATATTATGACCATCGGGAACTCTGAAGTCCCAACTAACATATTGTTTGATAAAATAATCTCTACTTATGATACCGGACAAGAATTATAAAACCAATTTTTGGAACTTCTTAATGATCTTGACACTGGGAGGACCAAATGGAAAATTTAACGTACAGAGGGTTATGTTATATTCCAATTTTTACTGGAGGAACTTTATCTGACAAAGGCTACTTGATCAACTGTCACGTATTCGTATGTCAAGTCTACAGCTGTAACTTTTATATATAATTTAAATACCTATAAAATAACAATAGTATTATATTAAAATGTAATCAATATAGACATAATTTTTGTGATTGTGATTTTTAAGTGTCTTCCTATCAAACATCTACCCAACTTTCAAACTAGAAAAGCCTAAAACAATCCTCATATTAATACTCATCATGTGTTTAGGGGAGCTTCACGCACGTGGGACAGAATAACTTGTGGCTCGCCTGTCTTCGAACACTGTAAATACTGAAACAGCGCCATTTTTAGTTCAAGGGTAGGCAATTTTTATTATATCACGGGCATGTGAATCAGTTATTTAAGATAAGGCCTAAGTCAGGGTGATACAGTTTTGAAAAAAATGAAAAAACCTGAATAAAACCAATCGTGTTCAATAAAACGCAAAACAAAAATTATACGTATAAAATTACTAATACCGATCAATATAAGCTGCAAAAGTGAAATTTTGATTATCATTCATTTTTTTTTAAATTGCTTAAATCTAGATTCCTAGGCTTATTCTTAAATTACATTAAATTCTAGGCCTTTTCTTAAATTAATATTCTCAATGATCACAATTTCTTTAATTGAATTCAAGTAAAAATTAATGATAGTTGGTGTTGATTTTATTATGAAACAAAAATACCACTATTAATGAATTTCAGTTAAAAAAATAACCCTAACGCACAATAATATCAGCTATTTTACTATATCAATTGAACACAATATCTATGCATGGATTAATGTCTTGTTTAAGCATAAGAATCACATCGCTATAACTTAACACACTCATCATTTCATCTGAACTAGCTTCTCAACCAATAATCTTGTCAAAAAATTATTTTTTTTGTCTGGAATGTATATAAATATTTTTTATGTCGTTAATCTTTTCTGGTTGTATTGCAACTGCTCCTTCAGGATATGCTTGTCTTTCTAGTAGGTCGATCATAGTTCCTTCAGTTCCCAGCTTGAATGTGTATGGAACTAAACTCACAATGAACTGTGACGCAAAGACAATCCCCTTTTTTGAAAAACCATACTGAAATTCCATGAAAATATTGATAGACAAGGCCTATTTATTGTCTCTTAGGACATTCGCACCTACAGTTTCTACAGAAATGCAATTTTTCTTGTACAGACGGGGCCACCAAGACTTAAAATCGAGGATCTACTCTGTATCAACCATATGCACAATGAATTTTCTTCCATATTTCCTTTTTAATAATACCCCGTAAATATGTGAAAGGAACTAAGTTAACGACTTAGTTCTTTTCTAAGATATACTTTTTTTTTCGTGTGTTTTAAAAGATAACTTGTATTCTGAGAAATGGTCCCTTTTATAACTAAAAAGTGTATGAACACCAAAAGTTTACGTTCTGCATGCTAACCCATTTTAGCCAAAATGATGACTTAGGCCCTTTCTTAAATAACCAATTCATGTATGTGTTTAAAAAAAAATAGTGAGCAGGTTTGAAAAATATATCGAGCAAAAAATTTAACTTCATATTTCTCATATTATAGTAATTAGTTAATAGGCTATTTTATCAGCACAATTGTTTGTTTGCTAAATCTTTTTGTGGGCCAGATAAAATCAATCACTGAGCTGAAGGTAGTTGCTAGCTCATCTCATCTTGATGGGTTGATAGGCATAGTGCCCACGTCCTATACCCAATGATCAATGAGGAGCGTAGCCACTCTCCCATGGCATGCTTACCTGCACGTTTGTAAAATCTAAAGAGGGTGAGGGCTAGGATTAAAAAGGGGATGTTTGTTTGTTCGGGAGCTCTTTAGCTCTGCTACTGTGCAGTCTAAATATATTTGATGGAATCAGAGTCTGAATGTCGGTCTATACACGTGTACATGTCCAAATCTCAATTCAACTGAATCGTTCAGTTGAAAACAGTGCTAAGGTGGCCAAGTTAAATAAATAGTACATACATTTAGCACCGCGTCTTACTACCCGTTCGGGTTATACGCTTAAGTACTAATTACTCTAATGTATTAGGAATTGGGAGGGTTGAATTTAAAGGAAGTGAACCCGCATTTGCGTGGAGGGAGAGTGGAAAACCATTTAGGAAAAACCACCCCCAGTTCACCCGACCGAGATTCAGTTAAATAAAAAACCTCTGAAAAGGTATTTTCAGCCGCGTCTTAGTACCAATTTTGGATCTCTGCAGCATCAGTTATCTAGGACCTAGACTAACACGAGGGTGACGCATTAGTTTGTATGACCTCTGATGTGGGTTGAGGTAGTATGAAAGGGGACGTGAGAAAAGGCCAGTGTTTTTTCAGTTTTTATGGCAAAACTTTTTTTGGCAAAAATAAATTAACTATTGCTCCAGTACAAACATAGAGTTTAATTTTCTTCGCATGGTGACCTCATAATTTTTTTTTTAAATATCTGTCAAGGGTGTTCTGGAATTTAATAACAACTTTTCCTCTTCATTTAAAAAGTTTGTCGTCTAATGCCGCTATGCTCGTGACAGATACTCAACAAATGTTGAGGTCACCATATGAAAAATGTTAAACTCTGTTTGTACTGGAGCAATATTTTATTTGTTTTGGCCAAAAACGGTTTTGTCATAAAAACTGCAAAAAACACTGGCCTTTTCCCACGCCCCCTTCCATCCTACCTTAAGAAAATATAGGAATCATTTAATCAACAGCGTATTAGTAAAGATAAGTGTATATGCTTTTCCTAAATCTATTTTCTTAACTTCAAACTTCCATTCTTTAAAACAGTCCTAGTAAAATTGCGGCCCATTACGTATTTTATACGTACCGCAAGCTATAGCTATCAATCTACAAAAAAAAAAAGTTTAGCGCCAAAATACCAAAATTAAAGTATATATTCGTTTGAAAGCATATATAAATTTATATTCAACACGTCGACCCCTGTAGTCTTTCGGTAAAGTGCTCGCCTCAGGACCCGATTTTCGAGGTTTCAAACTCAACCGTAGACGAAGGATTTTTCTTGAGCGATACATGCCCGTAGCACAACTTCCTTCGGAGGGTAAGTAAAACCGTTAGTTCCATGTCAATTGTGGAATGTAAAAGAAACCTTGGAAGGTATATGAAAATACCTTTACAAGCAAAATTAGTAGGCCTATCGCTCTAGCTCATAGAAATCTAGTGTTCTGATATAATCAGTTGGTTCAGAATGTGTAAGTTAAATTCCTCAAATAAATACATAAATAAATATTCTACTCAACACACTGATGAACACTTACAAGCAGTTTTATCACAACTACAAATTGCACCTTAAATAAATGTATATATATAGCATTCATCTCATTAAGTACGGTTTTATTTGGGAATCACTTATTTTTCTATATTTTCTTCCCTTTTTATGTTTTCTATTTAATGTTTTTATAATAAATTTGCGTATTCCTAAAAATCGTAGTTTATTTGGCAGCCTATTCTTAAATTTAAATTCCAAATTGTGTCCTTCAGCTAAAAAATTGTCCCAATCCTGCTTAATGGTATTGGGCATTGCCTAGCTATTAATATTTTTAAGCACCGCATTCTACTACCCGTTTGGTACTAATTAATATAATGCGTGAAGGATGAGAAGATTTAAATTTAGAGGAATTTTATCCGCATTTAGGGGAAAGAGAGAGAGAGAGAGTGTGTGGAGAACAATTTATTTTAAAAATTCAATTCATCTGACTTGGATTCTAAACCAATCTCCCAGTTATTGGCAGTCCAGTCTCTTACTAGAGGGACGGCTAAGACCATTCGACAACCGAACTGGCTAAATCATTATTTCCCGCGTTGTCAGCACACGGACTAAACGTCAAGCTCCTCTAGTCTAGTAAAAAATTACCTGAGTACGGAAAAAATCTTGGATAGCTCAGTGGTAAGAGCATCGGTGTGCTAAGACAAAGGTCCCGTGTTCGACTCCCGTGTCCAGGCCAAATACTTAAATTAATTAAAGTTTTGTCCCTTCCATGCGGACAGTGCCGTTATTACATATGATTTGCAACCTGTTCGTTGTATTCATAATCCAGTCTTGTTTGCCGCTGATGGGGATATCGGGGCTAAAATACCGGTCGGGTGCACTGAGGGTGGTTTTACCTCAATTTTTCTACACTCTCCCCTACACCTAAATGCGGGTACACTTAATCTAAATTCAACCTTCCTCATCCCAACACATCAGCGTATTTATAGTAGAAATGCATTATACCCGAAAAGATGGTTGGACACGATGCTATAAAAAAAAACTTATTATAAAATTAATACTTTTTAAAACTGATCCACGTTCCAACAGGGCCGATTCACCGCTTCGATGGCCACGTGGTCTAACTCGCTAATCTGTGTTGGGCTAGACTGCCGAAGATGGAGAGATCGGGGTTCAATCTCAGTCTAGTGCACTGAGGGTCGTTTTCCTAAATGTTTTTTTACACTTTCCCTCCATGCAAATGTGGGTGCATTTCCTCTCAATTAACCCATAAGCGTAATTAGCACATAGGCGTACAACCCGAATGAGTAAGACACGGTGCTACCAAAAAATATGGTCGATTAAAGAATGTAAAAAAACCGCATAACTATGCATTTAGTCCTAGGTAATGTATACCTAATATCCAGATCAATCAACCGGGCTCTTGACACATTGCTTAATGTTGTTGTATTGTCTCTACACTACAGTAGTCGGTAGCAATTTCACGATACAGCTCTATATTAGGGCCTTGCCGCGCCTGATTAGGTGGAGGACCCTGTAAATATAGTAAATCGTAATTTGTGTGGTCATCGTATAATTAATGGCCCTCTGTACACGCCGTACGCCTTTCTACCTGCTGTAATGTTTTTAGCGCCAACAATAGTTATTTACCATCTCCCCCCCCTCCCCCCAACAAGAACGGGACACAATATGGTTAACGTTCCCACTATCAACATTGATTAACTTAACATGTACTCGTAGAGTATTTTATGATATGACTTCTCTTAACAAACACGCACATATTGTGTACGTACTCTCTCTGTGACGAATTCCTCTTGTCGAATTTTAACGGTTTGCTTGTTTGTACAGCCTAGGTTATATTTTGTTTTATAGCTCGCACCGAAAACAACGCTCCGCAGTACGTATTAAAAAAAAATACACATTTACATCACTGATATGTATCTTCCATAATGGTCACAATGGTTAATAATAAATGAATATAAAAGCGAATGGTCTGTTGTTTGTTTAGAAGTAGCTCGAGGGCGTAAAGATAGCAGCAATATGATTTGAAAGCAAAATGCACTGTGCTAAAATAAATATGAAATATATCATGTAGGTAAACTTTTAGTGAATTAAAAAGAAGAACTTTTTAATTATTTTAAAAATCCAATATCAAATGAGCTTAGAAAAAAATTCAAATAGATCTAACAAAATTGAACATATTCAAACTCTTTTAATTGACTTTTGGCGACACCTTTTTTGGAAAATCGAATGAGTGTGACAAGTTCTCTTTTAGGCTCTTTTATTAAATTATCGCTAGTTTTTTTACGGTAGGCTTACCACATAGGTATGACTTAGGTTGAATCAGGAAGGATCAGGAGAAAATGCACCCGCACAATCTTCGAAGGAGGGTGGGAAATTCCATCGCATGGCACCCAGCTGGGACTCGAATTTCGACCTCTACATCAATGGCAACCAAGTTAAAGGCTAGTCGAATACCACCAGCATTTCTTTTAAAGTCAAATAAATTATCCGCAAAAATTGGTTTTACACCCTGGAATAACTAATTTTGTGGCGAGAATACTTAAATTTATTTTGTAAAATAACTTTTACTGTTATTAAAAGATTTAAAATTTTTTGAAAAAGACTATCCCGCATCGATGAGAACACTACACTTAATCTTAGGTTCACCTTTTCTGGTTTCCCACTCTCCCTCTACGCCCATACGGGTACATTCATTCTAAATAATATTTTCTTAACCATATCCGATCAGCACAATTAAAAGGCAAATTTTTTATAGTTGAAAGATTACAACCGAAGGAGGGAAATGAACCCTAGTACCTTTGGTTTAGCGCTCCAATACCCTCTCACTGAACAATCCAGGATTAGTCCCCTACTCTGGGTCATTCATCACTTATAGTTTAATACCTTGATACCCGCCTCGGTGGCGTAGTTGCCTAACGCGCTAGTCGTGTTGAGCTCTACTGCCGAGGACGGGGAGATCGAGGTTCGAATCTCGGTCAGGTGAACTGGGAGTGTGTTTTTCCTAAATGGTTTTCCGCTCTCCCTCCACGCAAATTCGGGTTCATTTCCTCTAAATTCAAATTTTAATTCCTAATCCATTAGCGTAATTAGTACTTAAGCGTTAACCCCTTCGGGTTATAAGACGGGTGTTAAAATAATAATAATAATAATAATAATAAATAATAATAATAATACCTTGTTCACAAATTTAATCCTAGGTATTTCACTGATTTGAATTTTAAGACTAATGTCCCGCATTTGATTCCCATGTCTTGTCCATATATTACTATTCAAAATTATTTAAATACATTCGTCAGCGTCAGTATATCAGTTACAAATGCAAATTTCAACCAAAAATGCGTATGATCCTTACGGGTAGAGTAAAATAAATGGACCGGTGCAGTTTCTCTCTCTCTCTCTCTCTTTTAAAATAAAGACATTTATTAAAAACTCGCAAAATTTGAGAAATAAATCATACACACCAACGAGCATAGAAATGAAATAATATGAACTGTTACAGAACATTAAGAAAATAGGAACATCTCGGTCCATCAAAGAGTATAACAATCAGTTTAACATTTCAAATAGCTTTATAAATAAATGTTTGATTATAGCTCAGAAACTGATGGTTTTATAAAAATTTATTTCAAATTAAAAAGTTTTATACTCATGTAGTACAACATATTTACAATGATAAAATTGTAAATTTTTGCAATGTAAAGTACTCGTAAAGTATTTTAATCGGGAAAACGAGAATATCATTTGGTTTTTAAAGTTAGACAATGCCTGGATAAAAAAAAACTTAGTCAAATTCATTTGAACAGATATTGAGAAAATCGATTTTATCTTTCTTTTCTCCCCCCTTGGTAAACTACGCTTAAATTTAGGGTTGGTTAGCTAATTTCAAAAATCCGTCAAGGGAACTTTATGAAAACCCGGATCGGTAAAACATTTTCGATTCTAGGCCGAGATATAGACATACAAAGAGACAAACAATCGGCATCGTGAAAACAACATTTTAGGTTTCAATGGTTCATGAAACGTCGACATTTATAAAAAAATAGAACTCGAGTTTTTCTACAATAACTATACTACTATCTCCGAGGGGTCGAGTGAAAGTAAAAATCAAACACAGTTGGTGGGTTGTAATTTAATTCTGTATCATAACTGTTGTAATTCCGTTAATAAATAAAACTTCGTTTCTGAGCATGGCTGCACTGCATATTCTTAGCTATGTTAATAATTCATGCATGGCATTAATTAAATTAATACGTTGCAGGTAGAAATATCGCAGCTACGTCACGGAATGTACTTGGGAGTACTCACTAAATTGGTTAAAGCAACTCGTGGCCTCGTAGCAGGTAATTAGTTAATGAATTCCACACAGTTATGCAGTTGGATTCTTTGTACAAAGCTTTAGAGAGTCTACTAATTTGGTGCCAATTTGCGTGGATTTCCACTCAAATAGACAGTTGCATTTGAGGCCACACTGAGCTTCATTTTCACATTGATTTTA
This sequence comes from Timema podura, assembly GCA_033556935.1. Taxonomy (NCBI): domain Eukaryota; kingdom Metazoa; phylum Arthropoda; class Insecta; order Phasmatodea; family Timematidae; genus Timema; species Timema podura. The sequence continues at coordinate 97,419,329 of JAVRXN010000009.1, read as the reverse complement.
TTTAAAATAGTTTTATAAAACATATTTTAAATAAGGTATTTATATTTTTAATAGTAGGTCCTAATACTATCTCTAAATGATAAACTATTTCGTATCTCAAATAGTTACTAGATATGATCAAAATTGGAAAATTCTCACCAATTAAAGTAGCCTCAAAGTCATTTTTCGTGGGAAAAGGAGAGTGCTAATTTGTTTTTAATGTTAAACAAGGTCTAGATGATAATTATAATCAAAATCCTTAGAGCAGATGTATGAGATATTCAATTTTTCTCTTTTTTTGTCCGTCAGTAAGCTACCTTTTATTTTAGAGATAGATGCCCAATTCCAAAATATCCTCGGGAAGACTTTAATAAAACCCAAATTAACAAGTTTCAGCCCGATTAGTAAAATGGTTTCGGCCCTAGACCAAGATACAGATAGTCAGACAAATGGCGTCGAAAAAACACTTTCACGGGTTTAGTGAGATACCCGAAGAGTCGCGAAAAAGTAAAAAATATCCAAAGTGGTTTTTTTTTTGCACCAAGTCTTATAACCAATTCAGGATATCCGCATATTTACATTAATGGGGCAAGGATGAGAAAGTTAGAATTTTATAGCAAGTGTGTCCTCTTTTGCGTGGAAAGAGAGAGTGAAAAACTATTTGGTGAAATCCAGTCTCAGTACACCCGACCGGGATTATATCCCCAATATCCCCGCCATTGGAAGTCTAGTCTATAGTGAGAGTAACACCTTAGACCATGCGGCCACCAAAGCAGGGTATTTTCAAACTACTCCTATATTTGCACATAATATTTTGACTGTAATAATTACTATACATTGTTCTGGATTATTTTTTAATACTTTTCCACAAATATCTGTGAATAGAATTAAAGAAAGGGGGCCAAGTAGGCATGTCATACTGTTTCATAAATACAAGCTACCGTAGCTAGTGTTAGGCAACTCAACAACTGGATTTAATTCCAGCCTTGTCAACCAAATCTGAGGTTATATATTACTAATCGATTGCTCCTGTAATTGACGAGAGTATCAAAACATTTGTCAATTACCTCTTAGTGTATCGAATTCAAGGTTTGATTTTTTTAAATATGTTGCGTAGCGCCATCTTTAATTACAGCTTTACTATTATTGCCTAAGAATTTAATTTAACACATCATTAAATTAAATAAGAATAACTGGCCTTCTAATAATAAGTATATTTAGGGGATATTAGAACATTATTGTAATAAATTATTAAATTACAAAAATAAGGAAAAAACTTAGCTTAAGTTAGAAGATTAGTCCAATGTGCAACAAACTTTTCTTCAAAGGATTAAAAAACAAAAGTAATTAAATAGCTACTGTAAAAGTTAGCAAATTTGTGTAGATAAACTATTTAAAAAAATAAGTAAAAACCTATAAGGTTATACACTTAATATGAAACAATTTCTATAAGTAAAAAAAAACTTAACCATTGTTGAAAGATTAATGTAATTTAATGTAACATAACAATAATATGGATGAAAAATACATTAAATATAAGATTAATTAATAGTGATTATAAGGTTTGATTAATTAATGACATTGAAAGAAAGATAAAGAATTTGATAAGAACTACAATGGTTAGAGTTTATAATTAAAACAACAAAAGACACATTAAAATAAATCATTAGTAACAAGACATAGGCTAATAAGAGCATTCAACACCGGTTAGGTTAGAAATACAATTGACTACAGTAGCCCCCATGACTTCTTTGGTGCAGACTGACAGCTCACAGCTGACGGCTTTAAAAAGTTACCAGACCAAATTATGTATCCCTAAGCCGAACCATATGATCTGCAAAAACATGTGTTTAGCAGCTGTCACTTCTGACAGTCAACATTTAGGTATATACCTAACTGTTGACTGTCAGAAGTCAGCTGTGAGCCTGTCAGTCAATACCAAAGAAGTCATGGGGCTACTGTATGTATAACTGGAATATAATTGAAAACACATTATTCAAAAATTGGAAAGGATAAATAAACTAAATATGTAATAGTTAAAGTTGACAGTATTAGTTATAACAAAGTAATGAAAGTTTGTAATAAAAAGTTGGATATCCCTTATCTGGTATAAATTTTGATCCATTCTCCTTAATGAATCCGATGATAAATCATCACGGTCTTGGACGACTACATGTTTCGGCGTTTTGCCATCATCAGGTCTTAAGAATGAAAGGAGGTGTTATACCAAATTTTACATAGTGCAAGTTTTTTCTTATTTTTTTATTTACTATGAATATTATTAAAAATAAATAATTGATTTAAGTATATATAATTCAAAAACGCATCCTCACGCATTATGATGGTGACGCAAGAACACACTGTTATATCAATTTTAACGATGAAATCAATATTTATTGGTGGAACTATTTTTATTGCAGCAAATGTGTTTAAAGTCATATGACAGAAAAAATTTGATTACACAACATTTTAACAAATTGTATAATTATAAACCATAAATTATATACATACGCGCGTGCGTACACACACACATATGTCAAATTTTAACAGGCAGAAACGTATCTGACAGCTAGAAAAGTTAATTGATATTCTTCCACGTATTCATACGTCAGGTCATGTTATATGCGGCTGTAATTTATATTATATATATATATATAAATCAATACCTGTAAAATAACACTATTAATACTGTAGAGTGTTATAAATTCTGGTCGCAACGAAATGTGTTTGTATTTTAAAAAATACCTTGTTAAGAAATTGAACTCCACGCTACTGTGCTCGAGTTCTTGGTGAACAGTGAGTTTGTAATGTTATTTTGAGAACTCACTAGCCAACGGCAAGGAAATAACCAGAAATAACATTAATTTCCTGTACGACCTGAAGCATGTTTTTATTCCTCTCTTTCTCTATTTTTTTAAGGAGGCAAGAGAGAAGACGTGGGGGAGGGGGAGGGGGTACACTTTCCTATCTAATTTTCTGTGTGTATCCTCCGTACTATCTTGAAGTAAGGGAGAAAGTAATGAAAGACTTTAACTGGCTGGAATATCTTCGTTTTATTATTCATTACAGACATTACCAGGCCAGTAAAAGCTTATGTGTTGGGAGGATTGGACGAGCCGAGCCGTCTCCAAAGTGGTGCGCTCCGGCGGGAGAATCGGTAAACACGTTTTGGTTTGGAGGGTGATACCACCACAGGGCGTTCGCTGGTTTGGAATTAGAACAGGCATGAGGGCGTTAAGGTAAAATGCATGATTAGCTTAGTCGATTCGATAAGTTATAAGTATTTAATCAAATAAATTATAAACATTGTCTTACTACCCGTGTTAGGTACAAATTGATACGGAAAAATGAATATATTATTTTGAATACAGTAAAATCACAATACAGAGAACATTAAAGTACTATTGTCTCACAAATCTCTAAAGCAATACAATCTACCATTACAACAGTAAAAATCATAATCTTGTTTACAAACGTCTCTAAGCAACGCGAAACATTGTTTTCCAATGCCAACTTGAGTGCTGTTTCTAACAACCCGGATGATGTACCCGAATTTAATTACAATAATGTAGTAGAAACGGGAAAGGTGGAACTTAGAGGAAATGAACCTGAAATTTTGTGAAGTGAAGGTAGTAAAATATCTAAGAAAAAAAACCACTCTCAGTACACTTGACTGGGATTCAATCCCCAACCTCCTCGTTACCTGCAAACCAAACTGGACTAGACTGATGACCCAATATTGAATGATAATATTGTTGGCACATTTTGCTACGATAATATTTTTATTTGAAATTAAATGGCCAGATTTTGAGTTATTTGGAGGATGTAGCTTACGTTTCACTCTACCGAAACACAAACAGTTTAGTAAAAACTGAAAATAAAAAAAGCCTACATTTTCTAGAGCGTAGAGAAATGCATCCAAATTTTATTCAAACGAAATAAGAAAGAAAAATTTGACATTTATGTCTAGGTGTGGGATGATGGTGATGGGAGAGGGGAGTAAAATAAATGAAATTTCTCAGTTGAATCACGTCCTTGCCAGGAGTGCATAGAAGTTATGTGCTCTGGATATTCTTCTCGTTTCTCTCGTGTTGAATTTAACAAAAAAAAAAAGCCGTTATGGGGAGGGTGAGGAGAGTTAGAATCATTCCCCTTTTACCTCGTTTACCCCCACCTATACGTCAGTACTGCATAACGAAAACGTTGAATTACGAAGATGAAACTTGTGTAGCGTGATCGCAAGGATATGGTGTACATCTTCAATACGAATAACAGGAGGTTGAGGGGGGTGGAGGGTGGATGGCACGAAGGTCTTCATACTTTATTCAGCGTATCCGATTCATCATGCGGAACAAAGCCCCCCCCCCCCCCCCCGGATATGTGTAACGCACCCAACCTTGGTGGTACAGACGATGGGGACGGGTCGCTTCAAGTTTTTCCGCGTTCCCGATGTGTGACGAGAATCTCATCATGAGGGAAGAAGAATGACATATTGGGATCCTCCTTGTTTTTTTTATATGGGGGCTTTCAAGTATTACCTAAGCACATTTTTGGCAATTTTTAACCCCTCCCTCTCCTTTGTAAGCAAAAATAAACAAATGCCTGACATTCCCTCCCCCCTCTTGCTTATGTAAGATTTGTAGACTTTTTTTCTTATTTTGTTCACAATAATAATCATTCTTTTTTTCATACATTTTTGCTTATAACTTGAAAAGGTATAATAAGACGCAATGATAAAAGAAATTAAAAATTCATGCAATTTATAAATTGCTGATAATTGTTAACATAGATAAATTAATATTGCGAAATAATTGACGATTAACAATGGTATATCCTATATATAACTTGATAAGCCCATTTCCGGTAATATAAATAACAAGGAAATAACTGAACAGATTTTGACAAAGGACCACTCATTTTAACGGCTAGGAGTCTAGGATGTCGGTAAAAATAGTAGTTTTCCATGAAAACCCAAATTTCACAGACCATTTTAATTTTTTAATTTTTTGTTTTTTCACAATGGAAACCGTTATTTGCTGCATGGCTGTAAATCTCTAAATAAAATATATCTCTTTGGCTAGAAAATAATAACTCAATCATTATTTGTTGGTCCAAACACATCACAATTTTATCTTTTAATGCATATTTCTCGTTGTATGCTGGTCATAGCATGTCTAAAATGAGATTCCTAAAGTGGGGAAACAATGATTCTTTATTGGAATGTTGCTGTCGTTAATTCGCATTTAAATCAATTATATTGGGCATAATTCGAAAATTAAATCTGTCTAAGCTTTGTTTCGCGCATGATAAAATGATGTTTAACTATGTTTTGGTGTGTATCTATTATAAGATCAAAAACTATCAAATGATCTTGAATAATGTTAAAAAAAAATTTAGCAAATAGAAATACAGTACAAATACATAAGTTAAGCGGTAAAATGAAAAAATAGCTTAATTTAGAGGATATGATATTTAAAAGTAATGTATTGTGTACCCTATCTATAATTTCACATTCTTACAAATACAGTAAGTTCAGTTAAATGTTGCCATGTTGATACCTAATTTTGAGGGGATTATATTTCTAAGTACCGTGATGTTTTGTGTATCACATCTATATTTTCACATTCTCTCTCTCTCTCTCTGACTCTCTCATGCTCTCACACACACTCTCCCCTCTCTCTCTCTCTCACACACAAACACTATAAAACATTCTCTCTAATATAATCTTCTCTCATTCTCTCTCTCTCACACTTTATCCTTTTCTCTTACACACTCTCTACCCTCACATACACTCTTTATCACAGAGTTTTTTTCACATTTTCTTTATTATACTCTCTCTTAAGCTCTCTCTCAAATGATCTCTGTTTCTCAAACACTTCTCTCTCTCTCTCTCAAACGTTTTATCTCATGTTAACTAAATTGATACATAGGCGTATAGCCTGAACAGGTATTAAACTGCGGTGATAAAAACTATCTTTGGTGGTCGAGTGGGCTAAGGCTTCACTCTCGCAATAGATTGGACGCCCGATGATGGACAGTCGGGGTTCAAATCCCGGTGGGATGTAATGAGGGTAGTTTTTCACCATGATTTTAGTAAAGTGTCGTTGAAACATATCATCCCACTCTTTGATATAATGAAATAGCACCCAGATTAAAGGTCTAACCGTATAAGTAGTCCAAGTTCAGGCATCCACACTAGCCGCTTGCTATTCGTGTACTGGGAGGTTGATTGACTGTTAGAAAACGCGATTTTAGATATTTACTTCAGGTTATTTGGAATAGAGCACTAGGCTAAATCATGGTTTAAATTTGGAGGGATAGCCAGCACACTTACCTTGGTGATACTGGAGTAAAAATTGTTTAGATAGAACACTATAAAACAAACAAACACATTTTTAAGGACAAGCTTTCACTGTCACAGACAGCTTCATTAGGCCAAGAGAGTAGACTGATGCTTGGTTGAACTGCAAGGACAGTCGTCCTTAAAAATGTGTTTGTGTGTTTTATAGTGTTCTATCTAAACAATTTCTACTCCAGATATTTACTTCAATATTTTTTAAATCGTATTTCAAACACTTCTGCGAACATAGGCTTAAATGTAATATTTTACTACTAAAACAAATTATTGAAAATGTTTAAGATGCCGCTGAAATGGCCTATCATTACTAAGTTAATGTTATCAAATAAAATGCTTCTAATCTACGGGCTTATCTTTTTGATCTTAAGGTGGGGATATAGATAACGCGAGAAAAGTTAAACTTTTTGCAGTTTTTATGGCAAAACATTTTTTGGTCAAAATAAATTAAATATTGCTGCAATACAAACATAAGAGTTTAATTTTCTTTGCGTGATGACCTCAACAGTTCTTGATTAATTGTCAAGGGTGTACTGGAATTTCATGAAAACTTTTTCGCTTCATTTAAAAAGGTTGTTAGATAGTGTCACTATGCTCATAACAGATAAAGGGCTTGGGAATCTAAAATATCTTAAATTTAGTTTTTCGGTTTATTTTATCTTCTAAATCTTCATTCTTTTTTCTTTTTTAAATGAAATGTCATACATTATACTTTTCAATTTCAAACTTCTTTATTCTTTGAAATTAATAATATATGTTAAAAAATAAAAAAATCTGTAGTAAAAATATATTTTCCTTTAAATCATATTATGATTTATACTTCTTAAACAAATTCAAATTGTTGCGGTGATAGGATCAAAATTGGAAAATCTTGCCTATGTTAAGTACCTTCAAATTCATTTTCACAGAAAAATGATCATTTATATTTGATTTGTAATTTTAAACAGTACTTATATACAAAAAAAAATTAAAAATCGTCAGAGTGGATCTCAAGAAAATAATTTTTTTCTCTTAATTTTAGCTTTATATATCTAATTCGCTTTGCTCGCTGGGGGCTCCGCCCCAAACCCCCAGTGAGTTTTCTTTGCAAGTGGATGTAAACTAATGTAATTCCAGCGTTGTTTTGAACGTAACAACTTAAAGTTACCGGTATCGTATTGTATATACCACACCGACTTTAAAGTTGCTCCGCTATTTTGAATTTTTTTTCTGGGGCTAAAATTAACACTTTTAACTTTTTGGAATTTTCCCGTCGGTTACAGGCTAGAAGTTATAAGTTTGCCAAATTTCAAATTTCTATCTCATCTGGAAATGGGGTAAACATTAATGTCATTGAGTGAGTGAGCCATGTGGCTTTGTAGTAGTATAATTCCAAAACTTCCTTAGGGGATTCATATGAATCCTACCAAATTTTAGCATGATCGTTAACATAGTTTCGGCTCAAGGACAAGATACAGACGGCCACGAAAAAACACATTTTTCATTTCAAGTGCTCATTTATGCGACATTTATCAAAATCTCAAGTTAGATTTTTTAAATATCATAATACTTCTCTCTCCGAGGGGTCGAAATAAAGTAAAAAGAAACAAGTTCATCATTGTATGCTATTAGTTAAATAAAATATATAGTTACAGGTTCTTGCCAAGAGTTATAAATATGAAAAGTTAATCGAACTTATTGCAAGATTGCGACATTTGATTACCTTGCATTAGTCTCAGGATCCTATTTTTCAGAAATGAATTGAATGGGGCAGAGACTCGTAAATGATGAGAGATAAAGGTATATTTTACGATCACGAATCAATTTCGTACCTCGTCTCTTCTTTTAAAATTGAGAAGTTTCGTCGTAGTTCGGTACATAAAACCTAAAAGAAATATAAAGTGTTACGTGCAGACACTGGAATGAGTGAGATGAAAAATATTACAGAAAAGTATTTGGGTGTGTCGAGGCAAACAATCTCAAATATAAAATAAAATACTGCTTTATTAAAAAAGTATTATAGTAAGAGATATGGTATGCTTGAATTCCAACATCAATCAATAATATCTCGTTGAGTGGTATTTTAATTCTTAAAATAAAAAAAACTTTATATTTATTTATTCGAGCGGTTTTACCGAACTAACTTTTTTATGTTTTAGGAGCGGTTTCAAATAAAAAAACTATGAAAAGTCCAATGAAGTAGTTATAGTTTGCGACTGTTTTATTTCAAAAGATTTTCAAGGACTTTGCCTGTTAAAAATTAGATAAAGTTTTCTTGTGTGTTCTTGAGGTTTAACTACGGTAGACTACGTATTTTATAGACGAATTTATAATATAACAATGCTTTTTAGTAAATTTTATTAACACTTTGAACTTTAGGTCACCTTAGAAACGCAGAGGGTTAGAAATGCAGAGGGTTCAATTAATTAAAATCCGCTTCGGTGGTCGGATAGGCTTGGCTGCCGATGGTGGAGAGATTGGGATTCGAATCCCGGTTGGGTGTACTGAGGGAACGTTTGTCTAAAATTGTTTCCTCTCTTCTTACGTATGAATGAGAGTCAATTTACTCTAAACTCTACCATTTTAATTCCTAGCCTATAAGACGTGTAGTAAATATGAGAAATTATTATAATTATAATAATAATAATAATAATAATAATTATTATTATTATTATTATTATTATTATTATTAGCACCGCGTCTTACTACTCGTTCGGGTTGTACGCACTTACGCTAATGCGTAATGGTAGGGTGATTGTGAGATGAAATGGAGGACCTACAGCTTAACGTGGAATCCGCACCACGGTGGAGGCCTGGCATTCCACACATTCACAAGTTGTGATTAATACACGTCTTGTCAGAGGTGAAGGAAGGGTTTGGCAATCAGAAAAATCTGTTCCGGGACCGAGGTTTGAACCCCGGACTCTCAGCACAGAGATCTGACACCTTACCCATATACCGCCAGTTCACCAATATGAGAAAAGCCAAAACAGGTAGTAAAACACTGCACACTAAAATACAAGCTAAATTTATTTATTATGTTGTAAAATTACTTGAGATAATTTCACCGGAAATACTCGTTTGGATTCGTCATTACCAGTTTAATTTACAGCCTTAATCGTTCTCGAAATTCGCGGGCCACTTGGTGGTTGAGGCTAGATTATATTGTATTGGGTTCTAGCATCAGATTAAACATACAATTTATTACTTTAGTTCTATTTATTGAATCACTCTGATTGCTTGGATTTTAGTAGAAGTAACTATTGCCCCTCCATACCTTGTGACGTTGGAAAACACAATGAATCTTCTGATTAGAGTTTTTGGGGTTGGCATTTAGGGAAGGGCAAACCAATCAGAATTCATATTGACACAATATCCCTTCGCTAATATCTGAAAAACTGTGCCAAGGCTATATTACTTTTTCTACTTCCATTGAGCTTTAAAAGCAGGGTTCAATACTTAATATAAGACGGGGAGGGGGAATTCATGGAAAGACAGTTCTTTCAAAATAGCTTGTGGTTTTTATTCTAGGATGATAAACAACAAACATCATCTTCCTTCTCGAGCAATTCTTATCATCCTGGTTTGAGAAAATGAAAACCGAAATGTTTCATAAGGGTATAACGTGAGCCCTATAAATTTAGAGAGTTTAATAATATAGCACATGTAGGTAACCTACCACTACAAGATTTATTAGTGTTATTAGGTTAAATATATATGGCAAACTATAATTTATAAATCGGTGCGAACACACAGTACGTATTTAAATTAAAATATTAATTTAATCATTGTAATAAAAACGGGTTACAGTGACCTTGACACAACATTATTGTTCTGTGATTGTAGTAACTGAAATTCAACGTAAAACGAGAGATGTTTTCAACTTAGGAAGAAATTATACCAGCTTTAAAAATTAATATCTTGTATAATTCTCGTTTGTAATGTTGTATGCGAGTCCAAGAGTACGGTGACAAAAGGTTGTCACTTTTTTAAAATGATAAGCAATTATTTTTAACACCGCGTCTCACTACCAGTTTGGTTTATACGCCTATGTACTAATTACATTAATGTGTTAAGGAATAAGAAGATTTAATTTAGATGAAGTGCACCCACATTTGTGTTGAAGAAGATTGGAAAACCACCCTCAGTGCACACGACTGGGATCGAACCTCTATCTTTCCGTCTTTGGCAGTCTATTCGACTAGCAGTTAGTTGCATTAATTAACTGTTGCAAAGGGAAATTTGCCTGTAACTAAACATATTCTATACAAATAATAATAATATTTAGCACCACGTCTTACTACCCGTTCGGGTTATACGCTTAAGTACTAATTACGCTACTGGATTAGGAATTGGGAGGGTTGAATTTAGAGGAAGTGAACCCGCATTTGCGTGGAGGGATAGTGGAAAACCATATAGAAAAAACCACCCCAGTTCACCCGACCGAGATTCGAACCTCGATCTCCCGTCCTCGGCGGTCGAACTCAACACGACTAGCGCGTTAGCCAACTACGCCACCGAGGTGGGTTTCTATACAAACAGTAGCTAAAATAAGATATTGTTTTGGGTCAAAGAATAATATTGTGAACTTGATTATAGATTCCCCTATATTTTTGCACCTCCCCAACCCACCCGCCACTCCCACTAATTTGGGATCATCATAGCATAGCAACAACCCCTTTTGACAAATACCAGGCTAGTTCCTTTGGCAACTTAATCTTTTCTTTCTTAATTACATTCGTTGATAGCTTTGTTTGGAAATGTATCTCTTGAAAATATATATATAACCTTCTACCACTTGCAACTTTCACAGTGTGGTGAGCGGAGTTAACTCTTTTACCAGCGTCAACTCGCTAAACGTGTGTGGAGCGAGATGAAAGACAGTGACGTCAGTAGTCTTTGGAAAAGGGGAGAGAGAGAGAGGAAGAAAGACCAAATAAAGTTGGAAACATATGGGTGTAAGGGGAACTGTCAGCTCCAGCAAACAATATGGTAATAGACAGGCTGCAGACCTAGACAACGCAAAAAGAAGAGAATTGAGAGGCAAAGGAATCCAAACAAAATAAATGCGGTAGAGGTAGACCAAAAATACACTTGCTATAGTTTTCTAAAGGGGCGAATACATCAATACAACACATTCTTCGAATTTGTCCTTTGACCTTTTATTGAACAAAGAGAGTAGGGATGAGGAAGTGAGAGTTTTTAAAGCACCATACTCACATTTACGTTGAAGGAAGGGAAGAAACAACTATCACCCTTAGTAAACCCGGGTGGAATTCGAACCCTGATCTCCCCGTCACTGATAAGATAAGACTGACGCTTTTATCTTCGTGCCAAACGTTGTGGGTAAGAACATAACTAAGTATAGACTACGTTGATCTTAAAAAGAAACAAAACATTCTAATAAGAAAGGGCCTATAAAAATATTTGCTGATATTTGGCCACTTTTTACTTTCTCATGACCCCCCCCCCCCGGTTAGAAAACCGACGTTTCATGGCCCCTTGAACACAAAAAAGTGTTTTATTTTGTTTGTTTTTTGTGATTCCTTCTGTCTGTATCTGAGAACTGAAACAATTTTAACGATAGGGCTAAAACTTGAAGGAACCTTATCAAAACCTTAAATAACAAGTTTTTTTAATTAGATATCCGACCCTAAAATTAAGGATAGTTTACAAAAGGGCGAAAAGAGAAAGAATTTTTCTCAACATCTGCTTTAAGATTTTGATTAATTTCCGTATGTAGGAATTTTTTAACATTATTAAAAAAAGACTATTCTTCCCACCCCCACTCCCCCCCAAAATTAATTTGAGGGTATTTTAAATAAGCAGAAAGTTCCTCTTTTGATCGTATCTCCGCAATTATTTGAGAAACGAAATAACTTAACCTTGTAAAGTTGTATTACTATTAAAAGTAAAAATATTTTAATCTGGAATATATTTTCATTAAAACCAATAGTTTCTGAGCTATATCATTTTTAAGGAATACTTAGATATAAATAATTGATTGTTATGATTTTTAATGTACAAAGATGGTCCTCTTTTCTTGATGTTTCTGTAACATTGTTTATCATTACAGTTTTGCTCTTTTGTGGAGTGTTACAGCAACATTATATATGATTTCGTTTCACAAATTTTATGAGTTCTAGTAATCGTCTTTATTTTAAAATTAAGGAGAAAAAAAGTCTGTTCTGTGTATTTCACCATTTATTATTTATTATTTCTATGCCAGGAGTCTATCTTGAGGTCTGCTAATAATTCCACCTTTATGTTATGCACTCTTGGCAATATAATCCAATTTTCATTTAAAGATCCTAATTTGACAAATATAAACGCTACCAGCTCTATTTTCATGTTTTTATACGTCAATTCGTGTGATTTACAGCCCTTTTGATACATATTAACAACAAATTAAAAATAATAGAAAATAATCCTATCAATGTTTACAGCAAAATAAAAAAAGTATTTTTAAAAAAAATAGGTCACTTCTTTGAAAATAGGATTATTTAGCCTGTGAGTCACGTGAAACGTCAACAATATTAATATTCCCTCCATTTCGAAACGAGTGACAGGAGGTCAAGACAAGCAAAACGGATGGGCCATTTTATTATTATTATTATTATTCCTATTCTTATAAACTCCCCTTCGGGCAGTTGGTCACGCGATAGCTCTTGACGTCATAACCTCCTAGGAGTTACTGTTTGCCAACCGAGAGGTTGACGCTTTGCAAACAGACAGAAGTCGTGTCTTGCGGGATCGGTATATAGTTTGAGAGGAAGAACATACCAAGGTCGATCGAGGTTTTTCCAACTCTCACTGCCGTATTGTTCGCCAGTCACCAACGCCAACCAACCAACCAAGCAAGGCAAGGGAGCCTGACAATGACAAACGATGCCGCAAAAACACCGACGACCATCGCGCCCTGAGAGTAACGGACATGCCCAGCGTTAATGCGGTGATTTATGATGTCAGTGCTACTAGAGGCCACTGCTATTCATAACATTACGTACTCTATCTTGAAATTAGATTTATTCTTTTAGCGACAAGGTAACATAGTCCTCTTGGATGTGTGACAATGCGCGTGGCTTATAGAAGACCCTTCTGCCGCTTGTTTGAGGTGTTGAGTTTTGTTAAGGGCTTCACGGGAGTGTTTGAGGGATGGATTTGAATCATGGTTGAGTTCAAGTGTAATACTGCTGGTGAGGGTGCACATTTTAAAAGCGGCATTTGCTCACATGCTAACAGGTTCTTGTACACGAGTCGGTAGAGTTTGGGAAAACTGTAATTAAAAAAAAAAGTTTTTCGTGTTTGCTTTTTGAAAACTGCAGTTATTTTCCTTTAAATTTTCAATATTTGGATTTAAAAAAATTAGAACCCGTTTTTTACTATGAAATATCTTAATTTTGTTCTTAGTGGACCTACTCAAATTTTCTTATTGTTTTTATTAAAAGTGATCCAAATTATAATCACGCATCTGTAATTATTAAACTTACATATTAGTGAATATATATGTTTATCGTCTTCTTTGAGACAAATATATTATTATTATTATTATATTATTATTATATTATTATTATTATATTATTATTATTATTATTATTATTATTATTAGCACACGTCTTACTACCCGTTCGGTTATACGCACTTACGCTAATGTGCAATGGTAGGGTGATTGTGAGATGAAATGGAGGACCTACAGTTTAACGTGGAATCCGAACCATGGTGGAGGCCTGGCATTCCTCACATTCACAAGATGTGATTAATACACATCTTGTCAGTTGAGACAAATAATTACATACTATTGCAAACGCCAAATGATGCTTTGCATTCTCAAATGGTTAGATCCCTGCAACGCAACGACCTTGGGTATTTATTGGCCATTGGTATTTAAATAGGGTGGCATTTTAATCGATACATTCTCTGTTTGCGCTTGATCCATGCAAGATTAACAGATAATATACAAGTAGACCCACCTTTGATTTTGTTGATTAGGTAAACTGGGAAAACAAATACCACGAATAGCTAAACAGCGCACACAAATGTAATTACATGTTCTTAACAATCAAAGGATTCCAGGGATTCCCCTGCATCAACCATTCTATCTGTTTGCAGAATAGTAATAATACGCGTCTGGGCTACATCATTAGTAGCCCAATAGTGGAAAGAGTATCTAGTACTAATAGACCGTTGCCCGGGGGACGCTCGATTATACTAATCGTACAACTTTCCGTGGAGGCTCGTTCTATGCCCCGATGAGATGAGGTGATGGTGATAGTGAGTATGAGGATGTGGAACCAGTAGAAACATTTAAACTTAGCTTAATCCTAATCAACCAAACCCTGGTGACCGTTGGAGTAGTTCCTCTTTCGGGGAAAATACTCAAGGTACCAGCCGGGAATCGAACTCGGGAGCACTAGACTCGTAGCCAGGTGTAGGCCTACTGACAACTACATCACAGGGCTGGTTTGTTGGGAGAAGATACCAACGTTGACATCTATGACCCACAGTACCAAATATCAACTGGGGATACCACGTTACATGCATTCGAGCGTGGTGAATTTTTTTGTATCTTTAGCCAGAAAACCAAAAACCACGGTTTTCAGAGATGGTTTTGTGGTATCCGTGTGCTATCGAAAAACCACGGTTTTCGGATCCGTGTGGACCACAATTCCAAAATATGGGATTGGGGAAACTTTTGACACTAGAAACCAGAATATTAGTTCACGAATCCCTCATAAGGCCACAAACACACACACTTCATTTACATTAAATTTTGCCAAAATATGAATAATTATTAAACAATATTAATAATTAAAATATAAGCCACTTTAGAATTTATAATTAACATATAAATTATGAAGCTACATAGTTGGCCAAGTATGAAACTAGGCCGCACCGAACACCTCAAAAGGCCGCATATTACCCAACCCTGTTTTAAGTTAATAACAGTTGGCCGCTCTTAAGATATGTTTAAAAAAATCCATTTTTTTACCACTTTTTACTACCCGTTTCAGCTATCCAAATGCTTACACAAATGGAATAGGGACCATAAAGGTAGAATATAAATCAAATGCAGTCAACTTTACGTGGTGGAAGAGTGGTAGGCTACCTAGAAAAACGCACCCTCATTTCACCCGACCGGAATTTGAACCCCGATCTCCACCATCGTCTGTTCATATGGTTTCATGCGAGCGTGATACTATAGACCATACAGCCATCAATGATGAAAAAGTTTAGTCGGTTATACACTGTGACATCACGGGAGAAGTGTGGCTTGTAATAAATATATTTTTCAATGGAAGTAGTGAAACATATCTCATACTATTTTATCTAACCTACCCATGCTACGGTAACCACCGTCCCCTCACCCTTCTTCATACTCACTTCCCTACAACATTGAAAATGAAGTTTCATAACAAACCTAACCAGTAGAAATTTTCGAATGATTCATGCTTCACTATAAATCCGGCTTTAATCACTAATTGCAGAAATTGACTAAAAACTCCAGTACAATGATTAATGGCTGAGCTACTCTGAGCTGTGTCTGTTCTAGAAATAAGTTAGAATGTAAATCGTGTACGTTAAATACATAAAATAAATAATAGGCTTTGTCACATTTATGTATTCCACTTGTGGTGATGTTCAACTGGTGAGGTCCTATGCAGATCACATCAAACTGGAGTTAAGGAACTATCGCTATCCTAGCACCCTCTCAACCAAAGTTGATAAGATAGTACTTTCTATTTATTTTTTTATCTCTTGCTTTCCTTGTAGACTAGTAGAACCGCCGCTAGCTTCTACCGATTATTCTCTCACGGGAGGAACTCTCCAACCAGCAGATGTTGTCAGAAAGCTTTTTTCACTTTTCAACTTTTCTCTTCTTCTGCTTGTATTGGTTTGATCTGTCTTTTGGTTTTTCGTATTTTATCGTTCGTGTATATATATATATATATACTATATATATATATTACTATTCTTATTTCTTATGAAACCTTTTCCTTTTCAATATACTTTTTTGAAAATTCAATCAAATTCTTTGGTCTGGTCTTCGTCCACAATCCAATTTTACTAAATTAATGATTACTACTAAACAGCTCTCCTCTAAGTTTTATACTATAATTAGTTAGTAAGGTTTCTACTAAATAGTTTTCCTAAGTGTGCAATTTTCCGAGGCAGATTTTATGGACAGCCTAGGAATGAAATGTCGAATGAATTGATTATTTTACAAAGATAAAGGTTTCTTTTAGTTATTCCTGGATATATTTTTATCATGTAATATTTTTATTTAAAAACAATAAAGGTAGTTTCGTTGACAAAAAAAATCCTTTTTTGAGGCCAAAATTATTTGTATTTAACTATTTTATTAGTAGGCCTATTATTTCATAGGTATTGAAATAAATATCAGAATTGACAGCTGCAGAACACGTGACTTGACATATAAATACGTGACGGTAGATCTGGTAACTTCTCCAACTTTTTGTTAAGGTCCTTCTTATTAAAATTGTACTCCACTGGTAAAACATTATATATTTCCATAATTTTTAAAATGTTATCTCTCTGTAACAAGATTCACAATGTTTAGTACGGTCTGCGAATATTTTATTCTTCATTAAATAAAAACATCCATGTTAATCCAGAACACCACCGTGCTTACCCTGGCAGATATATATTTGATCAGGGAGCTCCAAAAGAGCATGGGGTTACCTTTGACGACAAGTCTGAACATCATGACAAACTTGCCAACCTCTTGCTTGGGTAGAAAGATAGCGGGTAGTTTGTTTCAACTCCCTCGGTCCATGCGCCAACAAGTCTGAGCGTCATGACAGACTTGAGACTTGCCAACCTCTTGCTTGGATAGAAAGATAGCGGGTAGTTTGTTTCACCTCCCTCGGTCCATGCAACGACAAGTCTGAGCGTCATGACAGACTTGCCAACTCTTGGTTAGGTAGAAAAATAATGGGGTAGTTTGTTTCAACTCCCTCGGTACATGCGCCAACAAGTCTGAGCGTCATGACAGACTTGAGACTTGCCAACCTCTTGCTTGGGTAGAAAGATAACGGGGTAGTTTGTTTCACCTCCCTCGGTCCATGCAACGACAAGTCTGAGCGTCATGACAGACTTTCCAACCTCTTGGTTAGGTAGAAAAATAACGGGGTAGTTTGTTTCACCTCCTTCAGTCCATGCAACGACAAGTCTGAGCGTCATGACAGACTTGCCAACCTATTGGTTAGGTAGAAAGATAACGATATGTCCTTTCACGGTGGTAAATAGTCAGCTCGCGGTCTAAATGCCAAGCACATTTAGGCTGATTTGCTGGAGACTGGAAGGTTGGGGTTCGAATCCCGGCCTGGTGTATTGAGTTTAAATTTTCTTACATGTTTTTCCACTATCATTTTACGTAATTGCAAGTATATTTCCTCTATAATTCTACCTTTATTATTCTTAGCACATTTCTATTAATTCGTATAGCCCGAGAGACACGCTGAAAAAGCCCCTCAAAAGGCCAGATCTTTTTTTAGCACCGTGTTTACTACCCGTTCAGGCAATACACAGATATTCTAAATACGCTAGTGTGTTAGTAATTATGTAGGCTGAATTTATAGGAGGTGTACCCCCATTTGCGTGGATAAATAGTGGAAACTATCTAGGAAAACCACCCTAAGTACACCTGACCTGAATTGAACCTCGATGTCCCTGTCATCGGTTGTCCGGTCTAATTGCGATATTGATGCCTTAGACCATTTGACCACCAAAGTGGGAGGGTGCCATTTAAACTGTTCAAAATATTTCACAACTGTTTCCTTCCGCTTATCCTATAGTTTATCTTATCGATAAAATACTTTAGATATTTTAAGTTCCCTCATCAGTGACTATATGGTCTAAGACGTCAAAGATTGCTATGGATAGTAATGCTGGTGAATGGGAGGTTGAGGTTGGAATCTCAGCCGGGTGTACTAACTAAGAAGTGGTCTTCCACCAGCCATGTGCTACTACTGTTTTACCATCTCTTCGCCATTATAATAAAGGGGGACATTTCTCCAAACATCCTTCCTCATTCCTACCCCTTAGATTAAGATGTCTAACTTTCGAAATTAAAAAAAAAATGAAAATATACTTAACAATAAACTACATTGAAAAAAAAACAAATTTCAATATCTGGTTACCAATAAAAACTTTTTTAGAAGAACAATAATATGTTTTAAGGCATATCGGTTCACAAGATACAAGAGTCTGTTTTTTGATCTAAATAATTTGAGTTATTTTGAGTTTTTGTTCACGTTCTGGGATCTGTTAGTTGTGTATGTTTTTTAATGCCATATTACAGTTAGGCCACGTATACATGTTATGACCTCCGTTTAAAATTGTGTCGTTAATCCAACATTACAGTTGGGCCATAAGTTCCTTCTTGGGGATTGTAAACAAGGCGTACTTTGTCCCAGCTGTTGTAGCGCTCCAATTAGGATGGTTGTAAATGCTTTCTCGTGCTGAGCGAAAAACAGTCAGTGATGGATATTAAGACACAACAAAGGGCTAAGCTAATTTAACCTAGCCTAACCTAAACAAGCCTAACCTAACCTAATATATGGCAAAAAGATTAGTGGGGTTGAATTTATATCTACCCGCAGGTATATTATTTTATAGTTCTCTTTGCCAGTGGACGTGGCCCAATTAAGCTGTGACCTTTTGGGACAAGGAGTCTCGTGGCCCAACTGTTATGCGCCCTTTTAATTCAGTAAGAGTAGCGTTACACTTAGCTGCAGAGACAAAGCAACACGCCAAAGTAAGCACTCAGCTACTGGGACAGATGCCAGTTATACCAAACATACAAATTTGAAATTAGCACCTCCCCCCATTAAAATAAATCATAATTGAATGTGTCTAATATGAACTTCATTGGTGGTCCCCGGCAGTTAAGAATTTTTGGACACTTGTTAAGTGTCATTGTTAACACGGCTCGTGTCCATTGTATTGGCAGAACACTCAACCACTTAGGACCTTTCACTCCAGTGGCGGATTGAGAGCAGAAAACAGGCGGGTGAGCTGACACAAACACTTGCACTAACACGTGGAGAACACACACACGCTTCCGGTGTTGTCCTCAACAACTCTAAAATGTTTACCCTTCACGCCTCGGTTTTGTCAGGGAAAATCGCTTAAGTGGTTTTGGATTGAGGGTTTGTGAAGGGTGGGAGGTAAATGTTTATCAAAATATAAACATCTGTCCTGTGTGTGCGCGTGGACTTTATTCAAGAAGTAAGGATTATAGAAACAAACAAACTCTCGAAACTGCTTTTCATATGGTACTCCACTGCCTCTTTTTTTATTTTTTTTATACATGTGTGTTGTACACTTTAGTAGAAATGGAAAATCGATGTTTTGAGCTCTCACTCCATGTTGTTGGTAAACAGATTAGTTTTTATCTGTAGTATATTTGGCATCGTCCTTTAGAATAACCGAGTTATTTCTATTCTTTACTGAAGATGTGTACATTGGCATATTTTTTTTCCAAGGCATAAATTCGATTAGCATGGTTAGAAGAGTAGTGGTCACAATAGAAGGCTCGAACCCGACTGATTAATTCCGAGAGCAAGTTTCATCCAAAAGATGGCAAATGCTGGCACACCTGTTAGAAACCAATACTCATAATTCTATCCCCTTATAGTTTAGATCCTTTGGATCTGCTGATAGTACTGATACTGAGAATCTTAAACTAAAAACTTTAAAAAAATTACAACTGTAATCGATTGCTATTGCACGAATAATTACATTTCTCAAAACTGAATAAATTGTTTATTTATAAGAAAGTAAGAAATAATGAGTACATTCTAGTTTTAATGTCAATTATTTCTCTGGCAGAAATAGCTTCGCCTGTGCCAAATGCGATAAATTAAAAACTATATGCTTGGAGACCAAAGACTCACCAAAGATATGTATTATAACTATCTGATAGTTTAAATTGTAGTTGGGTTTAGGGATGGATATTTCCCCTTACATACCATACAGGCTGTTCAGAAACTCATAACCCAAACTGCACATATAGATTGTTTCAACCAAAAGTAATTCAAAATCCCTGTACACTTACATCCGGAAAACTATGCTAATACCATTAAATTGTGTCCAAAGTTTCAGCGTACAACGCCGGGAGAGCAAAGCTGTCAACCATGCGTGTACATCAAGTTCTATAGGTGTTAGGCGCACGGCACTGCACATGTAACAATGGCAAGCACTTTCTTGTGATGTAGGACTGTTAATGATGACCCTCATAACGTATTCGCATTTCTATATTGAATAGTGTGTTGTTTACTATTAACTGTGGTATTTTCTGCTGCTGTGCTCCAAGATGTCAAGGTGTGCAGTGCCGCGCGCCTAGCTATTATGCAACCTGTTGTACATGCATGCTTGAACAGTTTTGCTATCCCAGTGCTGTACCCCGAAACTTTGGACAAATTTTATGATATTAGTATAGTTTTACGGATGTAAGTGTATAGGGATTTTGTATTAATTTTGGTTCAAACAAACTATATGTACAGTTTGGGCGTTGAATTTCCAAACATCCTGTATTGCAAGGCATACTTCGAAAGCAATGGTGTAGCGATATAGTGGTTGTTTCCAATATATCGAATTGCATTGGTCTGAGCAAAATTTAACGGTGATATTTAGATGGCTGGGATACTGTTCTTCGATGTTATTACACTTTGTAAAGTTTTGTTTAGTTTTGGAAAATAGCAAACAAATTTAATATAATTAGGGGAAGAGGGGGATGACTCTATTAGTAAAAATATACAGAGTATTGTTCCATTTATTTTGATTCAAAAGCTCTAATGTGGAGTTAGATGTATGAAATATATCGATGAATTGTTTGATAAACAGTATATTATAATATTTAAACATCAATATAATTTTTTTGGTCAATGTTTTTGAAAATAATGAAAATTGTTGCATATTTTTACATTGAATATATCGTTCCCATCTCTAGTGAGGCTACAAAATACTTTTAGTAAAAGTTGGTGAAGAATAGTGTAAGGTAAGGATGAAGGGGGTAGTAAGTGTACTCGAAATGTGGATAGGTTTCGAACACATCAGTTATAAATCATAATTTATTTTGTGTGTTTTTTAGTGACGTTGTGAAAACAAATTGAATTGATGTTGTTTTAAAAATACACCAATTTATTACCATGTCGACAAAAAAAAAAGTTGGCAAGAAAACTGCTAGTTGAACCTCTGGGCTGGGAAAGGGGGGGGGGGAGAGGGGAGCAAGCACTGAGCTTAGATGTGGCTTGAGACCTGGATGGTATAATTAAAAACAATCTTTTTTTTTATTGCAGATCACAAATACCTGTAACCGTATTTCATCTGCGTCCCCCGTGTACGACACTTTGACCTATATTTCTCCACTGTGACAAGACCTGTCATTTTCAGGCGTACGGCTGAGAGCATAACTTTGGCTTAGTTCCCCCCTTTATAATTAACTGAGCTGTCGGAGATAAACCGAAACCAGATGGCAGCAATATGAGTAGTAACTAGAAACAAAAATAACAAAATGTTAACCTAATCACGCTCAATTAAAAAAATAATACTCAATTCTTTTAAAAAAAAAAAACTGTGATTGGAAGTTAAATAATTATGTATCTGTAACGATACATATTTTTTTCTACCTACTGTCGTGATCAAAATAGTTTTGTTACAAATTTCAATTCAATGGAGCAATTAGGTTAAGGGCCTATCTTATGACCATCGGATATATATATTGCTATAGGGATGTTAAAGTTAGCGACCAGATAAAGGTTATCAACAACGTGTCTTATGAACTGAATTTATCTGCCAGATATCTGTAGGATAAATATATTTTTATGCAGAACACGCAAGGTTGGTAATGGTGCGCGCATGCGTACGACCTGGCTAGTAGCTACAACGCTCAACATTTGTTAAATAACGGCAGCTAAACGAGTGCGAGGAAATAAATGGCGTCATGTGGGCGCAGAAACTAGGTTGTCTTGCAAGTTCTAATTTTGGTATTTGCCAAAATTATATCAATAGTTTGGTACAACGTTTACAAAATTTCATTTATTTTACTCACATTTAAATAATTTGTTCTTATATAACTATACCTCTACAAATAGCTTGTTAGTTTTTATAGAAGTGTGAATTAAATGTTCTAACTTTATATAGTTAGAGCCTGGGAATGTGCCTACTAAACACGTGAACCAAGATTTTAACCTAAAAAGAGATTCTGATAGGCGAAACCTCGAGAAAAACAACGCATCACCATGGCAACGCCAATTTTAACTTTAAGATAAAAGTTATCAGGTACTTAAACCTCCCGATAAAAATATGATGGATAAATACATTTTATCTAGCAGATAAAAAGCTATCTGGCAGTCATAAGCCGCACTTTTAACTTATCAACCAGATATAAATATTTATTGGCCAGATTAATATTCATCCAGAAGTCATAAGACATAAGTGGAATATCAGAAGTTCCAGTGTCATTAAACTAGGTGCTCTATTTTTTTTAGCTAATACACTGAGTAATTTTTCAGTTAGGTATCGTGGATCATGCTTGATTCACTCTAGTCGAATTGCTATAGAAACAGCCTTATCTGGCAGTTAAAATAATATTAGTCTTCATATATGCATGTGAATCAATCAGGGACGTAGCAACGTTTTCCGTTGTTGTATTTTTGGAAGGGGGTAGGGTGGGAATGTCCTAGGGTCATAAACAATTCGTGGTGTCCTCATAACTTAAATGGACCACCTTGATCCATTAAGATAAGAGTGTAAGGAAAGCGAGAAAAAGCAAGTGTCTTTTGCAATTTTATAGTAAAACTTTTTTTTTGCCTAAATAAATAAAGTAGTTGCTCCAGTAGAAACATAGAATTTAATTTTCTTCATATGGTGACCTCAATAGTTGTTGAATATCTGTCATGAACTAGCGGCATTAGATGAGAAACTTTTAAATGAAGAGAAAAAGTGGTCATCAAATTCAAATACATCCTTGACAAGTATCTAACAACTGTTGAAGTCACCGTGTGAAGAATATTAAACTCTATGTTTCTACTGGTGTGATATTTGATTAATTTTGACCAAAAAAAGTTTTTATATAAAAACTGTAAAAACGCCAACCCTTTTTTTTTCATGTCCCCTACACCCCCACCTTAATAGTACGTGGCCGACAGTGACACATCCAACGCATGTGTCAAGAAATTTGGTCGTAAACAATATGTTCAAACCAGGGACCACCAGATGTAATCAATATAATTGTGGTTGCTACCATCGCTAATTGTAAAAAAAAAAAAAATCAAGTATGGCGAGTGTTTATTTACCTGTCCCCCCACACCTCATTCTAAACCAAGTCTTTTCTCCATGCACCAAAGTATATAAGAGACTAAAATCGTGATAATGTGAAGGGGGTCTGCTAATTTTATGGCCAGTACTGTGCCTGTAGCGAGTGTCGCACCAAGCCATGCTCCTCTCCCTTCAGATGTGGCAGGGTTTTGTCAACATGACACACGCATTTTGCGCGCCGCTACATCAAGGGTTGAAAGGAGAAGTTGAGAGAAGGAGGGGTTGAGAATGTCAAGGGAAGTGTATCATAGGTTTTCATTACATCCATGTAAATGAGCTACAACGGGGGACGCGTAGTGGTGATGCTTACTTTTCTCTCTCTCTTCCTTCCCCTTCACACATACACACACACACACACAACACAATATATATATAATATATATATACAAACACACGTGCATACATAAACACAAAGACTCGAGGACTGGATGAAGGTATGTCCACAGTCAGTAATAATTAATGTTGCAAACTTATTTTTCCTGCTACATTTAAATAAAATATGCTTGGTTTTAACAACAGAAAAAAAGATTGATGGTCACGTGGTCTAAATGTCAAACTAATTTGGTCTGTTTTTTTCCGACGACGGGATGGTTTTGGGGCTCTAATCTCATTTGAATGTACTGAGGCTGTTTTTTTTTTCTGTAATGGTCTCTCACTTTCCTCCACGCAAATGTGGGTACATTTGATCTAAATAAATCTTCATAATCCCTACCCCATTAGCGTTTTTAATGTATGGGGTGAACCGTAACTTGTGGAACCCGAATCATCGGTGGAAAGGAAGCCCCCTCAAAAAAGAAGAATGTTCATATGAACATGTGTTCCATTTGACCTTATTTCCGAGCTACAGCCCAGTGATTCCAATAAACCGTTTGTATACCATAACTTGATATCTCTCAACCTGTTGACCAGGTATGTTCTATAGATTATTCCAAACACCTGGTATTTTTGAAATAGTGCTGCATTCTACAACACTGTAACACCAGGCTTGCATTCAGGCTAAAGATGGCCGTTTTGAGCACTTCCTATAATGTTAAACAGCTCCCCATTACTGGAGTACAAACACAGCTATAGCTCGGAAACAAAGTCAAATGGGAGACTTGTGTATATGAACATGTTCAGTTGTTTTTATGTTTTCTGTTCACAGCTGAGGTGAGTCCCACATGTTACGGTACAACCTTTATGTGGTTCAAACCCGAACGGTTACTAAAAAGCAGTGGAAAAAAAACCCAGCAAATAATAAAGTTTAAGACTTAAATAAGTTCCCATAGAATATTTCAACCATCATTATAAGCGACTGTGATGAATATGGAAGAATGTTTTAAATGCACCCGCATTCGTGGGGTGGGCTAGTGGGCAACAATTTAGAAAAACACCCACCCTCAACACATCCTTCCGGGATTTGAATCCTGACTTCCTCTTCGCCAGATTAGACGAACTCTACGTTTATTCCGCATTTCCACCGATGTGGGTGCCATTAATTAGTAGATCTATGTCAGTTTGTTTCATTATTTTCTCCCTTTAGAATTAGCTGTCGCTGTGTTAAAACATGTTTAGATTCTCTAAGTTTCACCGATCTGATCCCGTTAAACACAATTTTTTTACTAAAGGGTACCGGAGAAAAATGGGGGAAGGTCAGATTTAACTCCCATTGAATAAGTGCTGCCATCTGTTAGACAATCATGATACTTTTCTAGCGCACTTTAGATTATGGTTAAAATAGGTCTCTGTTATATTTAAATTAATTAAAAAATGTTTTAGCTGGGGTCCTTATGAGGTTTGATATATAAAATATGTTGTCCTAGAAAAACTTTTCTAACTGTGGCCTTTTCGCTTGTACCCTTCAATTTGAATATTAATCGTTAGCTTATACTTAAAATTGTCTTTGTGTAGTTTTTAAAACTGTATTTATAATAATATTGCATTTTATAGATGAACTTAACTAAGAAGTTAATATGCTACATTTAGTTGCTATAGTTTAGACCTTATAATAGATAATGATTATAAATATATTGGCATCTCATTTGTAAAAACAGTAAATTTTTGTTTCTGATTAGTTACTGACTAAATCACCTTAATTATGTTTAAAACGAACAAATTCCTACTTAAAATTATGACGTGGTTTATTGGTACTTAACAAATTTAGCTATACAAAACAATTTTAATCGCATATTGAAGGTTGGGGAATGCATAAATGAATCATGCTATATCATGATTGTAATTACTTGCTGTATTGAATACAATTATTAAAATAAATATTTTAAGTTACTTTAAAATAAAGCGCTACCTATTGTAAACACAAACACAAATATGTTTAGTTCATTTTAAATAAATGTACATATGAGTAATGATTTAGATATTTTAATTGACAAATCTAATAGCACGAAAGGCCCATTTTATTTTATATATGAATGTAGAGGGGTGCAAATTCCATGTAGATTAACACATTTCAATGATCAATCTATAAAAAATAATTAAAATATGTCAGGTGTTGCCTAACTGCTTAGTTTAAGGATCCTTTTTTTTAGCACCACTTCTTACAACACATTCGGACTATACGCCTATACACTAATTACGCTAGTGGGTTACAGATGAGGTAGGTTGAATTTAGAGGAAGTGTACCCACATTTTCATGGAGAGAGAGAATGGGAAACCATTGAGTAAAACAACCCTCAGTACAGCCGACCGGGATTTAACTACGATCTCCCCATGTTAACAGTCTAGTCTATTGCGAGAATTCCACCTTGGACCATGCGGGCACCAAGGTGGGTTTTAAGGATCTTCTTCTTGAGTCAAAAACCTGAAGGTTTTTTTGATGTGAGCTGGACATGCACTCAGCCTTTCGGTTGGCTAGTGCTGCCCGCAACAACTGGTAAAAATCCCGTATACTAGGAGAGTTCAAAAAGTGTGGTGTTTCTCCGTTGCCTTCCACACTGAATTTCTACGAGCGAGAGAGAAAAGGCCTACCAATTTTGCAGGGGAAGGTATTTTAACATATTCTCCAGCGTTCTTTACATGCCACAATTGACGTGGGACCGATGGCTTTACTTCCTCTCCTAAATAAATTGTGCTACGGATTTTTATCGCTCAAGAAAAATTACGTCAATCCCTGCTGGGTTTGAACCTATGAAAATCGGATGCTGAGGCAAGAATCTTGCCCCAAAACCACTGAGGTCAGTTTAAGGATAGTAAGGAAAACTAAAATTATCATCTCCACAATTTTCCTGGAGAGATAATGTGACAACAATGTATGAATAAAAAAAACACGGGCTTATAGTTCGGATTAAGTAAACTATCCGTGTGATTAAAACTTACAATAAAATGTGTTCTAGAACGCAAAAAAATTGTTAAATCTTTCAGTAAAATTTTAAAATACGAATTATATTGTTATAATATAAAATATATTCTATCACTCGAGATACAAAGAGAAAAAAACTTAAATAGTAATTATTTGTTTCAGAGTGGTGCTACCTGGGAAAAAATTAATATGAGGGGCTTTGAAAATGATGTTATTTATTTGGGACTCTTTATTAAAAAAGTAAAAGTAAATATATATATCTGTGTGTTGTGTTTAAAGAACAGATGGTTGAAAGATGAGTCTTGTTGCCAGTCAACCTGGGAGGTCATTTCTTGGTGCTTGGGAGGTTATTAAGGCCAGGTTCAAAACACCACGCATCCGTTATTGCTTTTTATTTTATCGTCATGTCTTACTATCTGTTCAATATATATATGTTATATTATATTATATATATATATATATAATTTAATTTAATGTGTAGGGTATGAGGAAGGAAGAATTTTAGAGGTAATCTATCCGCATTTGCGTGGGAGGATAGTGGGAAACCATTTAGGAAAAACCACCCTCAGTTGACCAAAACGGGATTTGAACCTCTATCCTTACATCTGTTGGCCAGTTTAGCACGAGAATGATGCCTTAGACCTTTCTTTCACTGACACGTGTGTCATTGCTAGAACGTAGTTAGTTTGTGTATCTGTAAAAAGATCAATAACAGTATCCAAGATTATCAGAAAAGTATGATTAAGACGTCCAAAAAAGTTGTATAAGCTTAAAAAATTACCGGAATACAATATATTGGTTAATCGAAAGCAGACATTCTCCGAAACCCGTTTTTCAAGTATATGTTGTAAAATGAAGCACACTTTCAAAACGTCAGAATAGAAACTATAATAACTTACACAATTATCAAGTAACCTAAACCTTGCTCTAGGAACTTGTATGTCTGCGTTATAGGACATACATTTCATTTTATATTATAATATCCACAGTCTAGAGTCGAATTAGGCTCACTTAATTTCAAAGTAATCAGTCTCGTTATGTTTGCTAGTGACGGGAAGGTTGGTTTTCGAATATTTTCAAGGGTTAATGAGTTTTTACCCCTCTTAAATATTTTTTCATCCTCCTTCCACGCTAATTCTAGAACATTTCTTTATATTCTACCTTCTTCATCCTTATCCATTTATGGTAGATAGGTATATATCCCGGATGGGTAGTAAGACGTGAACGTGAAAAAAAAAAGTAACTCTTGGGTAAAGCATCAAACGAGAATTAAAAAAAAAAATCTTTTCCCGTCAACAAATTACTAAGCTGCCATGTTGTAGATTAACGATTAGCGATTAACGATTGTGACTGTCATCACACTAACCACTCCGTGATTTGCACCCTACATTTATTACTAAACTATCCTTCCCTCTGTGTAAACGCTGACGTGATCTGAATGCGGCTTAACCTCTCTTCCGCCGCTCTATTTTTCAGCCTGTCATGTGCTCTACACAATATATATATAATAATATTTTTATTTTGTTTTATTTCGTTGCTTGCGAGTTGGGTGGTCACGGAATTTTGACAGTGGCAGAGTTTTGAAAATATGAAGGGAGTGATGGGGGGGGGGGAGTAGGAGTTAAGGAGTAGCTGGTGGGAGGGGAATGGAGGGGGATATAGGATGGGGTAGAGGGGTTATATATTTATCTCTCTTGCAAAAGGGAAAGAGCAGGCAGGCACGCACACCGCTCCCGTTGATGACACAAAATGCTACCGGCACCCCCCCCCCCCCCCCGCGATGACACCTGCCAAGCACTGTGACATTACGTATGCATAGGATTTCCTCGGCCATCAGATCAGACGAAAACTTGTTGGGTATGAGGGGGGGGGGGAGGGCTCAGCCGGTGATTTCCACCCCTTCCTTCCCGACATTTCTGGCGGAATGGAAATTTAGGAACGTGGTATATGGGGAGGGGGAGTGTTCTTATTGTATTGCGTCACATCCGGTGGTTATAGTGACACCTTTTTTCCACATCTCGATAACTTTCGTATCCGACTGGAATATGTTTGGTTATTTGTTTTCTTGAGAGAGGAAGAGGCATCGCCGTTTCTGTTGTTTGAGTTTCTTAAAGGTCGTATCGATCAACCCTGGGAGAAAAGGATAAGAGCTATCACGTCCAAGTTGGGCAAATGTTTACCATTTCGATCTCGAGAGCGTAAGATGTTATTTATATTGGACATTTCTGAATCAACAAAATAACTATTGTGAATGAGTACAGGAGGAAATAAAATGACGACATTATTGAGACGAAAAGTATCTACCTTTTTTTTTTATCGATTGAAATATTGTTTTTTTTTTTACTTTCTCTTAAGGAAATTCTTATGATCATAAATTTTTTTTACCTCGATTTTACGATTATTTTTTACGTTTTATGTGACCCCGCACCCAAAAAAAAGTGGTTCTTGCAATTCTGTACGCCTGTCTGTCTGTTCCTGGGGCTGGAGCCGAAACGATTAGAAAGATTTTGTTCAAACCTATTATTTGGATGTTTATATGACTATACCTCGAGACTTTTTTTAAATTTTATTTTGACTCTAACTCTCAGATTAGGGATGGCTTACAAATGCCAGATTTTCTAAAATTCAAAATATTTCGAAAACGGCTTTAACATTTTTGTTTAAATGGGGAGTGTTTGACATAAAAAATAATTATTGTTTTTTTTTTTTGCAGAAAAGTTATTTTAAGTGTAGTTTATTGATAGTAGATTATTAAAATTTAAAATCTTTAAAAACTGGCTACAACAATTTTGTTCAAAATAGGTATATGTGAAGTCATTTACTTGATAGTATAATTTTTTTTTTTTAGTAAATTTAATGGTAACTTACTGATGAACAGAAAATTTTTGAAAAATTCAAAATCATTCAAAAATAAATCTAGAGGTTTTATTCAAAATTAGTGTACGGAGAATATTGTATATGATAAATAATAATGTATGTTATATTTATTTTGAAATTCTAGTGTAAATATATGTGACATTTTCAACTCAATGTTATCACTTCATTTTACCTTAGCTGTAGTCATTAAGTCATTGTTTCTTAAAACAATTACCCAAATAATTTTTGTTCGAATTCTTACGGACTTGAAATGAGGTGCGTTTCTAATGGTCTAGTTAGAGCCACGT
This sequence comes from Timema podura, assembly GCA_033556935.1. Classification (NCBI taxonomy): domain Eukaryota; kingdom Metazoa; phylum Arthropoda; class Insecta; order Phasmatodea; family Timematidae; genus Timema; species Timema podura. The sequence continues at coordinate 97,389,214 of JAVRXN010000009.1, read as the reverse complement.
TTTAATGGATTAATAACTCCCTCCGATTATTTAATAACAAGGAAACCAAAATAATAAAATTGGGTTTGATACACGTATTTTTTTGTCCAGCCCATGGAATTATAACACTGACCAGCATGCATCACGTGCGTGTCTTAATATCGATTTAAGAATCTCTTGTTTATTTTTAGTGTGACCAAATTGGTATAATTTGGGGTTTACCCTTTCATACTGATAAAAGGATGGTTGGGGTCTTGTTGTTTAGTTTGTTTTAAACTTAAGTTAGTTTTTAGTTTGGTTGCTACTCTGGTTCAAAAAGTGCATTTTAAATATCATGTCCCTAGAATGTTTTTAATTTTTTTTAATATAAAAATCTTTGCTATATTCTGTGTATCACCTTCCCAGTTTTATGTTTACTAGAAACAAATTTCGCCCCTATACTTTTTTTTTCCACTCAAATGAAATACGTTTGAAATCTTTTCCCACAGGGCTTGTTCTTTCACTGAAACTGTAAAGTCTAATTTCAATACAAGCCTTTTAAATGCCACATCCGATGGAAGTACTCTACAAATACAGCACGCAAACGTTAGTCGAGGGATTGAAACGTTTTAAAACAAATCAAGGGAGAGTTATTCCCTTCAGAGGGCAGAATCCCCCCATTTCCACCTTTCTCCTGCCACACGCGCTCAGCCCAATTTCCCCCTCCCCCCTGCTCCGCCATACCTTCACCCCGACTCCCTTTTTAACGCATTTCCACCTCCACGGGTGAAAAAACCACCATTCCCTCGACATTGAAGTTCTAACATAAATCGACGGCTTCATAAAGAGATTTCCTGTCAGTTTGGATTGAAAGTGTTACATGTTTAGTTTGGAGAGATTTTCAATATTAAGTCTGAATATTTTTCCCGTAATAATTTGTAAAACAGCTACTTATATCATAAAATGTAGGCCTACTATCAATTGTCCGTGACTTCACTCGAATCTTTGAAACTAAACATTAATCACAACCTATAAACTTAAATTCATAAACGAACACAATCCATAAGACGAGTATTTTCCTAATAACAATCATAAGTTATGTAAAAATAAATTATATACATTGTTACAAAACATATGGTAAATCAGAGCCTCACATTATAACAAAGGGCATAAATGTTTACTCTTATTGAGTTTGTCCCTATACATGTACTTAAATATTTCAATTTTATACCATAAGGGAAATGTAGTATTCTATTGGCATAAGACATTTTTGGGGAGGACTATTTTCACTATTTTCTGACGGTTAATTTTTTTTTAGATTGTTTGGGATGACTCTTAAACATGCATGACAAATTTCAAATTTATACAACAGCAAGAAGTTTTTTTTTACCACTACGTATTACCACGAGTCTATACGCATATTGTGTTACTAATTACAATATTTGAGCTAGAGAAGATGAAGGTTAAATTTAAAGGAAGTATACCAGCATTTGTTTGGAGGTAAAGTGAAAAAGAATTTAGGAGAATAAATCCTCAGTGCACCTTACAGGGATTCAAACCCCGATATCTTGGTAATTGGCAGTCTCGTTTACTGCGAGAGTGAAACCTAAGACTATGTGGTCACCTAAGTGGGTTCAGTGAGAAGTAGTTATATACATATATTTTGGAAATCTATAAATCCCCCATTTCACCAAATTCCACTTAGACATTTCAAATATTTAGGAATACTTGGGGCATTTGGAGTAATTCAACTACATTCATTTTTTTAAAATTTTCTTGTCTTCTAAAATTATACAGTGGTTTGGACGTGTTTGAGCAAGAAACAGACAGACAAAATTTCCATTTTAAATAATAGTGTAGTTTAAGCTTTATAGGTCTCTTAGTTTTGAAGTTGTAACACCACGCAAATGCCACAAACACACATATTGATGAGTAATATACTATATACAAGTTTTCAAGATGGCGTAATATCTAATATAGCTATATCTAGTAACATTTACAAGTTATCACATGAATATCCATTTATACAATAAAAGATTATTTGAATTACTTATAAAATTTTAAACACAAATGTAACCACATCAACAGTAGGCTTTTTCGACACTGCTTCGCTCGCTGAAGAGATAGAGTGATGTATATATAGAATCTGGTATTAAAAAAATTAAATTTTTGTGTACGTTCTATTTTATTCTGTTTGTTTCCAGTGAACTCAAAAAGTACTCATCGGATCGAGATAGGACTTCTGTTGTACTCCTTTTAAGAACAAAGGGTAAGCTATTTATAAAACAGAAGTCCTATCTCAACCCGATGAGTACTTTTAGAGTTCACTGGAAACAAACAGAATAAATCGAACGTACACACAAATTTCCAGTTTTTTTTATAAGTATTGATTTTAAGACTTTAAAAAGAATTAAATTACACAAATAAACAATACTAATGAGTCGTTTCAGCGTTGGCTGCAGATTATTGACCTAAATGTATTTTAAACTCTTTATTGGGAAAGATCTATATAATAAGCCCTCACTCACTTTTTAGTTAAAAGTTTACTCGTCAAAGGCTATCAACTTTACTTGGATATTTAGTTGATGATGTGTAATTTAAATATAAACTTATATTTCTCCCTTCACTTTAAAATACCCTCTCCCAGATCTCTATCTATTCGTTGCACCAAACCACTCAAGTAACGATTGAACTGATATTATTTTTAAACAAATACAAATATTTTGTTTAACAATATACAGCTATAACAAATCATGGTTTCCATGGTGATGTAAACAAAAATGATTGTACAGATTAACCAATGACCACACAGAAGGGAAAGATTGGAAAGTTCGCTAGAAAATTGGGTTTTAGTTTTAGGCCACTAATTTTACCGGTATCCTGATTCCTTACTATTTAAATGAATGTTCTTTTGTCCAAATCTGTTCAGTCATTTCCTCGTAGTTTCTATTACTGTAAACGGGCTTATCAAATAATATACATTAAGATATATGGTAGAGAGAGTGATAAAATGTGATAGTGAGAATAAGAGTGAAAGTTTTTTAATGTGTGATTCGTGTAATTGTGTATGTGAGTTTAAAAATGAGAGTGTGAAAAAGTGAGTGTAAACGACCGAGAATGAGCAATTGAGAGAGATCGAGTGAGTGTGAGCGAGTGATAGTGAGAATATGTGTATGTGTTAGAGAGATAAATACGGGATAAGAGAAAAAGAGTGTGTTAGTGAGAGAGGAAGAGATATGTGTAGAAGGAGAGAATGTAGATAAATGCGTTGAGATAAAGTTTTTGTGTGTGAGTGAGAGAGATAGAGAAAAAGAGAGAATGTAAAATTTTGGGAGAAATATTGTGTGAAAGAGAGAGAAAGTGTGAGGACTGTGAGAGAGAGTTTGAGAGAGAAATTTATGCAGGGAGAGATTAGTTTAGAGAATGAAAATTAGATTAAGAGAGAGTCAAAAATAAATTAAGAGATTGCGTTTGAGAGAGATTGCGTTTGAGAAGATGAGAGAGAGAGCATTTGAGAGAGAGCTTAAGAGAGAGAGAGTATAATAAAGATAATATTAGAGAAATTGTGTGATAAAAAGTGTATGTAAGGGTGGAGATTGTGTGAGAGAGAAGATGAGATTGGATGATATAGAGAGATAGAGTTTCATAGAGTGTATGTGTATGTGTAAGAGAGAGAGAAAGTGAGAGTCTGCTAGAGAGAAAAAGAATGCGAAAATATAGATGTGGTACTCAAATATTAATGTACTTTGAAATATCATTCCCTCAAAATTAAGTATCAACATGGAAACATAACTGAGCTCACTGTATTTGTAAGAATGTGAAAAGATAGATGGGGTGCACAAAACATTACTTTTAAATATTACATCTTCAAAGTAAAGTGGTAAAATGAAAACATAGCCTATCTTATGTATTTGTATTGTGTTACTATTTACTAAAATGAACATCAAAACCCATTATTTGAAAAAAATGAACACCAAAACTCATACTTAATAGTTAAAATGGCTATTTTTTTTTAACATTGTTCAAGCTCACTTGATCGTTTTTATCTTATAATACACACCACAATATAAATAAACATCATTGTATCATGTGTGAAACAAAATGTATAAAATATTTTCACAAACTTAAAAATTTAATTTTCGAATTATACTCAATATTATTGTTTTGGATGCGAATTAAAGATAACAGCATTCCAATAAAAATCAAATGTTTACCCAGTTTATGGAATCTCAATTTAGATGTGCTATGATCAGCATCCAAAGAGAAAACTGTGATGTGTTCGGACCAACAAATAAAGATTGAGTTATATTTCAGACATAGAGATATATTTTATAGAGATTTACAGCCATGCAGCAAATAACGGTTTCCAATGGTGACAAACAAAGAATGAAAAACTGAAAATTTTCTGTTAAACTCTGTTTTTCGTGGAAAACTACTATTTTTCCCGACATCCTGAACTCCTAACCATTCAAAATAGTGGTCATTTGTCAAAACCTGTTCAGTCATTTCCTCGTAATTTCCTATTACCGGAAACGGGCTTATCAAATTATATAAAAGATTACACAGTTGTTACCACGATAGATACATGAAACGATTTTGATGATTTAAAATTATTATATTTTATTTATTTTTAAAGTTTATAACTGTCCAAACTCTTTAAGGTTTATTCAAATTTTAAGAAATGTTAAATTTAGGATGGTGGCTATCAGTTTCCACATTTCGTTTAATGAACTGGATACGTTTAAAAAATGTGTTTAAAAAGGGTAACAAAAGAATGATACGTAATTTTATAAACTGTATAAAGTTAAGTTAGCTGAAGGTTGTTTATTTAAGTTTACTTTTAACTACCACAACACCTGTAGGGTCTAAGGCATCACTCTCGCAATCAAATAAACTACCGACGACGGGAAGATCGGAGCTCAATCCCGTTCGGATGTACTGAGGGTTGGTTTAATTGGTTATTCACTCTTCCTCCACGCACTAGCAGGTACTACACTTCCTCTAAACTCAATCTTCCACTTCCCTAACACATCAGTACAGACGCGTACAACCCGAACGGCTAGTAAGAAGTGGTGCTAAAATAAATTACTACAAAATGATGTATCTAAAGGAAAAATCTGAGTGGCAAAATTTTGTCTTTTTTAAAATTCGAATCGGTGATTTTTAGTGTCCTAAGTAGTAGTCTATATTTCATAATAATAGTAATAGTAGTAATGGACTTCTGAATATAGTTATATCAGCCCAAAACATACAGCTTTCTTAACCTAAGACAATATTCAATACTAGACTACTTATGTACCAGTATCTGTGGTCTCATGGTAAAGAGGAGATCAGAGTTCGTACCTTGGTCGATGTACTAAAGGTGAGTTTTTTCCTTGATGGTTTCCCACTCTCCCTCCCTGAGAATTAAGGTATATTTCCTCTAAATGCTCCCTTAACCATCATCATTTAATAAGCATATCCTATTTGTGGATAGCCCGAGCGGATAACTACTCACGTTATCACTAAATACAGAAATGTTGTTTTCTATGAACATTGTCCATGAACAAACAAACACATGGAATTTTGAATTATTTAAATACCTGAGCAGAGAATTTAACCAAAGAACCCGAGGGAATAGCTAGCTCCTCTACCGAGAGATAGATTAAATGATATCCCCCTAACCCATAAAAAAAAACCATATTGCTCTAAATTGGTTTGAGTCATAAACCACTTCTGAAGTTGATTACGTTATTCATGGAGATTTATTCCTTCCTTGTTAACAGTGAATAGCCTATCAATCAATATGCTACATAGATCCTTGTTCCATACGCCGTGTAGACCCGTACTGTAATTGCTTCACACATACTACACATGACAGAGTCCGCTGTCCGCTACTGAAGAGCGAGTGATTGGGAACCATTTGTATGTAGCCTGTGATGTGGTAAATAAAACAGCCTCCACTCTTATCTTCATCGGAGTAACTTGGTGGCTATACTGGCCTCCTATTAGCATGTGTTCTATACTCAGCTTCTAGTAATATGAGCTTTAAGCTGATGTACTCTACAACTTCCTCTAATAGCATGTACTATATACTGGCCCTATAATATGTGTTCCATACCAGCTTCCTAATAATATTTGTTCTATACTGAGCTCCTAATAAGATGTGTTCTGTACTAGGCTCCTAATAAGATGTGTTCTGTACTAGGCTCCTAATAACATGTGTTCTGTACTAGGCTCCTAATAACATGTGTTCTATACGGACCTTCTAATAACATGTGTTCTATACTGGCCTCCTAATAACATGTGCCATATACGGACCTTCTAATAACATGTGTTCTATACTGAGCTCTTAATAACATGTGTTCTATACTGAGCTCCTAATAACATGTGTTCTGTACTAGGCTCCTAATAGCATGTGCTATATGCGGACCTTCTAATAACATGTGTTCTATACTGGCCTCCTAATAATATGTGTTCTATACTGGCCTCCTAATAACATGTGTTCTATACTGAGCTCTTAATAACATGTGTTCTATACTGAGCTCCTAATAACATGTGTTCTGTACTAGGCTCCTAATAGCATGTGCTATATGCGGACCTTCTAATAATATGTGTTCTATACTGGCCTCCTAATAATATGTGTTCTATACTGGCCTCCTAGTAACAAAGAAAATGAATAATAGTTTTTGAAGTTTCGACACCCTCTGTGTCGTAGCTATGACTTGTAATTAATACAAAATATAAATGAGAATCACACCAATGGTATTAAGTGTACTCAAAATCCGTTAAGTAATTTAAAAAGATTTAAGACTTATGTTCCCATTAACATGATGAACACATTAATCATGATTTATATAAAGGCAATAGTGGCTGAAAATTACCAATTAATTAAACAATAACCGATTGCATATTCCTGTACGACTATCTTGATAGGTGACATGTCTAAACACTGAGCTTGGATTCGAATCCCCCATAGAATCGAGGGTTAAAAATTCTGAAATGGTTTGATTTTTATCTCGCGTTCCATTCTTGCAAGTGACTTTCACAGCCTATCGTAGCTTCTCCAGAGGGACTCTGGTTAGCCGTCACTTTCCACTTATCCACCAATATTGACATACGCAGTGGGAACGTGGGTAATGGAGCAGGATGGAAGCAGAACTCAAGCCTGTGGAATGAAGTTTCTGAAAAGTACTATAGGAGTGACAAGAATGAATAGGGTGAGAAACGAGAAGGTGAAAGGGATAGTTATGGAGGATCCAGTGTAGGACAGAATAGAAAAGGTACAACTAAGTTGGTACGGCCATGTGAAGAAAATGGAGGAGGATAGTATATCAAAGAGGAAGTTGTATATTGAAGTGGGGGGAATAAAGCCAAAAAGAAGACTAAGGGACAGGTGGCTGAAGGGAGTGCTAAGGAGTGTGAAGGAGAGAGGTGAGGACTAGTTGAGGAGGAGAGGTGGTAGGGAGAAAGGAGAGACTGGTTCCAAACAGACCCGACCAGTGGATGAAAGGTGTTTATGATGATGATTATAAGATATCTCTAAGTTAAGGGCAAATTGATGACATGTAATATGGTTCCTGTTGTCCCTCATAGATGTCTCATCATTGAGGTGGTCAAGTACAAGTTTGAAGAACCCTGGCTCGATTCTGGGTGGTGTTTACAAAATTTATTTTCTATTTGTATGATATATAATTAGTACGATTAGTAAATATATCTGGGTGCGCAGTATTAGTATTTTTTTTTAGCATTGCGTCTTACTACCTGTTCGGGCTATATGCAAGTCTTACTTTTATAAATTAATCAAGTTTATAAGACTTGTACTGATTAATTTAGTTTAAGTGTGCTTAGAAACTATATTTTAAACACACAAACAGCCGCTTTGGTGTCCTTATAGTCTCAAATGTGTCACCATCGCAATAGACTAGACTACTGATGACAGAGATATCATGGCTCAAGTCCATGTTGGGTTTACTTAGGGTTGTTTTTCCCCTAAACGGGTTTTAACTCTCATCCACGCAAATGCAGGCACATTTCCTCAAAATCCTATTTTACTTAACTCTTTACACTATAGATTAATTTGTACATATGCATATAACCTTAAAGGGAAGTATGATTCGGTGCTTAGAAAATAAAGTTATAAAGATGGCTAATCCTTTGTGGAGTCGTGTTCCTCTCTGTCCCATCATCTCAGACCTCTTGTCTCTTTCTTGCACCCTGGTCAGCTGGTATCCATCTACTACTTGGTTTCCCCTAAACCCCAACCAACTTCTCCCCATTTTCAAGTTTCAGAGATGTATGATGGATCAGGATTGCCATCTCTGGAGTTTATCTTGTACCAGGGGACAGAAGAGTTCCGTAGACTTCGTAATTCGAATAATTCCATAATCAGGTCGTTTAGTGCTGACCTCGGGGGCCCTCCCCACAATCACCGTCGAATTCATCCCCCTCCTTCAACATCCACCCCCAGTCGTGTTGAGATCCTCTGGGCTCACGTAATGGCTGCCCATCCGTCGATGCGGCAATAAATTGACTGGTCTCATCATAGTATATTTCTTCAGGTTTAATTATTACAGATAGTCTCAAGTACTGCAGGGATTTTGTTAAAAATGTATCCTCGTATATTTCATTTATTAATTTTCTTGGTGATAATTCGTCCAAATTTTCCCATTTTATGAATTTACTGCTGATATTTGTGTTTTGATCTTGTTCACAAAAATGTATGTATTCTGTTTTGATAAATAAAACGAAACTAAAATAAACTTAACTGCCAAACCATTGTGAATTAAATGTTTTTTACATAACGAAGTTTTTGATTTGAAAGAACTATTAATAAATACTATACACGTTTCCAATGACACATTCTGGCATGTGAGCACTATTCTCACTGATATGTTTTCGACGTGAGGCATTAAGCAAATCGGAGGGTTTTTTTGTTTTTTTTTATATATAGCCACTAAATAAATTTCTTTCATATTTTTCCTTTCATTATAATTAAAACCACTGTAGTATTCCTCACATATACTAAGCAGGACATTAATAATGCAGTATACAGTTTTCAAATCCACCATGAATTTCTTACTGTACAGTTCGATTCTCTCGTAACATTTCCCTCCAGAATCGCAAGCCGTGAAGAGCCCTGATTTTCTTCTTAGATCGGAGCACCATCGCGCACGCAGGCACCACTGTTTAGTAGTACGTCCCGACGCCGCAGCTAGCCCGGGACACATTGATAGATGGACGCCCAAAACTGAACACTACACTTTTCCTTGCTACAAACAGTTGGCATGTGGCAAAGTCTCTCAGTTACTGCACCAAACGGGACGGGATAGGATTCCTGCAGTCCCACCAAGTCCTCTGAAAGACCAAAACTAAAAGTCTCTACATTTTTTTACCGGGTAATTAAGGCGCACACTGCTTAACCATCCGATTATACCAAATATTTCGGCACATAACTTATTATACAGTTTTTGACTACGCCGGGAATCAGACCCGGAACTTTTGGTTCCATAGGGAAAAACGCTACCGACTAAGCTAAGGAGTTGTGGATCTTGGAAGGTTGTTGGGACGGGGAAGACTATCTTTGGAGAGGGTCGAAGATAATCTTGGCTCTTTAAAGCAGGTTGATGCTCTTGGAAGGTGGAAGACACTTTTGGAATTTGCTTGAAAGAAAGAAAATCTTTTTGACGGGGATTTTGGAATGGGGTCAAAGGAGGTCGAGGATCTTTGAAGGGGGTTAAAGTTCTTGGAAGTAGAGAAGATGTAATTATAGATGGGTAGTATTCACTTTTCTATGAACCTAAATCTCGAATCTAAATCATCATTCTACTTCGAATTCCGATTCTCAAATTCGAGTTTTGTAAAAAAATTACTTACACAAGAGAAAATATGCAAATATCAGTATAGTATAAAGTATAAATAATAAATATTGTTTAATATTTTGGACGTAAGACTTTTTTAAATATTTTATATTATTTGTTTTTTATTATTATAGTTGAAAAACTAGATGAATAAGTACGAACTATTTAAACACTGGGCAAAACTATTTAGAGCTCCCCTATGGGAAATTTAAGCAGATTATTAATCATGCTAATGAGGAAACGTAGTTTAATAGATGAAGATAAACTATTCAAACCCAGACCCACATCACATGGTCACACGGTCTAGCAAGTCAATCTCGTGCAAGTGTCTGGGAGATCGGGGCTCGAATCCCGATTGGGTGTACTATAGGTAGTTTACTTAAATGTCTTCCCACTCTCACTCAAGGAAAATGCAAGTACATACATTTCACTAAAAATTCTTCCATCCTCATCTCTATTCTATTGGTGTGATTAATGAACGCATATATCCCCAAAGAGTAAATAAGTTTCGGTGAAAAAAAAAAATATTCTGACTTAAAAAAAATTAGTACTGCCGACGCTCAGTCTTGAATAGCAGTTCTGGTGACGATATAGGGTGGTGGACGCCCCCACCCTCCTTTCCCCCCAAATACTACAGACAAAGAAAAAAACGAGATTCACTTGCTCTTCCCTTCTAAATTTATTTTGGTCACGAGGCATTACTAAGTGCGCTCCATTTCCCTGAGACGCGCCACTTGAATGCGGGTCGAGGGTGGCTCCTCGTGAGGGAACGAGACTGGGAATGTTGTATATTATAGTCGGATCGACAGAGAAACACTATATTTGTTTATTTGTCCCGTGTCTTTTTTTTCTTTCTTTCTTAGAACCGCATATGACAACCCGTTTGGATTATACGTACATATACTAATCAAGCTAATGTGTTAGGAACGAGGAAGGAAGGTTGAAATTTAGAAGGAATGCACCTCGTACTTGCGTGGAGAGAGGGTGGGGAAAATCATTTAGGAAAAAAAAAACACCCTTAGTACACCCGACCAGTGTTTGAGCCCTTATCTCCACGTCATATATAGTTCAGTCTGTTACGAAATCGATGTCTTAGACCAGGGTCGGGTAAACTTTTTTTTATTAGAAGGACGTACACTTAATGAACAGTAAATCGTGCCAAAATTAAAAAGAAGTACTTTGCTTGTACACAAGTTGATGTAATTTTAGGGGCCCATAAAGGAGCAAAGGTTTTTTAACCAACTTTTTTATTCAACAAGTACAGATTTAATTTTTTAAATTATATTTACTATACATTTATAGAGGAACACGTTTTTAAAAAAAGTATACGTAAGTTATAAAATATTTGACGAAAACAGTTTTTTCGCTTTCTTTAAATTTGTTATCTATTGATATCTGGGTTAATTTTTTAATTCAAGTATTGATTTATACCGTACAATCATACTTAAAAATAAACATTATAGTGTAATATAGGAATATAGGAACAGTAAAGGAAGAGCCAGTCCAGGACAGGATAGAGAAGGCACGACTAAGGAGGTATGGTGAGAAGAATGGAGAGGGAAAGGATGACCAGGAGAATGGTGGATATGGAGCTGAGGTAGGTGGGTGAGAGGAAGACCAAGGAACAGATGGCTGAAGGGAGTAAGGAGGATTGTGGAGGAGAGAGGAGAGGACTGGGCCAAGGTGGAGGGAGAGAGGTGGTGGGAGGAAAGGGGACGGTGGAGAGGCTTATGTTCCAAATAGACTCAGCCGGTGGCTGGAAGCTCTTCATGATGATGATGATGATGATAATTAATAAGGATTTAAAATCTAATATAAAATCAATCAATAATTGAGCTCAAAAATCTCAACATCTCAAAAGTTTAACAAAAAACTTCATTTTATTATATTGTAGGAATAATAATAATAATAGCACCGCGTCTTACTACCCGTTCGGGTTATACGCTTAAGTACTAATTACACTAATGGATTAGGAATTAGGAAGGTTGAATTTAAAGGAAGTGAACCCACATTTGCGTGGAGGGAGAGTGGAAAATCATTAAGGAAAAACCACCCTCAGTTCACCCGACCGAGATTCGAATCTCGATCTCCCCGTCCTCTGCGGTCTAGCTCAACACGACTGGCTCATTAGCTAACTACGCCACCGAGGCGGGTCTGTAGGAATACAATTTGAGTTAGAAAATGTTTAATTTAATAACGATGAAGAGACATTGATGTAATATATGAAAAAGGCCACAACAAACTCCTCAAAAGATCACATGTCACCTAAGGGCCGCACGTTCCTCATCCCTGCCTTAGATAATGTGATCACTGAATATAGGTATCGTGTCTTATTATAGACCAATTTTCTTAGAAAGAACCTTTTTTTTTAAATAAAAAATCTTTTTTCGGCCCACATTGATAACATTTTACTTTATTACTAATGTTATTTTATAGATATTTATAATATATATCAAAATTGACAGTTGAAGATCTCATGACTTAGCCTATGAATACATGAAAATTTATCTAGTAGCTTTCTCTAGCTGCGAGATAAATAGCTACCTTCCTACGAAAACGGAACAGTACTCGTCCGAGAAATACACGTTTTAATTACATTAGTTAGGAAAGGAGGTAAAGTTTTAGAAAAAATACACCCTCACTTGCTTCGGGGTAAAATGAGGACCCATTTAGAAAACAATACTCTCAGTACATTTAGGAGGGATTTGAACCCCTAATCTTCCCATCACTGGTTGTCAAACATATATAAAGAAAGAAAATTAATACATAGGCTTACATATATAGGCCTATGTATTAAATTTTATTTTATTACCACGTTTTATAACCCGTTTGGGTTATACGCATGTGTACTAATTACACTAATGTGTTAGGGACGATAAAGGTTGAATTGAGAGGAAGTGTACCCTCATTTGCGTAAAGGAAGAGTGGGCTGCCATTTAGGAACAACTACTCACAGTACACCCGATCTCTCCGTCACTGACAGTCCACTCTATAGAGAGTGTGATGCCTAAAGACAAAAAAAAAATTACTAAACTTATTAATCCTGGTTGTATGTAAAATACGTCATGAAAACTGTTCCGTCAGTTGAAATTAAAAGAAAAATATACTGTTCTACTAGTTGATAAAAATAAAAGGTATGGTCACCTAGAGTTTAAAATATAAAATGAAACCAATTTAAAAACGCAAGCGTGGTTAACGCTTAATATCGCTATCTGTGACCCACCATCGTTCGTTACAAACAACACATACACTTTTACTAAACGCTAAATGTAACCAGATACCGCTAAATACGACTGTAAAATTAATACTTGAGATTATTGTCACCATAATCGCTTTTAAAGTTAGGTCATTAAATTCGGTTTTCGAAAGCTAAGTAATTGTGAAGTCATTAAATACGTTTCAGAAGTTAAGTCATTATATTGTGATAGTCTAAAACAATATTAGCGGTGCTGGTGAGTGGATTAAATTAAAACTAAATTTGAGTTTGGGGGAACTTATCTAAGTAGAAGAGCAGCTAAAGTTTTGAAATATCATGTTTGCTAACGTCTATGTAACTATATAATGTACAACATAAGAAACTTAAGGACGTAATATGAGATTGAGGTATTTTGATAATTATTGCGTCTAATACAAAGGTTGCTAACGGATTAATTTAATTGGCGAGGATGAGGAGAGTGGCTATAAAGGGAGTGTGTTCACATTAACGTGGAGAGAGGATGGGAAAACCATATATATAGATCATACTTGAAGAAACCGTTCTCAAAGCACCTGGACGAGACTCGAAACCCAGTTTCACCACTGACGGTGATCGAGCGCAATGCCAGTTTCGGTCAGAGTTGCGGATATACAGTCCAACTTTCAAAGGAAGGGTACTTTATAAAACACTAAATTTTTTTTCATGGTCAACTATGATAACATTATACTATTTTATTATTGTTATTTTATAGGTATTGATAATACCAATCAAAAGTGGCAGCTGCAGATCAAATGATTTGACGTCTGTATACTTAAGGTGCCTGTAGAAACCACATTGAATAATTCTTACTGATAAAATTATGTTTATTTTTCATCTGTCTCTGCAAAACCTTTACATATATTAATGCCTGTAACTTCATAGAATTATTTGACAAAATTTACATATTATTTCGGCATCTAAATGAATTGTTAGAAAAAATGGTGATAGCCCAATAATGTTTGGTCAGGACGCCATTGGAAGATCCCCAGATGAAGATTAAATTTTTTTTTTTTTTTTTTACCGAAGGTACCATACACATACGCATCTGAATCAATAACAATCGACTTCTAGTAATAATTCTAACAACATTATAATGACAAAGTATCGTGCTATTTTATCAATATCGACCGCCGAGGACGGGGAGATCGAGGTTCGAATCTCGGTCGGGTGAACTGGGGGTGGTTTTTCCTAAATGGTTTTCCACTCTCCCTCCACGCAAATGCGGGTTCACTTCCTCTAAAAATTCAACCCTCCCAATTCCTAATCCATTAGAGTAATTAGTACTTAAGCGTATAACCCGAACGGGTAGTAAGACGCGGTGCTAAATATTAAATTAAATTAAATTTTATCAATAGCGGCTACTCCACGTCTATTTTTATAAAATTTGAATTCCCATACTAAAGTAAACGCAGGTAAAGCCATCAAACTTTTCTGTTTTTCCCCTGTAACATCTCGACTGTGGCTCGATTCCCATCCGGGTGTACTAAGTGGTTTTTTTCCTTAGATATTTTTCCAATTTCCCTTTACTCATTTAGGAGTACAATTTCTCTTCACTATACTTCAATCATCCGTATCCCATTAGTATAATTTAGTGGATAGTGAATGGGAGGGGTAGTAATATGTGGAACATGCAAAAATAAAGATTTAAAATGATCATATTCCTTAAGGGTTTCTGCTTTATTTCTCATTGCTGGTCACTTGCACTTGGCATATCATAGCTAACGTTTATTAAAGTACAGTTGGCAGGCTTGGTTCCATTATGGCTTAGCTTATAAGATAGGGCCATAGTGGAGTCAGTTAATTTAGGACTGCTACCATTATAGGTAAATTAAGCGTACGTGCTTTTAATTGTTTAAAATATACTATTTAAATAAGAAATTTTAAAATATAATATATTATAGATCCATCCGACCTAGTTACAGCGTCTTTTCGAAAGACATATCACGGCGAGATTCTTGCGGTTTGGAGGTATTGCGTTTTGAATAATGCATCAGTGAAAAAGAACCTAGAGAAATAATGTGGGCCACAAAAAAGCTTAGCGATGTGAATTCATCTTTCCGGAGGGTTGTGGAGGGGAAGGAGACGGTGGACTATGTTTTGTTTTTGAAAGGATGTAGGGGAAAGAGGTAGCGTTAAAAAGTGTGTGTGTGTGTGTGTGTGTGCCCGGATGGGATGTTCCCAGCAGTATGGCCAATCTGACAGTAATAATGTATCTAGTACATACATGAGAGAGATTCTGTGAGGGCGAGTTCTCACGAGAGGGTGAGAGAGAGAAAGAGAGAAACAAAATTACGCAAAGGAAAAGAAATAGGAAGAGAGATACGTTCAGGAGAAAGAGAAAGATGAAAACCAGGATTTGTATAGGAGGTATATAATAACTATGTGCGTGTATAAGGCTTGAGCGTGTTTGTGAAGGGCAGAAAGAGAAAGTAAGAAAGTAGGATAATAGAATGGAAAACGAAATGAAATATAGTTGAAAGGAGGAAGAATTACACGCAAAACTTTGATGTACAAGTAGGTCAACGATATAAAATACAAGAAGAAATGAAAAAGGGTCTGACAGTATATGAGTAAAGTTACTGTGGGCGATAGTGAAATTGAAGATAAAATAAATTAAACCTGGAGGAGGAAGAGAGGAAAATACCAAGCCGAACCTGGAAGAACATAAAAATTAATAGGGTGATGTGGGACATGTAGAGGTATCTAAATGTTGTGTAGTATAACAAATTGATATAAGGACAAATGAGTCAAAGAAGAGCTTGATGGAGACAGACGATATTTACAATTGGACTATCAAAAAGAACTTCAAAAATATACAGAATGTATACACTCTCTGTGATGGACTGGGAGAGATAGGTGTAAACCATTAAAAAGGTCAACACACATGTTTTTTTATCACCACTTCTTAGTACCTGTTCAGGTTATACGCATAATTTATTATAATCACTCCAATAGGCTAGGGGTGATAAAGGAAGCATTTTAGAGGTAACCTACCTTCATTCGTGTGGAAGGAAAATGGAAAACCATTCAGTAAAAATCGCCCTCATTACACTATCACATCTAATCCCGATCTCCCCGTCAACAGCAGGCCAGTCTAACACTAGGGTGAGGCATTAGACCATTCGGTCACTGAATTGGGTTCAAACCGTGCTGGTTTACCAGTTATATTATATGTTGCTATGGGGGTAAATTATAGGTAATGCCAATATTTTTGTAGAGGCTAGAGAAAATGAAAAAGGGCCTGGATGAAATTAATTAAAGACTACTTTAGTAGATAAACTTGATTGAATTTTCTTCACGTGGTAATCTCAACAGTTCTTGAATATTTGTCATGAGCGAATTATCGTTAGTTTTAAAAAAAGTTTTACTGAAGATAAAAAAAGTATCATGTTCAAGAATGTCTATGCCATTTATTAAAAAAACTATTGAGATTATCATGTGTAGAAAATTAAACTAAAACATCCCTACTAAATCACTATTTTATTAAGTGTACCTGAAAAAATAAAGTTTTTTTACGCCTAAAACTGCAAAAAAAAAAAAAAAAATTGGCGCTAGTTTGCCTTCCTTTCTATTCCACCTTAGTTACACCTTTGTAACTTGCTTTCATTCATATATAATATTTACAAAAGTAAAATATGTCACATAAAATGGTAGCATCATTCTAAATGCTCAATTGATATCTCTTAGTACATGTCAAATCTATCAATAGAATTTCGGGTCAGTGTCTGGATGTGGGAAGTAAGGGTGTAAACTTTCACCCACTCTCTCTTTAACCTTATGGTACTACTTTATTTTAAAAACTCAACTTTATAATGCTGTTACCGTTTAGTAGAATAGCCAACAGTTCAAAAAGTTACTGAATCAATTTTCATGAATTAATTCTCGAAGCCATAAATTATGCATATATGACTTTCTTTACTATAAATTTGGTGGAAATAATTGTAATCAAATAACTGATATCCTGATCATCGCCTATGCCATCAATGCCATATTGGGATAAAATGATAAATTTTGGTAACAACTTAGGCTATAATACATCCTTGATAATTATATTTATGGAGATAACTTGAGTTTTATTTTGATTGATTTTAAAATCAAACGATAATCTGGTCAACTAGTGCCTATGGCAGCTAATCACTCGTATTTTATTTATTGCTAGATAAATGTTCATAGGCCTGGATGCCAAACCATGTGTTCTGCAGACTTCACTTTGGACAGATGGTGTCAATTTTGGCAGACGTAGGCTTATATAGGAATTTTTTTTCTTTATCAATATTCACTTTTCTATATCTTTTTTAAAAATTTCTAAAGGAGTCTTTCCTCAACGGTGTGACTAACCATAATATTAGCTAACCAAAATGGAAAAAAAAAATGGGGTGTGGCTGTGTCATGGACACGGCCGTGTGTTGTACTTGAATACGTTTAAACTTAAACGAACATCGTAGCTTCTCCGAGTCAAAAGTTATACTAATGCAAATCTCGATACGCAGCAAAATAACCTCAAAATGGTAGCGCTTCCCCCTCCACCGCGCGCGATGCGTCACTGTTCTCGCTTATCGTAATGAATTATTTGATCCTTTAGCTATCCAGTGGTATAATTTAATTTTGTATGTAGAGGAAAGATTCGAAACTACAACACCAAACTGTATCCCCCGATTTTGTTATCATTAGGTTTTTTTTTGGATTGCCCCCGTATGGTAGCAAATTTAAAGACGTATTCACGTCAAAAGGTGCCTGGGCTGTAAACCACTAACACAACAACCTTATATTTTGAGGTTTAAAAATCTTAACATTATATTAAGAGTCATAATCATTGGTCCATTTTCTACTACTATCGCAGATGTACGTTAGAGTTAAAGAGTATAAGTAACTTGACAAGAGTTAAGTAAATGTTGTTACAATTAGTTAAGATGTATAGTTTGTAATTTTTAAAAATCAGATTCTGCATGAAATATCGGCGGGGGAGGATTTTGCCTTCTAAGTAAGTGTCTTACCTTAACCTGGAATATCATAAAAAGGCGGATTTTTTTAAAACCTACCTTGAATAATGTAGACCACTAAAGTGTTGGCAAGTGGACAAAAGATCTCCTCTGAATTAACAGTTTGAAACAAACGCGTCCGTGCAACGTGATAGTGCTTTGGACGTCCAGTCACCCTCCCCCCTCTCCCTCACAGCATGTAGCGTAGTCATCCCCTCCCCTAGAAACACCCCTCACAATGGTGGTGTTGGGGTCGATGTCTCCACCCATGTTTCGCCACCTGACGACCTGAATGTGGTGGCTGAACCAGCCAAACATCACCTAGTTGCTTCGCGCGGTCATCTACCTCCATCCGGGTAGCGCTATAGAGTATTATTTTAAGTAATTAAATCAATTAACACAGAGCCGCAACAAAGCTACGAGCGAGCTATACAAGCTTACACACTTTATCTGGATACTACTTTCACACAACTTTCAGGAATATTTTATATGCCACAGTTTACATGGGACTGGCGGCATCATAGCGCTACGGATTTTTATTACCCAATAAAGATCCAATGATCTCGGTTTGGTTTTAACCCACTAACATCGGGTTCTGTAATCTGTATTAGAAAAAATAGAGTAGTGTGTAGTGATTGTAATACAGTAGTGAAAAATTCCTTGTATAAGTATTAGTTTAGGTTAAGTTAGAATAGGTACTTGGTAGTGGTCTATAGAAAGTAGGCGGAGTGAAAACTCCGGTAGGGCGCCTCCCCAGGTGGTGGTTAGGGGGATGCTCATCGCCGAGACTTGGACCCGCGGCCCTGAAAACATGGTCCCAGGCGGTCGCGGGTCTGCGGAGCGGCGAGGGGTACCGGGGGCATTAAATACCCGGGGCGGACCAACTATAGTGTGAGATAGTAGGGTATAGTCTTTGATGGGAGTTTACGGACGATTAGGTTAAGTGTTTAAATCTACATGTAGTTAAAAAAATGGTATAAGGGTAAAATTGGGAACAACAGTTTAATGTAGGAATAGCGCCTCAGTATATAGAATAGGCACTGGGGCAGAATGTAAGGATTAATGAAAAAAAAAAAAAATCTGTATTAGACGCTTGAAAATTCTCTCCTCTCTTCGCTTTGGAAAGGGTTTTTGTTGGGTTGAAGTAATCCACTTAAAGGGATAGGCCTACAATAGGTAAATGTGTATTCACGTTGGCTATAAAACTTATTTTACAATATTTCCTGATTTTTCCAGATTTTCCGGACATATCCGATTCTATCACATATAAAAACAAAAATGTTATTAGCTAATGAACATTAGCATATTTATAAATTATAATTCCAGTATTAGGTGTTTTAAGTATCATTTGTGGCAATATAAATGGGATATATTTTTCTTAGCACCGCGTCTCACTTACCTTTTGTGTTATACACATATGTACTAATTACTCTAAGGTGTTAGGAATGAGGAAGGTTGAATTTTCAGGAAGTGCACTCATATTTTAGCGGAGAAAGAGTGGCAAGCCATTTATAAAAAAAATCGCCCTCAGGACACCCGACCGGGATTATAACCCCAGACTTCCCATCTTCGGCAGTCTAGTCCATTGCGAGAATTACGCCTTAAACTACGTGACCGCCGAAGAGGATACATATATTTTTTCTACAACTATTTTATTTTATTCTAATATATCCATGCTATGAATATTTCTTAGCATGCGAGAAACGAATCTCTCACTTTTGTTTAGTGTTTGAGTGCGAAATTGATGGGGTGGGGGGCGGGGGGGGGGAGGGGAAGGAATTTGAGGCAAGTTTTAAAGTTCACCGATTTTCACTATTTTTAATTAATTTCCCTTATATTAAAAAATTCCATTACTTTCACAGGTATTCCCCGTTTTCCCTACCTATGACCCGTATGGCGCTACACTGAGTGAATCCATTTAGACCACATATTCAATAATTTGGTGGGTGTGTTACGTAAAAGAGATTAGGCCATCCATCTAGTTAATTGGTTTGAGTGGTCCCTCAGCAAGGCTACCCTGATTCAATTCCAGGTGGGTTTGAAGAACTCAATTTATATGTTTTCAGTCTGAATTTAATAGAAAGACCGTTATTTGAAAACTGGAAACTTATGTTACCACAGTGGCGTGAATTAAAATATTACAATTTGTTACGCCCTCTCTATTACCTCGTAGTTTAAGGCCACCGTAAACAACATAACGAGTATAGAGGGGCATAAGCTATGTGAAACATAAAATAAATAAGTAAGGAAATAATCAGAGATTTTAAAGTAAATAGTCATTTAATAAGCAAGTTTTTTCAACAACATCAACATTGTGGCCTAGACAATCCTAGCAGCGAAAGTATTTGCGAACATAGATTATAGGAAAACATTCTTTGGTAATACACCCTAAACATTATTATTATTTATTAATAATGGTTTAGTAAAAGAAAACCTAAGCTTTACTATTGAAAATTTTCTTGTTACAATAATAAGAACTGGATTAATACCAATGATAAATGATAACTGCATTTCAAGCTATTCATACAAGATATATGCAAACGTAAAATTGACTATTCATGAAACCAAGTAAATACATAATATGATTCTACACAGTATAAAGTTTATTACGTAAAGTCTCTCAACAATAATATTTAGATAGTCCAATAAACAACGTCAACTCCATTAGTTGACACGTCCGATATTTTAGTTTCAAAAATATATAACAACATAAGAAATGTTCTCATTACCGAGTCAATTGTTGCCATGTCTCCTTGATAGAGATGAGTCCACATTTTCACGCGGTGCTGGTGAAAATCCACGTGGCCGACGACAGGAGCAGTGGTTGTTGGCAGCAATAGAGATGGAGCACAAGCGTTCAGTTAGGTGAGACATTATACGTCTACTTATTCACGACGCAGTATAGTGTTGCACTTCTATATAGATATAGTCTATCCATTGCCTTCGGTAGTCGCACTTCGGACCGTATGATCACCAGTGCCGGTCATCAGTCAACATAACAGTTTAAACGCACATTCAGATCTAATTACGTGAATACGGACTAATTCTCGTACTGAATCAATCCCGTCCTCTCTGGACTCTTCACGTACATAACTATATAGCGAACTGAACATTTAAAGAATATTTAACTGTTAATTCTTCTTTACTTTTTCTCGTACAGCACAACGACCACACCGGGTCACTTGCAGAACTCCGAATAATGGCTCATACAGCACAACGACCACACCGGGTCACTTGCAGAACTCCGAATAATGGCTCGTACAGCACAACGACCATACCGGGTCACTTGCAGAACTCCGAATGATGGCTCGTACAGCACAACGACCACACCGGGTCACTTGCAGAACTCCGAATGATCTATTCACAATAATGGACATAGGTTATATACAGTGCTAGTTGCGTATCACTAAAGGGGGGGTGGTAACCACAGTTGGCCGGTGACGTTGTTGGGCAGGTGGAAGTCTCGCCATCTCTTGGGAATTCAGCATGCAGGTCTATGATTGGATGAACCGCTCGGCCCAACGGATTTGGTGTCTTAATTTTCAAATCCTCCCCGGACGATTGGCTTGCTACGTATAGTGGTCTGTAGTTAGCCCCGGCGAGGTCAGGTGACGTCATCTTGTCTTGATAGAATTATTATCATGAATTTGCGCCCGCTAGTATCCAACTAGACGGTCAGTTGTAAGCATCAAGTGCGGGTACTCACAGTACATTTGCCCCACTCGCCGAATTAGGACGTTTATTTTTACTTATGAGCAATCTTCGTGTCTCGGACAGCAGATCCAGGTGGTAAGTAATAGAATGGAATTATTATTTGAAATTGAATTGTGGTTGTTGAAGGAGTATAGGGCAGAAAGAGACGTATTAATTAAAGAACTGTATTAGGACTGGATTTACAATAGTGAAGATTACTATTGTTTTGAGGCTATTCTTCGTAGTTTCATGGAGCGGGTAGTAAGATTGATCAGGTGGAAATAGCGGAGGCGGGTAAATGTAACATAACAATGTTACAAATTATACATATAGTCTTAGTCTCTTTAATTAATCGACCCTAGTGTAAATATAAATTATACAGTAATCCACAAAGTAGTATTATTGGAAGATTTTGATAGCTTTTTAATTAATAAATCAAATAAAACATATTTCTTGAATGCCAAATTTGAGTGACTTTCAATCAATGACGGTGTTTGAAAGTGAGTTTCTTTTAAAAATCAGGGTTTGTATATGTTCGTTCTGATAAGGTTTGTAAATTATCGGGACGCTGATTATGTGGAGCTAATGATACTGCTACAGGTGTACTGATATATTCTGTGGGTTTAGGAAATTCACTTTAATTATCAGAGGGAAAAATATCATTAGACACATTTGTAAGATTGTTCACGAGTCTATGAAATGAATATTTCCATTAACCACCTTTGTGTAAATACTTGGTCCTATAAAATATTCTCACTATATGCCTAAGGCTTTTAAACGTAAAAATATCATTTAGATATCAAAATGTAGTGATATAAATAAATTATAGTAAAATTAAAAATAATAAAGATGGAAATGTTAAGAATATCTTGAACTTAATATACCAATATTTAGTATATTAAGACATTATATGCGGATTGCAACGTATATGCACAGTTAGATATGTAAGTATTTTTTATCAAACATGTTAAAGCTTAAACGTCGCTGACTGTTTGATATTCTACCAAATATTTATTTTACTTTGGTATTAAATACCGTTGAGTTACATTATTTCTAAGAACTGGTAGATTAGATACGCTCTTTACATATTATTAGTTTAAAGTGTTGCTCTATAGTTGAATTGGGAATGGTTGGCAGGGGCGTTACACGAAATATATTTAGCGGTGGAGGGGGGTGAACCAATGTTTTCCCCTAACTTTAAGCATTTAGAAATTAGAGAATTTCCCAAGTAGCAAAGTAAATACTAGAAGGGCAATGTTGAGAACGGGGGAAAAGGGGGGGGGCAGGAGGCAGCTGTATTTTTTAATTTATTTATTTAATTATTCAAACTGAATTTTTAAAGCATACAAGGTTTTTTCAGTACATAAGGAAATAACTTGAATTATTATTTATATCTGTTTACCTGCATCTTAGTTAAATATCCAATTGAGCTTAAATACATTTATCTAGATTTGCAGATATGTTAAAATCATGTATTTTAGATTACAAAATTTAACTGAGTTTACTACAGCTGTTTCCAATATTTTGTAATTTATGACCACAACTTTTCTCTCTGCGGCCATCACGACCCTCTGATAACTTAAAGGCGTTCAAATCCTAGTTTTAAAGTTTTTTCACTGTGTCTTACTACCAGCCCGGACTATCTACAGTTAACTACACCAGTGGGATAGGTAAAATTTAGAGTAAATGTACCCTTATTTGCTTGGAAGAATATTAGGATAAACTACTCCTGGCCAGAATTAAAATCCTTACTTCACCTTCACTAACAAACCAAACCAAAAGAGCGTGACATCAAACCCGCATGTCCACTAATGCTTGTTTTAATTATTATAAATTGCTTATAGTAATTATGTACGACTAATATGTAGTAAAATATTATTATTATTTAGCACCGCGTCTTACTACCCGTTCGGGTTATACGTTTATGTGGTAAATATAATCAACAAGCCCGGGTTTGGGGGATGATTTTATATTATGCTAGCAGCATTACAAGGCTGCCACAGTAAACAAATCAGCAAGAAGCTATCAAAATGGAATAGACAAAAGGAACCTAAGCAGTAACTAGGTCGTTTTTAGCACTTTAACACCATACCTTTCTTTTGAATTACGCATCTTCCTATAATCATTAAAATCCTTGAAAAAGTAAAAACTTAGCTAAAACACGCTGCGGCCCTCAGGTTGGAAACCACTTCTTTATTATAACACACTTGGAAGCAATATTTAGCTAGTTAGCTCCCTGGGATGTAAAACTCACTCCTCACTTTATCAAAAAACTAGCAATTTGGCCATGTTTATTTAAAAACATTTTCAACTGTAAAATAAAGCAATAAAAAAGTGAATGTATATCGATATCTCACAGCATTTTGATACCTGTCTACCAATATCCTGCTTCATAACCTCATGGAATTTGTTCTAAAATGTTAATACTGGTACGTCAATAAACTATTCGAAATATATTGTAATTTAGCGCGTGAGGGTGAAGGGGCTTCCCTTGAAATTGTATTATATAGCTTATGGCAAATTCGAAATCAACACTCAAAACAACATGGTTATACGAAATTTCATGCAAATTGAACACCAAATAACGAATTTAAAAATGTATCCGAAATTCGAAAATGTTAAAGGGTGATAAAAAACTTAGTTTTTGTTTAATTTAGTCTACTTAATCAAATAAAAAATTATAAAAGTTGTAACAGTGTAACACAGCCATATTACTCCTCTTCTTTCATTGTTGCTTCAAGCCTATTTAAATTGCTTTCGTGAAAGCCTATTTTAATAAACGATGAAATAAGATACATCAGTTCAATTCAAACTAGTATGGATACTTTCTAGAAAAATTAGTATGTATTTCAGAAGTCACACATTAACACTAGCCTCAATATCCTCATTTCATCAGTCAGAGCTTTCAATAAGAAAACAATAAAATGTTGCGTAACATTCACTGCATTTATGCCTTCAAAATTTAATAAAGCCCTAATTAATGCATTGGCTGTACAAAATATGACAATTTGAATCCTAAGACTGCGACAGTCTAGCTGCCACGAAAGTCACAAATAAAAACACTAAACTATAAACAAAACATTGGTTGACAATACTGCCACTTCAAGCATTGGAAATTTCGCTACTGGGCAGCCCATATTCCCTTATGATTCGTTTATATACCGCATTCGGCATACACTCACTGGCCGTTGTCTCTGACTACTAACAACGGCGCTACTAGACCGCTTGATTAACTAAGATTTCTACAATCTACTAAACAAGGAATCTCCTTTAAAGGTTTGACGATTTTTTAAGTTGGGATTTTTTGTAGAGTAAGAATTAACAGTCGGGAAATTTTAAATTTGTCTGTACAAGTCTGTGGTTAAGGACTTTCATAATATAAAGTAAAGGGGTACAGAATAAACCTAGAATTTCCCAACTCCAGATCGAGAATCTCACAAAATTCCCAACTTTCAAGCTTTTAACAAACATTGAGAGGGAGGACACCCCCCCTCCCTGGTGCGACGCCCCTGACGGTTGGGTGACATTTTCGACTGACTTTGACTTGGAGGGCTGAGTTCAACTACAATTATTATTTTTGAGCACCAGTATTAATACAGTTTTTATTTTACAATTTACCCGCCTCGGTGGCGTAGTGGCTAACGCGCCAGTCGTGCTGAGCTCGACCGCCGAGGACGGGGAGATTGAGGTTTGAATCTCGGTCGGGTGAACTAGGAGGGTTTTTCCTAAATGGTTTTCCATTCTATCTCCACGCAAATGCGGGTTCACTTCCTCTAGATACAACCTTCCCAATTCCTAAACCATTAGCGTAATTAGTACATAAGCGTATAACCCGAACGGGTAGTAAGACGCGGTGCTAAATATTATTATTATTATATATTTTATAATTTATTTTGACAAATATTGCAGCCGTTACTTAAAATTAGAGATAGGAAGAACAGTTCAGTTTTGGGGACACCTCGAAATGTTTCACTTAATTTAAATGAGCAGTTCATTTACTTAGTTGAATAGTTCGTGAACTAGATACTGTAGTTAAATCGTTCGTGAACTACATATTGTATTTATATATTTTGAGAACTAAATAATGTAACTAAACTGTTCGCGAACTACATCTTGTGGTTCAATAGTTTTCGAACTAGATCTTGTAGTTATTCGTTCGCGAACTACATACTGTAAGTTAATCGTTCACAAACTATAGCTTACAATTCAGTCAGTTAACAATTCGCAACCTAAAGCCTGAAATTGAGCTAGTATTTATTCCCCTTACATCACAAGTTATGTCACTACCCCTCCTATTATTCCCCGTGGACAAGTTGTCAGAAGGGCTTAAATGAGAAGAGGGATGTTTGGAGGTAGCGTTGAAATAGTAGTCCTCGGGTTCTAGTGAATCTATTGTATAGTACAAACATGTGATGTAGCCTGTTATATTAATTGGTTATGTCTAAATTAGTCAATAACCCAAGTCAGTCCTTCTGCCCAACAGTTATTTTGTTTGCTAACGTCGGTGGTTTAACTATACATCGAACTGGTCCTTGAGCGTACTCTCGTACTCACACGATGCCATCAGATCAAATTAACTAGTTTAAATCCTTCCTTTAATTCGAAAGTGTGTCTTTATTACAATCTCTGAAAATTTGAAAAAAATGACACCTTGACACGGGAATCGAACCCGAGAAAATGGCTTAGTACGCCAATGCTCTAACCACTGAGCTATCCAGGAATCGTCCCGTGCCTTGGGTCATTCTTCACTCATAATTTAAGGCAGAGTCTATGATGGACGTGCGGAAATCGTCGCGTTGGCGTACTAAGCCAAAGGTCCCGAGTTCGATTCCTATGTCCAGGTGTCATTTTTTAATTTTCAGAATATGATATCTAGATGGAGAATTCATCACTAAACAGCATAAATAATAGCTTCGGCTATTTTATTATGTATTACAATTGTTTGACTTAGTTCAATACACTGATGTGTAACTTTACACAAACTGAGCTGATAGTAAGAACAGATTTGCTATAACACTACTTACTGTTCTACATTTGGCTGCTGACTCAGGCCTACAATACAAAGAAGAAGCACGTGTTGGTTTTGTAACATTAATATTACCTAAATTCTAAAAACTGAAGGAGGGTGCAGAGAACAGGGCGCATTGGTGGTCTAAGTTCACTGACAAAAGGAATGTATCTGTCGTAAGAAAGAACACATAATAATAATAATAATAATTGTTACTAGACACTGACAGTTAAATAGTTAAGGGTCTATTGGTAGGAGGAAGTTTTTAAAGTTAATTTAAGTTAAATTAACTAAAGCTAAATTAACTGCTCAGACCTAATTGGATAAATCAGTAAAATCATACCTCACCACATACTGGCTCCAGGGGTGGTTGCCCCCTACATTATGTAACGGCCAGCGTTACGGAGGAAGTCCACCAAAGGGATAGGCGATTCAATACAGATTTCCACTTCCTTCACTCTTCCATCGGCGACCTCTACGTGGACCAAAAAGACCTTCTCAAAGTCCTTGAGCGGAAAAAATCAGACACGACATTACCCTCTACAGGCTGAAAACAGAGGATGCTGCTGATGATGATAATTATGAGTTCACGAACTACACCTCCTTAGTTAAAATATATCCTAGTATATTTATTAAATAATCCTTGATAGCCAAATGTTGGCCCTAAGAGAGAAAAGGGATGAAAAATATATGTATTGCAGAACACCCTAGACTCCTGTGCTCAATGTAGTTAACGGAAATTATGAAACGTTAAGAGAGTATTTACACCGGTAAAGCTCTTTGTTATTTAGGGAGCACAGATTACGGATGCTAAAAATAAGTACTTGTGAAATTTGGGAAAAAGCATAGAGGGAGGAAGGGGAGTTGCGGGCCTACATTTTTTTTTATTGCTTGGAAAATTCCGTACCTCCCATGAATCAATCAGTAGCTTTCGGCCAGTCGGTAGAAAGGTTTCGCCTCTGTTTATATTGCTGTTGTTGTTGTTGACGATGTTGCAACTACCCTCCCTCTCTCTCTTTCTTTCTCTATCCCTCCAGGGAAACGTTATGACCAGATTGCTGCTGCATTATTCACGACACAATCACAGTTTGCTTACACCTTCTACGCATGCGCATGACAAAGCAGTCGCCCATCGCCCATGTGCCACACAGGGTTTCCTTTTTTCTGTTTTCCTCATAAACTTTTCAAGTCCGGCTGATGCACTATGGGGGCCTTGGGTGGCTGGATTTATCGACAGTACTAGTTAGTTCATAAAAATTATATATTTAGTTTTCCTAGTAAGATTTTTTTTATGGGAGGAGGGGTTTAAGGGAGGTGGGCAAGCTATCTCAAAGAGGAGGTAGAGGTTTGGCTGGTGGTTAGTCTTTTGCACGCACTGGATTTTGTTTTTTATAGTCACGTCTCGATAATCCCAAGGGGTATCCTTATTTAAAGCTTTCCTTTTACTCTATTTGACCCTAAGAAATATTGCATAGAGCTACACATATTGCGTATTTTTACTGTGAAAAAGAAATTGGATGCAAGGGAGAGAAAGAGAGAGAGAGAGAAAAGATCGAAGCAAACGAAAAAGAGATGGGCTGCTTTTAAAGCAAAATAAAATAAATACTATAAAGTAAATAACTAATAATTTCGAATTTAATATTTTATTTCCATCATTTCAGTCATCGTTAAATTGGACAGAACGACAAAGACGCTTTTGTACACGCGCCCACCGGTGAAGGATTAAAATTTAAATGAGTGTTTTTTTTTAGTCCATACGGTGACTCAACATCTACTTCATCTTCCATAAATAATGAACATGGGAAATTTATTTATAGATATACAAAATGAATGCGAAACTTTTGTTGTTTTATTAAATACTCAACCCCCAAAATGTGGTCACGTGGAAAATGAAAAAAATGCCCTCCCACCAGAAAGAGGGTCTCATTGAATCTGTGGAAATTTATTTGGACGCAATTGTTTATTAAAAACATCCGAATCGGGTTCATTTCCTTGAGGACTACGTTCAAAAAACTGCAGCTCTGACAAGAGTAATTTTAAATTGAGTGTAGAATACATTGCATGCATATTTTAAGTTAGGAAGTTTATGAATATTTTTTACCTTCACCATTGTTCAATAAAACATAGCTATACGTGACTATAGAAAAAAAAACCTCAACTGGCGCAAAACATTTAAATATTTTAATTGGTTTTAGTGAACATTTTTCAAAATACTGGAACAAATTCTTCCACAATGAATTCCCAAATATGTAACTTATTGTAAGAACAGGTTAAGAATGACAGTTCGGAATTATTATGGTTTGCTATCGACACTTTACTAAATTAGTATTATTTTATAGGTTTACACTATTCATCAGAAGAAACTAATCAAAAGACTTTACGTATCAGAATATATAAGTAGCTTTAGTAACTTTTTAGTATATTTTTAGATATTTCCCATCATACTGTTTACCTATTGTAGATTGCCATTTTGTACATAATTAAACATATAAACAAGTTTAAATAATATTTTATCTTCTCTAATTAAGTTATATCTTGATAACATTTTATTAAAATAATTGACTATGAAATAAAGGTGGAGCAGAGGGGATTATATCACGATAAAATTTAATGTAAATCGAAATGTTTTAGGTTATTTTGAATATTGCGATGACAATTAAATTATGAAGTATCACATACCCCTTCTGTTACAACCCCACTTGAGCAATTGGTCAAGATGGTTATGCAGTTGTGGGGTAAAAGGGACATATAAGAATGTGATTTGATGATAATTAATGAAAAGTTTTATTAGTCTACAGTAATTATATATTAAGTGTGATGGTCGTTATGTTATGCTAACTCATCATCAACTGTTTCCAGCCTGTTGTCGGGTCAGTTTAATAACATTACTCATCTTCCTCTATCTTTCCACTATTCTTCCACCTTTAGTTGCCTCCATTCTTCTACTCTCACTTGCACACTTTCTGTTATCTTCTCCTCCAATCTCTTTCTTGGCTTCCATTGCAGTCTTTTTCCTTCATATGTTATCGCCATCTCTTTATGAGAGGGGAGACATTTAATATAGAATTGATATAAACTTGATATATTTGTGGTTGGAGAGAGCGGGGTGGGGTGGGGATGAAGGGAGTGATGAATAAATAAGTGTCGGACCAGAAGTTTGATGGCGTTTTCCGACGGTCTGAGGGTGTTAGCTGGTAGTATAGGGTCGGCCCAAAGAGAAAGTCCTAGGAGTAATAACCTCATTTCTCTTTGGTTGCCTTCACGGATACTTTGTTTCCTCCTAGGAGACAAATCGCCCGCCATTCCGCGAGGCGGTGCCCACTTCGAAGGAAAACAACCTTTTTTTTTTAAAAAAAAAGAGAAGAAGATGCTTAATAGCTTCCTCTAGCAAGTTCTGACCTTACCCTCCGGTACGTACTAGATAACTGAATTTTCACTCTTTATTCGCAAATTAATGTCACGAGAGAAATTGAAGAGATTAACTTGTTAGTCTAGGCCGATTAAGTTTATTATAATTTCTACAATTTCTTCTTTATATATTACATCTTTATGAGTTTTATAATAGTTATTCTCATGTTCAATTATTAAAATAGTAAAATGTTTCTGATAATGATTTGACGAAATTTAAAGTTAAACGTGAACGTACTATATGTAATAATAAGTAGAACTTTGAATAAACATACAAGAATAAATAGTTTCAACTAAACTATAGCGCTTTAGAACCTTTAATTTTGTGCTACGATTTTAACTGAAAGTACACCATCCCGTATAAATAATGGTGGAAAATACATCCATTGACCATTCGGTATCAAACCATAACCTTTAGAGTCAATGGCAAATGTAGTAATTCATACCTAGCCCAAAGGGAAAAGGACAATAAGGATATAAAAGTTGAAACTCACCTGTATGTACCCGCATTTGTGTGGAGGGAGTATTGGAAACACATTTAGTAAAGAACTCCCTCAGTACACTCGCTGGATATTAAAACCGGAATCTCTCTGTAACCAGCACACCAGATTAGATGAGCTAAAACATTTTAGTCAGGGAACCCAACGATGCAGGTAATTTGATTACTAATTTCTATTAATTTTGGGAATCAGTTATATTTTATACAATTGCAAATATATCCTTATAAACAAGTGACGAAAAAGATGACATGCCCAAACAGTAATAAAGGTCAGCTCGTAGTTTGTAGACGGGGATATTCAATCCGACTCAACCAGTTCGTCGGGAAACTCTCGCGCTTTTCGCGCCCACATGTGTATTCTTGAACAGCTCCTGATCGAAAAAAAGAGGCACACTTTGAGCACGGGGTAGTAAAGTTTGGACTCTATTTCTTCTACCCTTCCCTCACCCTTTCATCCCCTAAGACTTCCACCAACCTCTTATATCAGAAATAAACTGCGGTGTGAAGAAAGCCGATCCAACGTCCTACAACCTCACATCTACAACTGGTAGCAGCCATGATGGTACGCAACAATATATTCTGTTTTATGGGTGCACTTTGTAAGTTTCCCCCCACCCACCCCCCTTTTTTTTCTGAAGAGAGATGTGAGAGGGTATAAGGAGAAACTGGTCAAAGTTGCCATAAATTGAGCGATAATAAAGTAAGGTCGTTTCTTTTTCAAGGAAAAGGAGGTAGGGGCGCACCTTAAGGTTAAGTTTGAAAGTTGAATGGTTGGATAATATTTAGGTGAAAAGCTCTAGAGCAAGACTTATCAGATAATTCAGAAATACATACTGGGTTGAAACAAGGAGATGCACTTTCCCCATTACTTTTTATCTAATCTTAGAGTATGCTATTAGGGTAAAGCAGGAGAGTTTGGAAGGGTCGACATTGAACGGTAAAATCCAGCTATTAGGGTACGCTGATGATTTAGCTTTATTGATCAATAGTAAGGAAGCTGTTGCAAGAAATGCAAAAAATTTTCTATAGGCTAGTCAAGAAATAGATTTAGAAGTGAATGCTGAAAATACCTAATATATAATCACAAGGAGAACCCAGAATGGGGAAGATAATTTATAGATTAATGCAAACAACGTATCATTTTACAGGGTTATAGAATTTAAATATTTAGGATCAATTTTAACTAGTGTATTCGAAAGCAAGATGCTTATGAATATATTTGGTTCTAATCGGATGAGGCTAATGAAGAGTGGAGGAGGTTAAATAATGATAATCTACTTATCAAGTACTCATCACAAGACATTATTATTGTTAAATTAACCAAGTTTGGTAGATTACGGTGGGCAGGAAATGCAGCACGAATGGGAGAATCTAAAACCTAGTGCGGCAATGAACTTTCGAGTTCCTAGTGCCATAGTATATGGTAAGTAAGTAATAAGTAAAACTAAATTTTAAAAGGACCACGTAAAGGGAATGGGGGAAAGTCATTGAAGAAAAATCATCTCGATACACCAGGCCAGGGTTTGACCCTTCGTACCCTCGCCACCGAAAAACAAAATAATTTTATACCTATGTGTTTTTCTGCAAGGCCGCCTGTGCTGGTTTCGTTAGTTTAAATGTATTGCATTGCTTTCAATTAATATATATATATATATATATATATAAAATATATATATATATATATATATAAAATATAGGCTGACATAATATTTGTTGACCCTTTCAATACTCTTTTATTTAGGGTGGTTAGGTGTAAAAAAAAGGCTACTTATTATAGGGTTAGAGTCTTTCAAAATAAAATAAATAAATTGTGCCTTATTGTTGGGTCTAAGATATAAATATCCCTCCTCTTTTTTGAGTTACTCTACTTTTACTATGATATCATTATTTTATACTTTTTCGGCTGATAACCTCCTCAATTAAACTACCTACAAATACAGTATATGCCTTTAGCTCTTGATAGCCTTTTACTGAAAAAAAGGTAGAAACGTTTCCTTCAAAGTCATAAAGGAACTAGTTAGTTTCCTTTTATTTCCCCCGCCAAAAATTTAACTCAAGGAAGAAACCTTAAGCCGCAACTCTTGGCAGAATGAATAACCTAAGCCTCCCAATTTTTTTTTTTTTTAGCTCTTCTTCTTGTACCTCATACATACTTTCCCTTTTGCAGTTTTCTAAAAAAAAAACCTTATATTTCTTCATCTTTATTCGTTTAAGAGAGCCACGTAAAGAAATTTACAAGTAGTTTTTTTTTTAAGGTACGAGACTTGTTCCTTATTTATTGAAGCCACGCGAACAGACTTTTCAATACTTTAAGCTTGATACGGCGAAAAATTAAGAAGAGCCTCATTTGATATTTTACAGAAGAAAATTTTACTCTCTTTTCTTAAAAATGTGAGGATGAGGTTTCATAACAAAAATCTCTCATTTATTTAAAAACTAAGGCAAATATGATTTTTCAATCATAATTTGAATATATTATTGAGTTGAAGAGGTGAACAGTATTTGTTTTAGTGTCTTAAACAGAAGTAATTAAATATTTCAATGCTAGAGTGTTCTTTCATGCAAAGAACGTTCAGTTATTTTTTTAAATATGAATTTATTTTTATTATCCGTACTCTTACTGACTACAGGTGATTTTAAATACCAAACCAACTGGAACAGAATCAGGAAAATTAGTTTTAATAAAATAACCACTAGTGAATTTATATAGTAAATCTATTGGGGGGAAAAATCAGAAAGATGACTGTTTAATTAAATAACCACCTGTGTCTTAAAATAATAAACCTAAGAGAACAAAATAAATAAAATTAATTCTAATTTAATAATTATTGGAGACTTAAAATATTAAACCTAATGGAACAGTGTAAGAAAGATTAATTTTAATTAAATGCACATGAGAGCGAGTATAAATGGCTGGTACACATATTTTAAAATGTATTTGGATAGTTTCTCAATATTATTTTATTATGGTTTACAATAAAATAGTTCATTTCCACACTACAAAGCTAAACTAAATATTAAATGAAAATTAACAAGGTTTTCATTTTACTATTTAAGCTTTAGATTGTTACTCTTTGACCCATAATTTTGGGAGAAAAAAAGGGTTACTATTAATAGCTATAAAACAAACACAAAATCCACATTAATATTTACGTTTTAAAATGGTACTATTAATAGCTACAAAAAAATCCACATTAATATTTACGTTTTGAAATCTATCAGCTATTGAAATAATAATTTTCACCGGGTATTGAATACGTATTTTAAGGGACTAAATTGGTATGTTGGCTAAACAACTCGAATAAACTCTTTTTGACCATCTCTTCACTGATCATTGAGCATGAATAGAGATGATGCTGCTTGCTACAGTCTAATTTTTTAAAGAAAGAGCTAGAATAGTTACTATATATACTTTCACATATCCATACGTAAAATCGTGTTATTTTAGCTGTCAATTTTAATATATATTATCAATACTTACAAAAAACATTTAAAAAATAATACAATATTATTAATTTTGGCCTTCATTTTAGTATTTTCTAAAAGGTAATTTTTATGAAAATTTATGTCCACCCTATGTATGCGATTCACCTCCAATAAATCATTACCGTACATCTGCAAAGCTCAGTCTATGGGACTTCGAATAATTTATTTACATGGTATTTTAAGTAGACACGTTGAAATGATACATATCCAATATTATATTGACAAAAGTAAAAATCTATACATAAACATTTGTTTGTAATAAACACACATTAATTTGATCAAATCTAAAAGTATTTACTTCAAATGTCTTATTTTATTTTTGTTTTTAATTTGGTATGTTCACAGTTTAAACTATAATTTCTTTAAACTCGCTGCTTGAAAATATGATTTTGTTTTTGTCTCTATATGTACACATATTATTGTATTTAGGAATGATATATTAGACTGGGTCTTATCCCTCCTTTTTATAGTATGATAGTATTAAAAAAATCTCGATATTCAACACTATGAATAACATTCTAAGTATAAAATTTATTTTATTTCTAGCTATAAAATATCACTTTCATTTTATCAGGACTGGAATTACTAGAGTGTTTGAAGGGGATGGAGTGAGGGGAATTCATGATCGATCATAGCGTGGAACGAGCTCATGTCAGTCAACAAACACCCCCTTCGCACCCTTACTACCCCCCGCCTTTCTATCCCTTCGACACGAGTCGCCCTGGTTCTGCCCCCGAGGGAGGTTATAGGGGCATCACATATTGACGTCCGATGTCAGAAAGGTCCCCATTTCGATACCCGATCGAGCGAGAACGACACGAAAACACTCGATCGTGTTCTGTGTCGTTGACACTGTCGGATGTATTCCTTTATATAAGTGTCATAAACAAAGCGTAGCTTCTTTTTTTTTTTAGGATTTTAGCTTAAAAACGACACAACAAATCTGCCATTAACTCGTAACTCCTCTGATTTCGAAATACTTGTAGAACAAATAGTTGACTCCAACCGGGATTTAAACCAACGTCTCACATTTGTAGC
The DNA here is from genome assembly GCA_033556935.1 of Timema podura. Lineage (NCBI taxonomy): Eukaryota > Metazoa > Arthropoda > Insecta > Phasmatodea > Timematidae > Timema > Timema podura. The sequence goes on along the minus strand of JAVRXN010000009.1, from coordinate 97,354,071 downwards.
ATAAATCCAACCAAGCTACATCACTGTTTTCTTTATTACTATTACTATTTTTATTTAAGGTATTTAACGTGCACTTTCTATAGACGACTGCTTACATCAGCACAGGCTAATAAACTAACCTATATCTAGAACAGACACAATACCCACCCCTGACTCTTTATTCATCACTGTGACAGGTAAACAGCCCCGTGGTGTAGTGGTCAGTGGACCTGGATACAAGCCTGGAGGTCCTGGGTTCAATTCCCAGCTGGCACCTAGGGTATTTTTCCCTAAAGTAGAACCACCCTAACGGTCACCAGGGTTTGGTTCGTTAGGCTCAAGTTAGGATAAAGAGTTTCCACTGGTTCTACACCCTCATACACACTATCACCATCACCTCATCTCATCTCATCGGGACATGTAAAGAGCCTCCATGGAAAGGATGTACGATTAGTACATTTGGGCATCCCTTGGGCAACGGTACATTAGTAATGGCTAATCTTACCACATAACTGGATTACGAGTTATGCATCCCAAACGCGTAATTTTATTCTTTGAAAGGTGATACACTCCCCCAAGAATTAACTTTAAATAGGCCATGCGGGAAATCAAACCCGGGGACCTTAGCTCAATAGTCAGACAAGCTACTGACTTAGCTAAGGGCGTCGCACTACATTACTTGTTAAAAATATCTCTCTAACAGGAGAGGTGTTAATAAACACGTTTACACTTCGCATGAATATGTAGCTATTTTAGTACTAATTTTTTAATCGGATACAAATTAACAATTCGGGGTTATGAAAAAATGAGACGTATTTAGTTCTTGAGATTTAAAAACATACTTCTATATTAAAACCTGTAAAATTTAACTGGTAGATTTTTAAGAAACCTTATAATATCTTAGTTAGAAATGTACTGAGAAATAGCACATAGTTGAATTTTAATTGGCAAATATTTATAGATAAATAAAAGTATAACGTTGATATGCAATTATCACATGTATTTACAAAGTAATGATCTCTTTTGAGTATACCTAATTTGTGGCTACTCTGAAGATCCTGGTTAAATTATTTATTTGAAACCATATTTAGTAAATTAAGTTAAATTTACTAATTTGGAGGTCAATAGTTTTATTCTTTATGAAGAAGTCAGGATTGTCCAAAACAATGATGTACATAAACTTACCCAGAAGGGTAAACAACCTAAACCTAAACCTAAACCCTCGTATTGCGACATCGCAAACCTCCTTCCGAATATGAACATTTTATTTCACCTTATTTATTAATCACCTTATAGATTTGGCCTTTATAGATTTTCATGGAGAGGTTGGGGATCGAATCCCACCAGGATAAAATGGGGGGGTGGCTATGATTGTGGTTCACCCAATCTTTTTTTCATACCAATTCGGCTACAATTCTTAAGAGACACTCCTCATCCTAGCACTTAGATTAAATATTCGTGAGTAAAGCTTTATATGTGCATGTTGTTTTCTAGTTTTCTAGTGATGGGGAGTTCGGAGTTGAAATCCCAGCCAAGGGTACTAAGTGTTTTTTTCTCTTCTCCCAAACTGTCTCCCACTCTTATCCCACGCAAATGCGTATACTTACGCGTCCTTGAAATTTTTTCTTGTACATCCCTTCCTCATTAGGGTAGTTAAAATGTGTACAGACCAGATGGGTTGTAAGACGCGGGGTGAAAACAAACAAACATTTATGTTGAACGGACTAGTAGGAAACCAAAACAGGTAATATTTTATAGTACCATAAATATTTTAGTTTACCGTCTAGAAGAACCCTCCCAAATCAAACGCTCGATTTGAAACATTTGGGGTCGCTCACACCTCCAAGTTGCGGGTCACGACCATCGATCATGTCTGTCGGTTATCTTCGCCTCCCTCTCACACATCCGTTGGTGTCACAGAGGGTTGAACCAGACACCTAACGAGGATTACCCACCTGACACGTCTAGCTTTCCATCCACTTCCGTGGCGTCGGGACGCCTCCTCCTCCTCATTGTACTGCAAGAGTGTCGTCCAGTCGGTAAATTCCCTCTATTCCCACAACTACACAATAAACTCAACATCCTCCTTCTGACCCACGAGCTTATCTTCCGGAGAAAAGGGTATGGGCAGGGATATTATTTATGTTTTGTAAATTGCTGTTAAGGTGGAAGGAGGGGAGGAGGTCAACGACAGGTCAAAAGAAAAGCCTTTGTGTGGGAGTTGGTCCAATTACACAAATTATAAAATTCCTAAAACGACGGTTGGGGGTTCTGTGCTAGATAAATCTAGCTTGTAAGTCTTGTGCTTACAGCAGTGATGGCAGAGTGATTGGGTTCGTACTACATCGTCAACGGGAAAGTCAGGTTTTGAATTTTTGTTCAGGTGAACTAGAACAGGATTAATCAACTTTGGGTTTTTTTCCTCGTATCCCCAGATATAATTTATTTCCATTTTTGTAGCTTTGAAGTTGTTGGAGCATAGTACAAGTTCTATAAAATTCTATAATCTACATCTAAAATAAATTAATAAATCACATCAAACAGAATGTATTTGATGTATTAAATACTCAACCTATTATAGTTGTTAAGTACGGTTATATTCGCGTTTGAATATAGTATTCTTTAAATTGGAAATTACAACTGGACACAGGAATCGAAACCGGGAGCTTTGGCTAAGTGAGTCAATGCTCTTCCTACTGAGCTATCCAGGAGTCTTTCAGTATTCAGGATCATTCTTCACTCATGTTTTATGGCAGAGTATTAAATAATAAGTTTTAAATGAGAAATATTTATAATATATTTAAATATTACGTACCAAGATATCTTCGCATACCCCAGGTTGGATAACACTCACCAGAAAGGGGTTTTCCTATCCTTTGTCAGATTTATGCGAAATGTTTCCTTTAAAATGTGTTCCGTATCCCTACTGCTTAGATTAAGTAATTGATAATAAATATTTAAAGATCATAAGTGTGTTAATAACATTTATGTTTTGAACGTGCACCTTTATTTAATCATAACTATTGTTTCTAATAGCTACTAACAAACGAATAAACTTATTATTAGATTGTCCATGTTTTTAAACCTCAACGCTTTGAGATGATTTTAAGCTTTGGTACATTGGACCAATATTTTTTATTGAGTCCAGATGTTTTTTTAAAACACCCAATTATTCGCTAAGACTTTGGTAGTATTGTAAAAGATAAGGCTTTACTTTAAAATATAATTATTATCATAGCTTTGAGTACATATAATTTATTGCATTTAAACAATTATCGATTAAGCTAGATGCCCCAACTTGCACAGATTAATTAGCAACAGAATTGCTCTAAATTTTTTTATTCTAAGAGATTTAAACACATATTTTTTAATTATCTTTGTGGGATTATTTTTTATGTATTATTTATTTATAATCTTAATGGTCCTTTAAATATTTTAATTTGCCTTACTTTATAACATCCAATTTTGTGAGAGCCTACCCAAAGTGGCTAGATATTGCTCACTAAAAATTGTTATTAAAGTAGGCCCTTCAATGTTGTAGTTTATTCAACTTAAAACGCTACAAGGAAATATTTTTATGTTCAGTTGTGTCAGTAATTTAGTTAAAATATTACCTAATTTAAATACTACTAAATGCTGCATCCACATTTATGTTGCGCTATTTCTCCTTTTGAGTTTTTGCACCAAGTAATTAACTATAGCTGGCATTGGCCATTTCGCTTACGATAGGATGATTCACAAAATATTTAAATTTAATGTAAAGATCTGATACTAAAAACTAACAAATACTTGACTCTTTTTGTTAATTATACAGTACCCATTTTACTTATCTTGTTTTTGCGAGAAAAAAAAATCGTAAAGGCTTAGATATTCACAAGCTTTTGAACTCAAAATAACTGTTTAAATCAAACCACCCCTTACTAACTTTGACACTAGCCCTTTAATGCATGAACTTTCAGGTCACGTGGATCCTGGGAGCGAAAGCAGGTGGTTCCCCACACTGTCCTTCACCCCTACCCCTTCTTTTTGTTCCTTTCGCCTTGCTTCAGGATGCGTTTGAACAAACTTGTTCTTACGACAGAGGACATGTAACGCCCGAATAACCATGCAAACAATATATAAACTTTGAGGAGACGTGCGGGTTCTACGTGGCGGGCAGGTGACAAATATAACACACACGCACAAGGGGGGGACATTGTTGTAACCATGTCTACTGTAGGCTTTCTGAAGACCCATCAAGACCCTATTTCCCTCGTCTGTCCACTTAGTGGTCACTCTGTCGGAAATCACCCTTCTCCCTTCACTCCCCTTGGCATACACCTCTAAGCCTTAACTCACAAGACCACTTGGGCTAAAGTTAGCTACGGTGGAAAAAGAAAGAAGGGGGGTGCGGTTGAGAAAAAACTTTTGTTTGATCAAAGTTGGTAGACGTGCCTTGTGCTCATAAAGCCACCACAGCGAACTCTTGGGCGAACAGATTTTCTGAAACACAACCAAAGTGATCGGTCTACCGCCCCTTTCCACCCAACCAGACTCTTCTCGAGGGTTTGGCCAATCCGAAATCGATCAAGACATGTTATTATTTTTGTCGACGTGAATGAGGTTCTTTGAGAGGATGTGTGCCACGCAATTATTGGTTACTTTTTAAGTTTGCTGAGGTTGGCAAATAAACGACTCTCGTGGTGGGTTGTGTGGGAGTGCTGCCACCTGTCGAGAAGCGGGTGAAACTTCCTGCTGGGTTTGTTTCTAATGTTCGCCCTCTTAAGTAAATTCTTGATAAGGTATTATTACATATGAGGGGGAAAGGGGGAGAAAGTCCAATTTTAACTCTAATTTAGCTATGGCTTCCATCTGTTAGGACAATCATGAAACCTTTATAATACACATTAGATTATACTTAAAAGAGATCGTTGTCGTATTTAAATTAATTAAAAATAGTTACGGTTTTTGTGCGATTTCAAAAACTCACTATATATAAATTGACTTATTTTGTGCATTAGCTCTCAGATATCGGAACCCAAACTTTATCCATATTTGCATATGTAATTTGTTTGAAAATATTCTTTAAGTTTAACATGTATGCTCGTAGGGGGCTGCCTATGACGTGAAGGACTGTGTTCGAAACTCGGCCGGGTGCACTCCATTTTCCACATATACGATTTTCACAGCAGTTTTCCAAAGATATCTCCAAGTGAATTCAGGTTTATTAACACTTAGATAATCTACTTTCCTCATCCTTAAATCAAGTTGTAAATAACAATGGTTTTTAACGTATATTTAACAAAATTTTAAGCTCTGGTAGCAGTTATTTTTAGCACTGCGTCTTACTTCCCGTTCGGATTATACGCACGTCTATGTACTAATTACGCTAATGTGGTAGGGATGAGGAAAATGGAATTTAGAGGAAGTGTATCCGGATTTGTCTGGAGGCATAGGGGAAAACTATTCATGTAAAACCACCTATAGTACATCGACCTGAATTCGATCTCCGATCTCTCCGTCATCGGCAGTACAGTCTGTTGCGAGAGTGAGCTAGCTTTGTTAACTTACCTTTTAGTAACATTATCATATTAAAGGGTTTTGGCGATAAGGTATTAGCACATAGTAGGGGGCTATTAGCACCTGGGATCACGCTGCGTGAAGATAACAAACATGTTAATAGATAGTAGGTTGCTACATAGAGCTCGTTCCTTGGCTAAGTGGTTAGTGTATTCGATAAAATATATATCTTAGCCTCGTTCGAAATCGAGTGACAAATATAATAACTAATAGATATCGAAGAATTAAATGTTGATGGGTGCTAATATGGGCTCGAAATATAAGTCTTGCTGTGCGCAAATCTAATCTGTACGTCTAATATTTACAAGTTAAATACAAGCATAATTAAAGTTCTATGAGTTCTATAGTTACCAGATACTAGCCCACTTCAATGGCTGCATTGTCTCAGGTACTACTCTTGCAATATACTAGACTGTCGATGATAGGGGTATCGTGGTTCAATCCTGGTCAGGTGTAATAAGGGTGGTTTTCCCTGAAGGTTTATCCACTCTCTCTCCATGCAAATGTGGGTACACGCCCTCTAAATTTATCCTTCCTTAACTATAACATACATTACTACTAAACTACCTCAAATAAATTCACCTTAAGCTTGTATTATTTTTTGTAATTTAAAATTAAAATCAAGAATTTTGTGTAAGGTGGAAAGTTTCCAAAATGTTTATTTTCAGATTAATCGCGTTAAAATGCAGCGAGGAAACCGTGGAAGAGAGCTTAGTCATTCGTATATTTACCCCGTGGCCCATTTAAATTTCGAGCTCAAAGACTTCTGACTAATAAGACATGGAGAGAACACTATGCTGGGAGTCACCGCCAGATATATTCACCCCCCTCACCCTCTTTCCCTCCCATACTCATACACACCTATGAAAATATTCTCTCGAGATATCGCAAAATTCCTCTCATATTTCACATGTAAATTTATTTCATGTTTAGGGCGTATGTGCGCAGAGACATGGGATTGTAAACTAGGCAGCGGCGTGGCTTTCAGAAGTTAGCGAGAACGTGTCTAAAGTTAAAGGTGGTGGGGGGGTGGGGGGTAATTTGCATGAAACCACCACGGTGGAAAAGGCGTTAGTTTGAGCTACGTACGGTATCCTTGTACATGTGTATTAGGAGCGTGAGAAGGAGAGGGAATTTCCATACCGTACCGTGGGCCGTGAGAAAAATTCGACACTGTTGCCAAGTTTCACGCTGTACTCATTTTTACATATGAAAAATCTTGCACCGTTACGCACAACGGGGCGCGTGGACAAAGGAATCAAGTCTGGTTCAGTCTGATTTGTCGGTGATGGGGATGTCGAGATTTTAATCTCGGTTGGGTGTACTAAGGTGTTCTTGTTTTTTTATTTTTTTTTAGGGTTTCACAATCTCGTTTCCCACAAAAGGGTATATTTGCCGTAAAATTATATCTTCCTCATCCTTACCTCCTTATTTTAAATATGCGATTTACTCAATGGATGGTAAGACGTGGCTCAAACAAAAAATATTTGTTACAGAATGAATTGACCTAGATTGAGTGTGTGTGTGTGTGTGTATGTGTGTGTGTGTGTGTGTGTGTGTGTAGCGTCCTACTACTCGTCCGGGATAACCACATATTTACATTAATGGTGTAGGATCAATGGAAATAGAATTAGGAGCAAATTTACCGCCATCTGTACGCAAGGAGAGTGAGAAACCATTTAAATGAAGCCACCTTCAATAAACCCAACCAGGATAGTAACCCTGGGCTCCCTATCATCAACAATTCAGTAACCTTAGAGCAGGGATATTCAACCTTTGTTCCAAGGGCCAAAGTTTCTCCCTCTGGTTGGCTCGCGGGCCGCAATACTATACCGGAAATATTAGGATTGGACATTTAATATACTATTTATCTTTTAGGGTCCCGAATGTCTCAGAGGTGATGCGCGAATGCGAACACTCCCGACTATATTCGAACGCACCCAAAATATAATTATCTCTCTCTCTCTATCTTGTCTACTAAAGTAGTCATGTGCCGGTTCAAGCTAATTTGTAAAAAAAAAGTTATAATTTTTTCACGTATTATTCAAAAATAGTTTATAAAATAATTTAAAATACATATTCGTTTTATTATTTAATTTTTTAAAGTATAAATCTGTATTTGTAATTTCTACTCTTGAAATAATTTTATATTTTTCATGAGACGGTGGGCCGCAAAAAAAGGCTACGGCCAGATTCAAGTGGCCCGTGGGCCGTGGGTTAAAAACCCTTGCCTTAGGGCATATGACCACCTATACTGGCAACTGATATATTTATATAACGTAGTTTATTTAAGAGTAAGAGGGTATTAAGCAACAATATACTTCCGATTTAATAATAAATTAACCCGCCTCGGTGGCGTAGTTGGCTAACGCGCTAGTCGTGTTGAGCTCTACCGCCGAGGACGGGGAGATCGAGGTTCGAATCTCGGTCGGGTGAACTGGGGGTGGTTTTTCCTAAATGGTTTTCCACTCTCCCTCCACGCAAATGCGGGTTCACTTCCTCTATTCAACCTTCCCGATTCCTAATCCATTAGCGTAATTAGTACTTAAGCGTATAACCGAACGGGTAGTAAGACGCAGTGCTAAAATAATAATAATAATAATAATAATAATAAATAAATTTTTTTTTAACTTTACCTAACACAAAAGAATTTTCATTGCGTTTGGACTAGTTGTCTATGGTAGACCTCTAATTAATAAAAGTGTAGTAATTATTTTATAGCTTAGTATAACATTTTCTACAAAAAATAACCCATCTAATTTGGCAGATTACCTCGTACTTAATAGTATTACATTGTTGAGCATATAAATAACTCTTTCTTGTTCAACTTGCTATGTGATGTATAAACTTATTGATCTTTTAAAATTGTTATAATTAGTAATTCTGTGAACAGTAGACCTCACTTTCCATGTTCTTGTCGTTACTACACTCTTACTAGTAGTTCTGTATTCTGTGAACATACACCTCACTTTCCATGATCTTGTTGTTACTACACTCTTACTAGTAGTTCTGTGAACAGTAGATCTCACTCCTTTCTTGCTATTATCGTTATTTGATCTTAAAATTTTTCTTTACATTTCAAGTTGCGATTTCAATTATTCTAATTTTCCCTTGAATTTAAATGTGATATTGTTCCTTGGGGATTAATTTATATAGAAAACAAATACTATATAACGGCACGTGGTCGTACCGTCCGGCTCCTTAGTTCGAATCCTGACCAAGTAAAAGTATACAGCCTGGTCACCCTGGATTCAAGTGCGTCAGTTTATATCTCATCGCTAGGTTTAACTATTGAAGTACATTGTGTTCGGTCACCAGGTAGCTTCACGTTCCTTCCAAAGATTAGGCTGATTTTGATTAAATTAAAGACAACTTGAATTAAAGATCACAAATTAATATTTAGGATTTATTATTGTAACACTTTGGTTCTGATAGTGAAATATTGAATATAAATAGTTGATATTTAATTGGAGTGACTAGTTCATCTCCAACTCTTTGGACTATGCGAGTGTTTAACACACGTCCACTCTGTTTGCTGGTGTTATAGTGAGTGTTTAACACACGTCCACTCTGTTTGCTGGTGTTATAGTGAGTGTTGTTCCAATGGCTGCCACGAAGGCTACTTGCAACCCTCACCGCGTCCTTTTTGACGATTTTCTCTTAGAAAGAAATCGGTTAAGGTCGCTTTCACCATCACTTAAAAAATTGCAACTCTGTTTGAAGGGATCGACTAAAATTTTGCCTGTTCTTTACTGCTAGTTTTTAAGGTTCGTAAATATTAAATATTATAAAATACAATATGTATGGTCTATTATAACCTTTTTTTTAGAAAGTGGGTCAAAGTTGTGCTTCATTACATCTTTCACTAAAACTTGTAAATCCCCTAAAGTTAACATGAAATATTAAGTTATGCTTCAACTAAATTAAAAAATACACTATATTCATCAATAATAGTTGTTGTTCACATGGTTTAAGTGGTCAGTCTCGCAATATATGTACATTTTTTAAATACGCCCTCGGTACTCGACCAATTGCTTGGTTATAATTTCATATCACTTGATATGAGCTATCAAATGAAAAACATTTTGAGGGACATACAAATTGTAACGATCAACCAGAACAAAAAACTATGTACATAGTTCGTTCAGCCTAGTTTCGAACAACGTCCCTGCCAAATTTTGTTAAAACTGGTCAAGGCATTTTTGCAGTTATCGCGGGAAAAACAGACAGCTTTATGAATGGCAGCCATATTGAAACGAGTAACAATAGCGAAAAGCTTTAAGCATACATTGCTTTAAAATAATGTCCCTTCGTTAAAGTAGCTCCTCACATTTGACAGTTATCACGTGACAAAAATACAGACAAATGAAATGCCCATTTATAAAGTTAAAAAAAACCTTGCTTTGATCGTACGATTATCCTATATTTTCAGATATTTTCATATTTCGCTACTGAATTTATTGCAATGATATCAATTTCTACGCTACAGTAATCCACTGTTTTTTCTTCATTTCAGACACTACTGTACTCGTAAATTCATCAAGAGCTTCTAATTATGTATATTAGTTATTTACAAAGTAAGAGTATGACTGCTACATTTACTTTGTAAGGTACCAAGCTTACCTTTTGGTTACACTATGGCATAGTCTATAAGTTAGGTCGATAGGGTAGTTAATTAAGGTAAGAAGTCTACATTTCATTGCAAGCGTAGTGTACCATATGAAGTAGGAAAATAAAATTAAAGCATAAAATAAAACAGTTAATAAAGTATATTTTATATAGGCTTACCTGCTCCAAACAAAAATTACTATGTACACAAAGCATGCTTGATACAGGGTGGGGGAAAATAATGTAGCTGAAAGCCTAACCAGTATAGAATAACAGATTATTCATGTTTTTCGCCCCAACCTGTAAATTAATTACTGTTAATTATTCAATTTGATTCCGATAAAAAATTTGCTTATTTATCCAATAACAAATTAGAAAAAAAAATTAATCTTATTTTTTTTATCAAGATGACAAATCGTAATTTATTTTATTTGTTGTATAAATAATAGTTTATTTTATTATGTCCCAGCACAGATTTATCTGATTGCCAAACACCTTCCTTCACCTCAGACAAGACGTGCATTAATCACAACTTGTGAATGTGTGGAATGCCAGGCCTCCACCGTGGTTCGGATCCCACGTTAAACTGTAGGTCCTCCATTTCATCTCACAATCACCCTACCATTACACACTTGCGTAAGTGCGTATAACCCAAACGGGTAGTAAGACGTGGTGCTAATAATAATAATAATAATAATAATAATAATAATAATAGTAATAATAATAGTAATAATAATAGTAGTAATAATATTTTACTAGGATAGCTACTCATCGTATCTTTAGGTAATTAGAAAATAAACATTTTTTGGTACAATTTTAACAAGTGTCTAATTATAATCTATAAATAGTGATTCGATAATTTCATATCATTATAGTTCGCGAGTTGTAAGGGGTCAAACTTGCTATTTTATACCTTTAGCTTAGGATGAAGTAATTAATGTACGAGACTTAAATTCAAATGAGGTCTACACAATGAGATATTTATGATGAACTTAAGGTGGTATAGCAAATAATAGTTTCTTTTAGTAGATCAACAAATAATTGTTTCTTGGATTAGAATAAGAAACCAAGGTTTCTCTGAGCATGCTAACAAATCACAATTTCTTTGATTAGGATAACAAATCGTATTCCTCCCGGAGATTGATTCGACCAGTGTTTGGCGTGTTTTTGTCAAGTCCTTCGAGCAACCCACCATCTGTTGCAATCGTCGTCGCCCTGGTTTTAATTAGTCGCGTAGATTCTAGAAGGGGCTCCCGTCTTGAAGAGGGGGCGGGAAGAGAAATGATCCGGTTAGCCACAGAAGTGGAGTGAGGGGGGGGCAGACCCTTTCTGAGAATGAAATACAATGAAATAGGGTAGGGGGAGAGGGTTGAAAACAATGAGGGTCCAATTGAGCATTAATTCTAGGAATAAAAGGGGTGAAGTGAAAATTGTATGTATGGATTAGACAGCACAATAAGAGGAGGGTGGCGGTTCTTGATCCAAGGGGAGAGGAGGGTTTTTTTTTTAGGGGCTAGTGGTAGCGTGAGCATCCATGAAATTACTAAACAAAAGTTTTATTAATTGGATCTTAAGAGTGAGACAAGATAGGTTCTTGGACTGGACTCGCTTGATGAACGAAACAAACCGGACTAATGGAGGCCGTGTCTGGTTTCACTGAGTAATGGACGGGGGTGAGTGGTGGGGGAAGGAGGGGGAGAATGCTTTGGTTGGGGGGGGGGGGGGTGAAGAAGACTCCGGGCCCCTTCTTACCCATTCATTAGCTAATTACAAACAATACTACGCTCGCTACTCTTGATGAATTACAATCTAGATGAGTGCTGGATTCAACATACACCCCACCCCCACCCTACCTCCATCACAGTAAAAAGAATATATATATATATGTATAGTTTTTTCCACATTAAAACACACATAATTTTAATACTTTTAATTCCCTGATGAAATGTATTCTTGTAATATGGTTTTATCCGGGCAGACTCACTGTATAGTTAGTCAAGGAAAGACTGCTAACTTTAAGGGCAGACGAACTGTACGTAAGATGAATATACATAAAAGAGAATGTACAACCCAATATTTACAAGAAGGAACCCTTAGAAAATGAATACATATTGTTTTGCCGTCAGCAATAATTACATTTTAAAAGACTATTTAGATTACACAGATTTTCTCTCTATTTTATCTAAAAATTGAGACATTTATTTAAATTTCGTGGACTTTGTGAAACGAAATAGTATAAACACGGTTGCATAAACGTAATAAAAAAACCATCATATTTCACCAAATATTATGAATGAAATAGTATACAGTGTTACAGAAACATATTGAGAAAAAAGATACATCCTTTTCCAACAAAGAGCGTAACGATCAACTCCCGATTTCCGTGACCTTCATTTAAAAATATATTTACCAATAGTTCGGAAACTATTGGTTTTATAAAAATATATTTCATATGAAAGTTTTTATTTATTTTTAATACAACTGCAAATTTACAAGGATAAGCTAACTCGTATTTCAAATATGTGTGGAGATACGATGAAAATTGGAAAATTCTGCTACTGTAAAATACCCTTAAATAATTTTAATCGGAAAATGAGAACTCACTATTTACTTGTCATGTTAAACAGTGGCTAGATACGATTTTTGATATAAATAATTTGAGTGGATTATGAGAAAATCGATTTTTTTCTCTTTTTTGCCCCCAGTAAACTACCCATAATTTTAGGGTTGGATATCTAATTCCAAAATATCCTTGGGGGAAACTTTAATAGACCCTAGATACCACGCTATATATACTAAGTGAGCCTACTACGCTTCTTTCTAAACTTAACTTCCATTCTTCTCCTAAATGTTACGGGAGCACACATTTACTATCATTCCAACAAACCCCGGCTGAAATTGAGTCCTTGCCCCCCCCCCTCCCCCCCGAGGTTTATTTTCTCTCCAGCCGACGCTGACATCTTCCTCTGTGTCAACACTGACGGGAATCAATGAAATAATATCACCGGTAGCCAGGATTCTTAAGAAAACTGATGGATGGAACCGAGGATGCTATCGCCATGGAGCAAGTGAAGAAAGACATTATTTCTCTTTCTTTAATAATAATAATTCACGCGTCAGTTGGAAAGTGTTGTAAGTTACCGTCCTTAAGGTGGTGATGTAGGCTGTGCGATAAAGGGTTGAGTGGTTTTACATTTTTTTGTTCAAAAGAAATTAAATATTGCTACAATACAAACATAGAAACATTCTTCAGATGGTGCCTTCAACAATTGTTGAATATCTTTAAAGTTTGTCCTAGAATTTAATGACAACTTTTTCTTTACATTTAAAAGTTGATCATCTGATGCTACTATAATTTTGACAGAAATTCAGCAACGTTGATATCACCATGTGAAGACAATTAAACTCTATGTTTCTACTGAAGAAATATTTTACCTATTCCGGCCAAAAAAATGTTTGCCATAAAAACTGCCTTAAGTTGATATAATAATAGCCAAGCAGTAATTCATAAACGTCCCAAACAGGGCTTCTAACGTTAATGGATAATCCGGAAATAAGAGAACAAACAGGTGAGGAGGAAAATACAAGTTCCAATTCACATTGTATTGTGAACCAGCCCGACTCCCCCCTCCCCCAATTATATGTCCTCATTTAATTTATTGAAATACATTCTACACTCATATATCAGTTACCTTTCGTTTCATGAGGATTTAAGTCTTAGTGATCAAACAAAATAAACAAGTTTTTGGGCTTTTCATAGTAGTACATTTCATATTTTAGATTGTGTTTACAAATATGTATACAGGCTTATATACTTTTTAAATTTTGGAAGCGACAGGGATTTAACTGGATCTGTAGCCAGGAGTTCTAACCAATAGACTACAGAGGTGGTCATAGATTATGTGGTCTAATGGTCCGAGTTCCTGGATACACACCCAGTGGTCCCGTGTTTGATCCCTGGCGCATCCAAAATTTATTTGTTAAGAGTGGGTCTGGAATGGGGTCAAACTCAGCCTCGTGAGGAGATACTTGAATAAATAAATAGCAGCTTCAGTTTAGAAAATTGAGATTAATGGAGGGCTCGTTATGCTGATCACATGATACCCTCTACCCGCAATTGATGGCACTATCATCACTAACGGTGGCGGTCGCTCGGTTGGTAGAGTCCGCCTGCGTGCTCACGCCATGGAATGTTAAACAGGGTTATAGAAAATAGTTTTGTATTCATTTCAGAAAACATCAAACTCATGTTATGTTACCAGTTTTATAAATATATACCTAAGCACTACATCTTATTGGTGATTTCTCGGTTAACTAGCAGCTCTCCTGTCATATTTATTTTATTAATGAAACCTTTATTTTGCTAAACTATATGATTAAAAGTTGACAACACTTTAGAAAAAAAGTATGCTATTTCATTACATAACTTTAATTTTAAAGTTTGTACAATATAATATGTGATTACATAAATGGACGTCATTCGTGTAAAAAATTATTAACAAGTCGATGGTGAGACTTTTAAAAATGCTGTCAGAAAAAAGTTGTTAAATGGATTTAAAAGAAAAAAATATCACACAAATGCTATCGCTTAAGTGTATTTTTTGTGTTATTTAAATACATATTCTATGTATATTGTATACTTATATTTTTAACTGCTTCACATTTCAAGAACAATCTTCTAGGTTTGCCCATTTTCTATGATGTTCTCTAAGGTGAATATATTTTTATCAAATATTTGTAAAGAATATTATTTTATAAAATAATTTGGGTGGATAAACAACAATTTTTCAAATTTATTTTATCAAATAACTTTTGTAAACTGAATATGATTGTGTAAAACAGTCATGAAAACAAAAACATTTCCTTCGAACTATGTTTTTTAATAACATCCTCTTAATCCCATACTCATTTTACAGATATTCATAACATTAAACCAAAGTTGACTAATAATAATAAGCTGGAGAGTAGAACAAAGTCCCAGTTTTTTTGGCACCTAGTTTTACTACCCTTCTGTGCTATGAGCATACCTACTAACTACTAATTACACTAATGCATCTTATAATAATTAAATATATCTATGTATAAAGTTTAAACATTATGAAAACTGAATTGCTAGTAATAAATATAACTGCATGTATACATTTCTTTTCAAAAAACAAGTTCATTATATATCTTTCTTATTTGATAGAAAACTGCTCAAAACTTATACTAGAGTATAAAAAACTTACTTAACTTTAATTCCGCGCCATTAATTATGTCTTTTGAAAAGGTAAATAATAAAGGTTTAGTTACCTGTGATCTATATTTTAGACCATATCATGGACAAGATGGTTCTCAGTAAGCAATTGAGGACTAAGGAGCTCTATCCTTAATAATAGATGACACGGGACTCCACACGGAATTTCTCGCTCTATTGTTTAAAAATTGAGATATTTATTCAAAACTCGTAATATATGTGAACGGAAATAATATACACTAGCAAACCCAAGCAAAAATTGCACTATATTTATGTAAAACATTTTTTGAGTCCTGGTTTTCAATTTTATAATTTTATTTTTAAAGAATTAATGTCCTCATTTGTATGTTTGGACCGATAAAAAAAGATCAATATTGGGTCCACAAGGGTCAACACTTCGTATTAAAATTTCTACTTCCGGTTAATTTTTCGACATTTTATTAAGTGTTGCACATCTTCATGTCATTGCATTGCTATTAAATTCCTCTTTTTATAAATTTTGACCAATAAAAACTTTTTGAGAGACTTACTTATATTTAATTACTCTATGGCATTGGAGAATTATTGCGTTAAAACTTAATTAGTATCTCTCTACCACTAAAGCTCACAAAATTGTATTAATATATTTGCCAGTATCTCAGAAACTGTTGGTTTTATAAAAATTATATTTCTTATAAAAGTTTTTATTTTTAATAATACCACAATTTTGCAACTATAAGTTATTTAGTATCTCAAATAGTTGCGGAGATACGGAAATTTCAGCTTCTGTAAAGTACCCTAAAAGTCATTTTCATGTGAAAATGAGAATACCCAGTTTTTTTATAATCTTATTCAACGCCTAGATAGAATTTTAAACAAAATCGTTAGAGCCGATTTTGAGAAAATTGATTTTTTATCTTTTTGCCCTTCAGTAAACCACCCTTAATTCTAGGTTTGGATATCCAATTCCAAAAATCCTTTGGGGCAACCCTATGAAAACCCTAGATACCAAGTTTTAGCCCAATCGATAAAATAGTTTAGGCTCTAGTTGAAGGTACAGACCATGGCCGTAGCCAGCCAATAATTTCAGGGGGGGTTTGGTGGGCCAATCCCCGAATTAACGGAGGCTAGAAAAAATTATAAATAAAAAACTGTTCTAGAAGCTATCTGAAGTGTTTTTTATGGCAACCTACCCCCTAACTATCGGAGGCTAGGACAAATTCTAATTATTAAACGGATCTAGAAGCTTTCTAAAGTGTTTTTTATGGTAACATAACCCATTAACTGCCGAAAGCTAGGAAAAATTCCAGATATTAAACAACTCTAGAAGTTCTCTAAAGGTTTCTTTATGGCAACATAACCCCCTAACCGCCGAAAAATAGGAACAATTCTAAATATTAAACACTTCTAGAAGCTATCTAAATTTTTTTAAATGACAACATAACACCATAACTGCCGAAGGTTAGAAAAAATTATAAATAATAAACACCTCTGGAAGCTCTGTGAAGTGCTTTTTATGGTAGCACAGCCCTTTAATTTGTACTTGTACCTTAATTTTGATATTGTTTGAACCATAAATAAAGCATTATATATTATGTTCATAAAATTTCGGGGGGTTTGAACCCCAAACTCCCCCCTGACTACGGCCTTTGTACAGACAGATAGACATACAGGTAGACGGAAATTCCAAAACAACTTTTTTGGATTCGGGGGCCATGAAAACGTCGAGATTCATCAAAATCTTGAGTTAAATTTTTTTGACAATCATAATACTTTCTCTACCTGTAAGATAGCGAAAAAGCAAAAAATTATCATTTGAATATTACTATAGCTTAAAGATGTCTGAAAGAACGTTCATAAATATGTTGGTAGCTTACCCTTTGTGGGTAGCCTGTCATGTGGACATTGAGTTTTGTCCAAACGGCTTGGATAATAAATAATTATTTTCAAAATCTTGATTTAGCTTCAACCACCTATATTTAAATTTGAAATTTTCATTTTGATAGATTGACATTTCTTTGATAAATTTACAATCCATAAAACCTTAAACTTTATTAATTAGTTATTAATACATTAATAAACATTAATAAAACACTTTAACTCTTCAAACCATGGTATTTGTTAATATTAGCCGCGCATCCAAATACTCATAAATTAACGATGCAATGAAAATTGCATTGTTGGCTCAGCGTAATTGATCTCTATTTACGTTTTCCGCACCTTATCCAAGTAATCGAATATTTTTCTCCACTTAGCTAAACGTCCTTCAGGAGGTAAATATCTTGAATTTATAACGACAATCTGTTTTTAAGATATAAATCCAGTTTACAAAATTGCGTCGCCTACAAAACAATCTTGTTATAAAGAACCCGTTGGCATAAGCTCTCGACAGTCGCTAAGCCATGGTTCCAAAGATACTCGCTGCTATCTAGGTTTCCAGTCAGAACTTCAGGAGCACAAAATATGTCGACCAATCTATTTCCTGCTTTGTTGAAAAGTAAAGATGAGACGGAGGGGACACACTGAAATGGAAAAATAAAAGAGATAGAAAGAAAAACCTAACTAAATTGGAATATTTTTCTAGTGGGAGTTGGGAAAAGAGTAGAGATTTGTCTTGGAAAAGATGGGACAGTCCTGTTTTTATTTTTCACAACGTCTTACTACCCACCCTGGCTTTCTGGATTTAATCACAGGAACGGAGTAAGGATGAACAAGGCTCAGTCTTAGAAGAAGCGAACCCGTATTTAATTCAAGTGAGATTTCAAAACTATTTGGAGGAAAAACATCTTCAGTTTACCCGGCTGGAATTAAAACCCTGATCTCCCATCACAGACAAAATATATCAGATGAGTCTAACGTTTAGTTTGCATGCCCACCGATGACTGTATAATATGTTACTGTAAAAGTCCTAAGACCGGTAAATCTTATAATTTATCATTAAATCCTAACAATTCCAATACCAGTTGGTAAAAGTTCGAGATATTTTAGAAAATGTTTTCATTCTGAGTCTAAACCATCTCTAGAGTCAGGTGGTAGAGAGTATTCCCAGTTCTAGCTTTGACCAGCACTCAAAAGTAAACCAATAACCTAAATTAACCAAGCGTAATCCAACCAGATTTAAAGGTTAAATTAGTCTCTTTTAGGTTAGGTTATTGGTTTACTTTTGAGTGCTGGCCAAAGCTAGAACTGGCGATACTGTCTCCCACCTGACTCTAGAGATGGTTTAGACTCAGAATGTAAACATTTTCTAAGATATCTCGAACTTTTAACAACTGGTATTGGAATTGTTAGGATTTAATGGTAAATTATAAGATTTACCGGTCTTCAGACTTTTACTTATATATATATATATATATTTTTATTTTTTTTTGAAATTGTTAACTATTTTGGTTTGGTTAGTGGGGGATGGTTTATATATATAAAATTAAAAGTTCAAAGACCGTTAAATCTTACAATTTACCATTAAATCCTAACATTTCCAATACCAGTTGGTAAAATTTCGAGAGTCATTGAGTATACCGGTTTCAGAAATGACATAATAGCTAACACAAACTCAGCTTAACCATATTTAGTACACTTAACTTTTATTATCAAAATTTAGCGCCAGAAATAATTATAATGTAGAATTATTTTTAAGTTATTACTTTAAATACAAATGGCTACTATCTATATAATCTAAGTGTTAAGAATGCGTATGCTAGCTCAGAGGAAATGAACCCGGAATCTGTGTAGCAAGGACGAGGAAAAATAAACTTTATATATTAAAACTAGTTTCTGCGCTCCCAGCCAGGATTCAAACCCCCTTCAATCCGTCAATGGCGAGCAATTACAATACAAGTCTGGAAAGTGGAACAACCCAACTACCACGGTAGTAAGACAATGGTTAATTTATACACAGAGAGTCCTACTAAATTATGATAGGCCTTACATATTGTATAATAATTGGTGACCGACATGTAGAACAGAGTGTACATCAAATTTAGAATGCACAGACACAAAAACGCGTTGTTACAACTAGGAATTATCTGAAGTAATACGACGACTGTTTATCTTATGAATATATTCCGGGTTTGAACAACGGCTTCTGATCTGTGAAAGTGAGAATTCCAGTTAGGGATGAACGGCAGGTTAATGACCCATATGGGGCTTATCCAGGGATAAATTAACTAAGTAGCAAGCAGTTCACTTGTTTCCGTGTCTTCATCAGAGGATATAACTCAAAATATACTCTCTTTATGGCTTAGCAGTAATTTAGGAATAAGTTATTTTATACATTTTATATTCAACGTTTAATTTGTGTTATTATTTGTATACACTATCTCGTGTCATTTAATTAGTAAGTTTTTTTTTTAGAATAGTATATTTCTCGCGTATTTATTTAAAAGTGTGCGTGCTCCCTTCCTCAATAAACTCTCGACCTGTCATAACATAATAAATATTCCATAATCAACTTCCCTAATTCCTAGGTTAGGAGGTTGGGAAACGAAAAGACAAATTAAATTAAACAATATAAACATTTAATAAATATAACGGTGTTGGTCTGATTCAAAAATAAATATATAAAAACTCTCCAACCCTTTTTCCATGAGAGTTTTTTTTTAAATTTATCATCGGCCTTTTGTGAAGCCGTCAGAATTATCTCCAACTGCCCCATTCCCGAACCACGCAACCCCCCTCTCCCATATGACGGTCGTATTATTAATTCTCTTTACCTAATAACGGTGAAATGGTTCCAAAATTGAGCATCCATCGTAACACGCGTTTTCCACAACGACGATATTGACCCCACC
Organism: Timema podura; assembly: GCA_033556935.1. NCBI lineage: Eukaryota > Metazoa > Arthropoda > Insecta > Phasmatodea > Timematidae > Timema > Timema podura. The sequence continues at coordinate 97,333,920 of JAVRXN010000009.1, read as the reverse complement.
TTAGGAGTTCACAAAGGGTCAACTTCCACGCACCCCCCTTAACGCTTCGTCTTTCAAACACATTCAGAATGTTCAAATACCCGTGTTAGTCTAGTTTTGATGTTTGACCTGCCAGCTTAGGATTTTAATAACATTGGCGCTAGGGTTCAAGGAGGATGCTTTCAGAAAAGAGAAACAACACCTTCATTCCTCCACGGGGGACCCTTTTTGCCCCTTAACCTGCCACATTTGCAGCTCAAAATGTAGCCATTACTGGCCAGGGTAAATACAGGATTTGAACTACTCGTAACTCGTTATGTGTGCTACGAGGATTCACCCACTTTTAACACTCCCTAAAGCCCTCATCCTTTCAACACCACCCTTCCTCCCTATTTTCTAAACACTCACACAGACACGGGTTCATAACCCAACATACCACGTCAACGTTTGCCCCATTAGAAAGTTTGCTCGTTAAATGGGTGAGGGAGTGGGTTACGGGTCCTGTTTTGTAACAGAATACAATGTTCGCAGCAAGCTATGTTGATTTCTACCCTTCCTCCTCCTCCTTGTTTTGCTTTCTCTCTGTCGCTCATTCATGAAAGGAGCTAATGTCGTTATGCTGAACTGTGAATGCGAGTTTATTGACATAATGCGGAGGGAATGAATGTGATTTGTAGCGTCACCAAGCTTCAGTAGTTCCCACAAGGGACTGACCATGATGATGACGATAAATGTCATCGAATAATGTGTCACTTCGAGCAATGTAATGAGGCGAGAAAGAGAGGTGAAGAGTGAAAAAAACCCACCCCTTCTAGTTCCACTTGATTGTATCCATGACTAATGAGGTAAAATGTTGTGATCTTAATTGGTGCGGAAGGGAGAAATAATTCGCTGTTGTGGTAATTAGTGTCCGGTATGGCTATTTGGTTTAATCCGTAGCAGGCTGAAAATGACTGTTATTTGATGTAGTACGTACTATGGGGCTTACTGTATGAAGAGTTGACGCGGTCAAACAAATGGTTATGGAAAATTAAGTATGTCATTATCAGTTTGTGCATCAGGTACAGAGAAATGGCGCTAGTGTCTGTGATTTCATAACACAGAGCAGCTTATCCAAAATAAAAAAAACATTTATTATTTCAAGAATGTTATAATTTCTTATGCTAGATCATTTTAATATACAACATATATTTTGATCGAAAAACAATTAGATTAACATATTTTTATCTGTGTAAATTTGATGAAAGTGCTATTTAAAAAAATTAGCCTCTTATCAAAGCTATGACAGGTGATACACGTTGTGGGTCTAAAACTTGGGTTGGCATTAATAAATATGTCCATGTCATTTAAATGGAAATATTTTAGATCGCCGTAATTTTGAGAGCGAACGGATCCTTGGAGAGTATGCAAATCAAAATACTATTGAACAAGTTATTAGAAAAAGCGGTGTAATGTCTCCATGGCAGTTTGATTTTTTCATGGATAAGTGTGTGAGGGATGCTTGTGAGGACGTGGTTGGTGTACAAATGGATAGTGTGAATGTGAGAGTGTTGGTATATGCAGATGATGCCGTATTAATGGCTGAGAATGTAAGTGACTTGCAGAATGCATTACATCGTTGGTATGTGGCGACTGGCAGAAAGGAACTTCATATAAGTGTCGCCAAAGCTAAAGTGATAGTTTTTTTTTAATAAGGATGGATCAGGAAAAGATTTTCAACCTAGGATACATGGAAAACTGTTAAAAAAAAGTGAAATATTTTGTGTAATTGGGCAGAATGTTTTGTAAAAATGGAAGGAGAGATGGTAAAATCTACAGACGGCTGAATGCATCTCTGAGAGTAGTTGAATATATGTGGACTATTGCGAAGAAGGAAGGAAGTAGTATCGAAAGGGGCAAAGATAACAGTATATAAAAGAGTGTTATTCCCAACATTGTTTTATGGATGTTAATCATGGGTGTGTCAGGAGAAACACAAGAGCAAGGGGAATGCGTTTGGAATGATATATCTAAGAAAGTTTATGTGGAAAAACTCGTAAATACAAGTAATGAACAAGTGCTGAAGGAGTGCGATTTGAAAAGGAGTCCAAAAGGTCAAGGGTTTGGGCCTGTTTATAGGAGGAGTGTGTATCGAGTGATGAAGCAAATCTATGAAGGTAGTGTGTGTGTGCATGTGTGTGCGTGTGTGTATCAAAAGGAAGAGGTAAGCCATGTAAGGCTAAATGTTGTAGATGAATGTGTGCAAAAGAGAAACATTAAGAGCTTTAAGAATAAAAGAGAATGTATGACTCGGTGTATGGATGTTGTTGAAGTGAAGGGAGTATGCAAGGATAGGAAATTGTGGAGAAAGTTAGTGAGGATGGATTAAGTAAGGGGTTGTTTCTTGATATATGTAAATATTATACATTTTCTTTATATTTTAGGATTCTTACTTACTTTTAGCACCTGTAATGAGTTAAAGATAATATAAATAATTAACACTCAGCCTGCTTTAGTACTAATTAAGGGACGATTGACTTCGGGCCCACTGGAATTCTAAAACAAACAGGCCATGTAACTTTTTTTTTAATTTTCCATTGCGTCTAAGTACCCGTTCGGGATGAAGAAGGTAAGATTTTAGTGAAAATACACCTTCACCTGAGGAGTGATAATCATTTGATGGAAAAACTACCTTCAGTATAACCGACTAGGACTCGACTCCCGATCTCCTCTTTGACATAAATCTTGTCGAACACGAGAAAACACATGTGACGATCAATACGGGCTGCAATCTTTTAATGCTCAACATCTTTCCTTAAACCATTTATATTAAAATTATAGTGATAATAATTTTAATATCTGGGTAACCAGCTTTTTTGGCCACACGGTCTAAGTCATTCTTTTTGCGATAGACTAGAATGCCAAGGAAGGGGAGATTGGGGTTCGAAGCCGATCGGGCTTACTGAGTGTGGATTTACCTAGATAATTTTCCAACTCTCCCTCTACGCATGCAGGAACACCTCCCCTAAATTAAACCTTGCTAATGCATAGTACACTAGTACATATGAGTATAACTCGAGCGGGTAGTAAGACGTAGTGTTAAAAAATCTTGGTAGTGGGGCACAGACATATATGTTATTAAATGTCAGTATCAGCAAGGATCAAACCAGTTTCCCCAAGATATATGATCGCTCTTCATGCCCAAACGACACAGGTATGGCTAACTTAACATTACCCACCTCGGTGGCGTAGTTAGCTAAAGCGCCAGTTTCGTGTTGAGCTAGACTGCGGAGGACGGGGAAATCGAGGTTCGAATCTCGCTCGGGTAGAACTGTGCGTGATTTTTTCCTAAATAGTTTTCCACTCTCCCTCCACGCAAATGGGGGCTCACTTCATATATATTAAACCTTCCCAAGTCCTAACACATTAGCGTAACTACTACTTAAGCGTATAACCAGAATGGGTAGTAAGACGCGGGGCTAAGTATTATTATTATTATTATATTATTTTAATATTGAAAAAAAAAGTGAGACAGGCTCAGAAACGTTGCTCGTGTGAGGTGGGGATATAGGGTACGTGAGAAAAGGGTAGGGTTTTTGTAGTTCTTATAGCAAAACTTTTTTTTTGACCAAACTAAATAAAATATTGCTCCAGTAGAAACATAGAGTTTAATTTTCTTCATATGATAATATCGATAGTTATTGAATAATATAGCGGCATTAGATGACAAACTTTTTAAATGAAGAGAAAAAGTTGTCATTAAATTCTAGGATACCATTGATAGATATTCAACAACTGTTGATATCACGAGGTGAAAAAAAAAAAACCTCTGATTTCTACTGGAGCAATATTTTATTTATTTTGAACAAAACATTGTTTTGACGTAGTAGCTGCAAAAAAACCCAACCTTTTCTCGCGCTCCCTGTATCCCCAACTTAAGCCAGTTAAAATAATATATCTTTAAATAAAATTTTCACTGGGAGGTAGCCATTTTTTCTTCCTATCTTGTATTTTCTCACTGCCACTGGTTTTCAAAGACACGCTTTAACATGAACGCATCCCTTCTCTCCAAGCAATAACATAATCGAGAAAGTGTAGGAGAAGAGATTTCAAAAATGGGACTCCATCATTTTAAAAGAAAGGAATGATCCTATTTTCCCCAAGTGGCACTTAAAAATAAGGGGAAAGAAGGCGGGACAGCGGGGGAGGTTAGGGAGAATTGTTTCACACGATAAATGTGGAAAATGCAGAGGAGAATATTACATAAGGAACAGAGAAATGGGGAGGGGGGGGGGTTAGAAAGATGATTTGAATGTGCAAAAGTATTTTGAGAATAAAAAGGCTTTCAGGAAAATGCTAAAGATTATTTCTAGAATCTGTCTAAAAAATGTGTGAGTTTGTTAGCACAAGGGCACGACGTTTTAGAGTCATTGACAATAACGTTGGTCAAAAGTGAGTAATCCTAAAAAAAAAATTAATTTTATGTACATGCTTCTATTTAAATATGTTTATCTCAAAACTGAGATGAAGTAAATTCATCACACTAAAAACACTCTTAAAGATGACTTCACCTTTTTTCAGCATGCTGTAGTCACACATGTCTACGATAAAGTTAGTTCTTCTGAAAGAAATGTGGGTGCCATTTTATGTTTGTACTAAACTAAAGTCGGGAACGCCAAGTTTACATCATAGACACATAAACCATCAATCAACCTAGCATCCCGAGACGGTGGAATGCTAAGTTAGCCTAATGCAACATTCATGTTTAGATTTTTTTTATTTCCCTACCTCAAAGCAAAATAAAAACATCTCCTTCTTGCAGAGCTAAAAATATAAAAACAATAATTTTAGAGGATTATTTTAGTGTTGAAAGGATAATATATTAGTATATAAGACACATAATTTTGCAACATAAATAAATACGTGGGGTCTGGAATTACTTTGTTTGAGTCTGCATATTTTGTATTCACTCTCAAATTTGACTATTCAGAGTAAATAAATCATTTAAATGAAACTGTATGCACTTTTTTTTAGCATCGTATCTTGCCACTCCTTTGGGTTGTACGCCTATGTACTAATTACTCTGTGTTGGGAATGGGGAAGGTTGAATTTAGAGGAAGTGTACATGCATCTACGTGGAGAGAGCGTATATAACCATTTAGGAAAAACCAACATCAGTGCACCCAAACTTGATTTGAACCCAGATCTTCCAGTCATCAGAAGCCCAGTTTATTCCGAGTGTGACGCCTTAAACCATGCAGCCACTGAAGCAGCTCATGTATGCATCGCTGTTTGTACTGTATTTAATATCATATTTAAAATTTAGTACATCTTGGATTTAATATTTTAAATTAAAAATGTATTAAACATAATCAGAAGGTTGAATTATACTATTTTAGTGACTAAATTTTACTTTTAATCGTTTCAAAATTTAAAAGAACATAGTTTCCTTGGATTAAGTCTTTTCAACTTGAAAATTAAAATTTTATGTCTTCTGTTTTTCTCCTTAGAATAAAAATTTCTATTTTTTTAGCCTATACAATGTATTTACAAGATTGATCAATTAATCCTTCATTCAATTCCAAGAAGGGCTGATATTATAAAATATATTAATATGCAACCATGACTCAATCGGGAATTTATATTTATATCTCCGAATAAACTATTTATTTTCTATTGTGTCTTACTACCCGTCAGGGCAGTACGTATTTAATTACACTAATGAGGTAGGGTTGAAAAATATGAAACTTAAAACAACGGTATCCACATTTACGTGGATTGAGAGTGAGAACCATTTGGTTAAAAACCACCCTTGGTAGGCTTCACATGGTCGAGTTTCAAGCCCCTAATTCCCCATCACTGACAAACCAACCCAGATGAACCTGACGACTAGACTGCGTCCCCACCGATGCGGGTGACTGTATGAATCGAGGATGCATTTTTACATATTGGGAAATTCACTATTCAGCAGAATGCTGCCACATTTTCCCAAAATTAACCATCCTAATTTGGTTAATTCTATTCAATTAATTATTCGATAGTGCCACGTCTGAATGCATATATAATAGTATCGGATTCCATTAACAGCATGCCTGAAAAATTGAGTACCATATTGAAAGAATGAATATTTCTTCTTTCACATTGATGAATTAAGGGTTGTATTTACTCTATAACTAATTTAATTTGTATGTCATATTCTCATATAATAACCTGGTCCATAAGTGAAGGCTATCCACCCTTAATACGAAGAAACATTCATTGATTTTGTTTATATATTCGACGTGCACTTTCTGAACCAAATGATTAAATCAGCACACACTACTTATAAACTAATTTAAATCTAGAACCGACACAAAACTCAGACCCGGCCGTCAGTTCCTCACTGCAAAAGATGAAATCCACATTTCACCAATGATAGATTGTTCTATCATGCCGGGAATCAAACCCGGAAACCTTCATCTCACTACCGATGTGGTACCAAGGTACTCTTCCAACTGAGCTAAGGTGAAGGAAAAAAAATAATTCTTTAAAAATCTATATCAGAATCCATCTTTGTATACATGAATGTGTACTGAAATGTTGGGACATGATGTATAGACCAATAGAAAACTTCTTGACAGCCAATGAAGTGCAAGAAACTGTTCTCGACCAGTTGCACAAAGCGAGCACCCACCCAACAAAGAAGCGTCGAAAATGAAAAGAAACAGGAGGGAAAAAAATGGGTAGAGGGAAGGGGGAAAAAAAAATGGACCGCTATAGTGCCTTGTTCTCATAGACATTTAAAAAAAAAACCTTCGCGAGGAAGTGAAAAATAGACGCCAACCCCGTTCATCCCCTTTTCTCGTTTTTAACCGTCTAGTTGGAAGTGACAAATGACAAGCTAGTTTTTGGTGGGCGGGGTTTTTTCCCATCATGCAAACTAACCATCCACCCCCCCCTAAACCCCCCACCGCTCGCACACACCCACCGTGGTACGCCACTGCGCGTTTGTGCTAACTTTTTTTTAAAAATAATGTATTTTACTTCCTCGTGGCCTGACAATGACTCGTATAAAAAAAGTTTTTCTTTTAAAAGAACCCTGGAAGTTATATACAAACATCAATATCCATAATCTTGGTGGTTTCTTGGGGTAGAATTTTGACTTACTTTAAATTTTATCTTTAAACTTGACAGTAGGAATAATTATGTTAGTCAGCTTGAATGTGTTATTTATTAGTACAGTATTACTTGGGTCTAGAGGGGCAGCTAAGCAAAAGTTGGTATGGGCATAATAAATATAAACTTAAAACTAATGAAAGAAATATTTATAAAATATATTAAATAAGTTTAAATTGTGTTTAGAGGGGAGGTGAGCTAGGGCTGGTAATCCCCCGTATTTCTTACGGTTTTTATAGCAATTTCTTGATTTTGTTTTTTGACAAGATAAATATATTTTGCTTAATTTCTTAAACTTTTCAAGAGTTCTTTAATAAGTGTCATGGGCATAGTAATATCTGATGAGTACATTCTTAACTAATAATAAATAACCCACCTCTGTGGCCGCATGGTCTAAGGCGTCACTCTCGCAATAGACTGGACTGCCGATGACGGGAAAATTGGGGTTCGCTCTTGGTAGGGCGTACAAGGGTGGTTTTTCCTAAATGGCTTCCCACTCTCTCTCTCTTTATCTATATTTCTAACCAAGTGCGGGTACATGTCCTCTAAATTAAACCTTCCTCAAACCTAACTCATTAGTGTAATTAGTACTTAGGCATACATCCCAAATGGGTAGTAAGACGCGGTGCTAAAAATATATATTGTATATATATATTTATGAGAGGGAAATGATCAGATAAAAATTGCTAAGCTTGTATAACAAAAAGATTACCATTAGTTATTTAAATATTCAGAAAGACTTTTACAATTATGTCAAGTGAGGTAGCGTTTCTGTACATACAATTAGTGCATCATTAAATTTCGTTGTTTATAATTACTAATAAATAGCATATTCATATCTTATCTGTTTTAATTTTATCACCTTTCTTCTTGTCTTATTCTTTCTCAAGTCTCCACATTAATTATCATGGACGTTAGATTGAATGGTAACTGTAGAATTGTAACCAAATTGTAGAACAAGCTCAAAATTATTTAATATCTTTTATAAATATTATAGGAGTTCTCCTAAACAACTTTGATCGTTAAGAATATGTTATAAAAAGATAATGAAAAAATATATAAAATAGAAAGCGTGTTTGCGTAAGGGAGGTAAATAATAAATTAATGAACAATGAAACAGGAAGGAAAATTACTAAAGTTGAAAGACTAAAAAACCTCTCACTTTTCTTTGTGACAAACTGATTAAATTTCTTCGTTAGATTGGAATTAATTTTATTTTTGCACCTTATTTTGATTCCGTTCAGACTGTTGGCACTTAGTTACACTACTGTGATAGGCATGAGTTAAAGTTAAGCCTTCAACCGGGGTGCTACAAAAAAAAGTAGCGATATTTGCGTTAAGAGAGAGTATTAAAACATTTGTGGAATAGCCTTTGTGCACCTTACCGGGATTTGAAACTCTCCTCTCCATCATCAACGATCTCAACTATACGAGCTTAACGTTTAGACTGCATACCCACTGATGTGGGTCTATTGCTTTTTTATGCGCCCTAAGGCCCGACAGCTTAGATCAGTCATTAGCGTGTCTGTCAACTGATCTTAGGTTCCTGGTTTGAACCCTGGAATAACCGAAAAACGTATAGTTGTTGAAATGGAGTGTTCCCCTTTTCCAGCGATGAATTAACGGCCGGGCGACTTGGTGTTGTGTCTGTTATATAATTATGATAGTCTCTAGATGATTTGCTGACATAAGCAATGAGTTCATAAAGAAAATGTTAAGTACTAAAAATAAAATACAAATATAGTTTTTGATAAGGATGGATCAGGAAACGATTGTCAACATAGTATAAATGGAAAACTGTAAAAACCAGTGAAAGATTTGCTGTATCTGGGCAGAATGTTCTGTAAAGAGTGAAGGATGAATGGTGAAATCAACAGACGGGTGAATACATATCGGAGTATAGTAAGATGTATGTGGACTATTGTAAAGAATCAGGCCCTATGAGAGGGGGGTGCACCCGTGCAGGGGGTATATCGTACCCGGGCCTGCGGATCTAAAAAAGGCCTAGGAATTTCCTGGAATCCCAAAAAATGTTTGCATAATTAAGACTTGAATTCATATTTCTACTACTAGTATTATTAAAAAATTATTAGTAGGCTGTATGTACATTCTTTGTCTTATTTTTTCCAGTTTTTTTAGATACATAAGTATAAATTTTAATATAATTTTTTGGTCTTATTTATTTTCTTCTTTTTTTTCAGATAGGATTATTATTTTTTCCTTAGACAGGATTAATGGAAAATGGAAGGGAGCCCCAAAAAAACTTGGTGCCCCCTGATAAAATTCCTCTCAGAGGCCCTGCAAAGAATGAAGTAGTATCGAAAGAGAAAAGTTTGGCAGTATATAAAAGTGTGTTAACGCCAACATTGTTTTACGTATGTTAAGTGTGGGTTTGTCAGGAGAAACACAAGAGTAAGGTGAATGCGGTTGAAATGATATTTCTAAGAAATGTATGTGCAAAAACTCGCATAGACAGAGTCAATAATGAATTAGTGCTTTAGGAGTGCGGTTTGAAAGAGAAGCTAATAAGTCAACGTGAAAGACGCATCTAACGTTGATTTGGGTATGTTGAGAGGATGAGTGTGGATCGATAGACGAAACAAATATATGAAAGTAGAGTGTGTGTGTGGATCAAAAAGAAGATGTAGGCCATGTAAGATATACTAAATGTTGTAGAAGAATGTGTTAAAAAGATAAATTTTAAAGCGCTTTAAGAATAAAAGAGCATGTATGACTCGGTGTATGGAAGTTGTTGAAGCGAAGGAAGTATGCAAGGATAGACAAGACGTGTGGAGAAAGTTAGTTAGGACGGTTTAAGTACGAAGATCTTTTTTTTTTATAGCTAAATGCACAGTTTCTTGCCTAACCCGTAAGGGAACTGCGTGATTAGGTAATTATGTTTTTATGTATGTAAATAAATAAATTGACTCATCGACCAGACCTATTTATTTTCTCTATCGCGTCTTAATATCTTTCCGGGCTATCAATCGAGTACCAAGGGCGTTTATTTTATATTTTTGAGATCTATCGAAAGAGTGTCTTATTCAATCACCTGGACAAGAGATATTATCTTTGAGTTTAATGTACTGAATCATTGAATATAATATAATTCTTTTTCTGCCTTGATCATCAAGTAAAATTATCAACTTGAGATCCAAAGATTAATTTCTCCAAATATAGATTTTAAGACTGTATTAACTACGATTTAAACCTGTCTTACCCTCTTTATTGGAACATGTGGACAAGTTAGTCTCATCTTGTCTGGTTTGTCGATGATGTAATGACAATGTAGGCAGTTTTACTAACCCCCCCCCCTCACCCTAAATGATACTTCACTAAATTTTCCTCAAATGCAGGTACACAGCTTCTAAATTACACCCTCTTCACCCTACCCTGGCAATATAAATATACAAAGATCTAGTGATTGGTAATAAGGCGTTTATCATGGGAACTTTGTCTTTATTTTGAAACTGACTCAAAAATATCTCCAAGCTAAATATATTTATCTCTATAAAATATTAAAATCATAATGATAAATTAAATGTTTGAATATCTCTTGCGAAATAAAATATCTCTTAGCCTCTATGTCGTGTGGTATTGTAAAAGAAAAATTCAAGTTGTCTATTTATGCAAAACAAGTTTTCTTAATTAATACCCTGAAATTCCGTCTTACAAATTTTCTTGGCATTAACTATTCTCTCCACTTTCTAAAACCCGAAACAAAAGCAGAGGATTTGCCTCTCATGGCTCTAAGGAATCGAATGGTTCCATTTAATGACGTAACCTGTTACGAAGGAGAGAAGTTCATTTTATAGCTGGGTCTGATAAGTGGGTTGAGAGGGGCGAAGGGCAGGGGGTGGTAAGTTGTACTAATGAAACACATCTTGAGCGAGCTTTGTGCTTTTGTGTTTAAGAGAGTTTAACCTGTGGGTGGAGCAACGACCAAACTTAAATACCTTTTTTTTTTTAGAACCACGTCTTACTTACTACCTATTCAGGTTATACACATAATATATGATAATTACACTAATTAGGTAGGGATGGGGAAGGTTTAATTTGCACACTTGCGTGGAGGAAGAGTAAAGAATATTGAAAAAAAAACTCAATGCACCCGACCGGGATTCTAGCCTCGATCTATCTGTAATTGGCAGTCCAGTCCAACACGAGAGTGATACCTTAGACTATGCGGCCACTTAAGAAGGTAAGAACAGTCTTATTTCTTAAAAAAGGATCCAAGATATCACCAATAAGACGCGCGCAGCCTACGCATCTAATTAAGAACTTGGTATGTTTACGTACTGGCTATACGATGCACAATTTATGACCGGCACAACCTTACTGGCCTCTTTACTTGTGTTCAACAATTTGTTGACCTTACCCTCATTGAACTTGCGCACACACCTCCCCTTCACCCCTCGTAAGGTACCCCTATCACGCAAGTTTAGGTACCATCAAGATTGTTCCGAAAGCTCGTTGTTCCTGTTGTCAGAGGGGTGAGAGGGATAACCTATTAAATAGTCAATACAATATGATAACTGCCAGTCGTTATCGTTTGCCATGTGCATTAACTACTCCCATAACAAAACCAATGACCTAGTAACATTATATATATATATATATATATGTGTGTGTGGACAGGATGTATAAAGCACAAATATCGTCTTGTTTGGCTTGCCAGTGATGTGAAGGTCGTCGTTTGATTCCCGGTCGGGTGTGTATGGACTGATTTTTATTTCTTAGATGCTTTTCCACTCTGCCTCCACACGAATTCCAGTGCACTTCCTTTAAAACTCTTATCTTCATCACTACCTAATTAGTGTAAGAATATGGACAGCCTTGAAGGATGGTAAGACGCAGTTTAAAAAAAATTCGTAATAATATCTTACTCCACAACGATCCGTGTGAACCTTTTCGGAGTCTTTGGTTACCTCCGAGGGGGTATGAGACCCCAAATTTCTTCTCTGTTGTCTGAATAGCTCCAGTTCGTTACTCTTGTTGCACGGATATCTTGAAAGCTTGAGAGGTGAAAGCCTAATAGTAAACTTTTAGAGTTTAGAATGTAACTGGCATCGTGGTATGGTGGTTATAACTACCTGACAGTTGACCCAGAGATCCGGGTTTGATTCCCAGCTGGTACCGGGGCATTTTTCTCGAAAGCGGAATAATTCCCACGGTCACAAAGGTTTGGTTAATTAGGCTTAAGTTATGTTAAGATCTTCATTGGAATTATCCCGTCATATTCACTACCATCATCCCCTCATCTCATCGGGACATGGAATGAGTCTCCACTGAACGAATGTGCGATTAGTACATGCGGGCGTCTCCTGGGCAACGGTACATTAGTACTGACTAATCTTTCCGCAAACTGGTCGACAGTTTGGTGTAGATGTGACACGCATTATTATTACTATTTTAGAAGATGAAAATTATTTAAAACGCTCTAACAGGTTTGTAATTAAATATAATATAGATTATAGATAAAAAGTTATACTATAAGATAATCAGTTAGGCCTAGTGAATAAATTGAAATAATCCAAAAGGAAATTTATAAAAACATCACAAAGTTGTACTTATCGGCATTTTGCTTACTTCTCGGAATATTTTTGTAATATTGACACCATTAATCCCTCCCAATTCAAAGATGGCTGCATTATCTGAAAGCTCATAATCTTAATTGATCACTCACATGTAGTTGAAAATTTCCGCAAGTCCGTCATAGACTATGCCTTGAAATATGAGGCAAGAATGACCCTGTGAACGGGATGACTCAGTGGTTAGAGCATTGACTTACTAAGCCAAAGGTCCCTTGTTCGATTCCGTGTACAACTGTCGTTTTTAAATTTAGAGAATATTATACATTAATAGTTATCCAGGCTGTGATTATCATAATTACTGTATATGTTCATTGTGGATCAGCATGATGAAATACAAATAATATAGGATTAAATTACTGTTACTCCACCACAAATCACATGTATTATTTTATTTTGCCATTATTCACATAAGGAGGACGATAATCTCAGTAGAAAATAGCATAAACATGATAAACGACATTGTCTATTAAAGAAATAAATAAATAGATAAGGTATGTATGTATGTATGTATGTATGTACGTATGTACGTATGTATGTACGTTGTATGTACGTATGTATGTACGTATGTATGTACGTATGTATGTACGTATGTATGTACGTATGTATGTACGTATGTATGTACGTATGTATGTACGTATGTATGTACGTATGAGTGCTTCTGACGGAACACCGTTCCGGTACCTTTATTAGTATACCTAGAGGTTCCGTTATTTGACACTAACCCATTAAGCTAGATGGTATTTTTTTTCTCTCCTACATATATTTTTTTCAAAATTTTTAAAACCATATATCAACATACAAACGAGTCGTCCAAACAGCTTACAAGACAAGATTGAATGAAGAGCATTTGTCCCTGAGAAAACTCAACAAAACCGTCTCACAATATTTCTTCGGCGACTTGGGTGGCAAAACATGGTGTCTAGGCCATTTAACGAGTCGATTGCCCGCTAACACACATAAATTACATAATAAAAAACACACACATAAACGTTAATCAACAGAAATGGAAGAACGCCACATGGACAAAAAAAAACAGGAAAAATAAAATGTCGAAAAGAATGAAACCGTGCAACGCAGAGAGATATTATAAGATGAATTAGGAAAACGTTAAATATGCCTTAATTCATAGAGAAAGATAGAGTAGTGACGTCACATTGTTCCGTGCCATTAGTTTTCGACGAATAAATAATAATAATACATCACTGTTTTAGGTCCTAAGCAAGGTAGAAGCCTAGTGGAAATTTATTGTCATTTCTCAGCTATTTGTCAATGTCAGGTGCCCATTGGATTCCGTCAGTGTTTCGTGTCGAGGGGGATGGAAGGAATTAGTGAGGGTGGGTAACTGGGTGAAAAGTGGGGGGAGGAGGATTGTTATTTTTATTCACAAGTCATTTGTGCCTCCCTCTCCCATCCCCACCACCCCAAGCCCGCCAACCAAAAACCTATCTACCAGGTTGGCTATTCGCCTAATTAGCCAACATGTGGCTCCATTGTTAGTCTATGTCTGGTGGGTTCATGTGTGTGGTCTCATGCATGCCACAGAGATATGCGTGTGTGTATAAGTGGTATTAATTGCTTACGTCATGGCTTATTGTGGCCTAGGACTTGTTTTCCCAGATTCTTTGGCACGCTTCTTTGAAACTACTTGAGGGGGTTATGACTCAAACTAATATATCTCTTAGTGAATACACAAAAACTTAAGTAAGTACTTTATTTAATAATTTCACTAGTTTCCTTTTAAAAAATTAACTTACGATTTACTCTACACCAAGTGCAGTGAATTTACTGTAATATATAAGAGGTCCTTTATTTACATGGATTCGAGTTAACGCGGAGTCATAAATATGCGGTGGTGGTAGTTCGACTTACGACTAGCCACACCATCTCTCAAGAAACACTTTGTCTTTCGAAAGTCAAATAATGATTGCACAATTTTAGCAAGTGTTAGTAAAGTTATAAGCCTGAAATACTGATTTAAATTATTTCAAATCATCACAGTTCACGTGTTATATTGCTATTCTATGCTTTTCATGTGCCATTGTTAAGGTAAAGTAATTAATATATGGGTTAAATTTTAGTATAACTAGATGGGTATGAGACGTGAACAATTAAATATTTATAATATGTTAAGGAAAAATAATTTGTAATGTGTAAGCATTTGAAAAGAGATAAAATTATGTGCTGGGCTAAAAGGATTTAGCCATCACATACTGGCATCTTCAACCCTAAAAAACACTGCAGCGTCACTCCTGTTTGGCAGTAGAAGCGACGACGACAATTACAAGGAGGTTGAAATGGAAAGCTTAAGACAAGCGAAACATAAGAGTAAAATACAAGTTAACAAATGAGTTTATTGGTATGAAAAAAAAAGGATTATTACATATTCACAGACACGATAGCAGTCTAATCTTTCAACTGTTTGATGTTAGGCGTTAATAAAGTACCAAGAAACATCGATACCAAAATGGCCGTGTTTGGTGTGAGGCACCTTAAATTGACATACAATCAAGACAACAATGGTTGGGTTGAATATTGAAAAACGTGTGACTCCTTTAAGAGGAACATGCGCACTTTCTAGAACGAAAGTGTGCTAAACAGATAACTACAGTAACTCTAATAGGAAGAATCAAATTAAGTTAAGGTTAAACAAAAAATCACAACCCTACTCCAGCCTTACGGCTGTTAGTCTCAAATCTAATAAGCATGAAAAAATAATGAAGTTGAATAATATCTAAAACTAGGAAGTCCTTATTTAAGGAGTTACTGTGATAGCTACTAACTGAGCCAGCTAGCGTTCGTTAGTGTTGGTTTTTTGCAATAAAAAGGCACTTTTGGTTTCACAATTATTAGAGTTTATTCAAAACGTTGTTTAGCGATAGGAAGCGATACATTTAAGTGTGTGTGGTTGTTTACTTACAGTTGCCTTAGGGATTTTGATTTAACCATTGTTGGGGTGCTGCGTTAGCAAAGGATGAGAGATAAAAATTAAAAGTTATCAAATAATATAAAAAGATGTTAAAATACATCAACACTCTCCCTTATTTTATAACTTGTAAACTCCCATTTTGTTACATAAAAATTTAAAACGAACTGAAAACAATGGTTTTGTAAAAATGTCCGCGAGCTGATTTTGAGTGTCAACTTTTAAAATGTTGATTTCCCCATCGGTGACCAATTCGCGAACAAAGAAGTGTCTGATCCGAATGTGTTTTGTTCTTCGATGAAACTCAGGATTTTGTGCAAGCCGGATGGCTGCTTCGTTGTCAACTTGCAGAGTAGGTGTCGACTTCAGATGGCCAAGTTCGCTCAGAAGCCGCTTGGTCCACAGCATCTCTCTCGCAGCTTCACTGGCAGCTACGATTTCAGCTTCGGTTGTGGATATGGCAACAGAGGCTTGTCGCTGACTCATCCACGAAATAGGTGCCCCAGAGTACAGGCAGAGCACTCCTGAGGTAGAGCGTCCTGTAGTTAGGCAGCCACCATGATCTGCATCGCTGAAACAATCAAATACACCTTTTTCCAGGTTGGATTTGTAGACCAGTCCGTAGTCTGTCGTTCCTCTCAGATACCGCAGAATCCTTTTTACTTTCTGAACATCACGGTTGGTTGGATTTTCGAGGTTTCTGGACACCACGCTGACAGCATATGCGATGTCTGGTCGTGTGCCGCACATCAAGAACATAAGTGCTCCAACAGCTTGTCTGTAGGGGAAGTCAGGATTTGGAGGACTTTCTTCTGCATCGTTGTCCTTGATAATTGGAGTAGATACAGTTTTGCAGTTGGTCATTTCAAATCTCTCGAGTATGGTCTCCGTGTAGTGTTTCTGGCTCACACTAATTGATCCGTCCTTTTCTCGGCTGATTTCCAATCCTAGAAAATAAGACGCCGGCATGGAGGTGATTTTGAACTCCTTTTTCAGATCGTTGATGAACTTCTGAAGTTCTTGCTCATCTTCAGCTGCAATCAGTCCGTCGTCAACGTAAAGAACGAAAAACATCTTCTTCTGTCCTTTTCGTCTCACGAACAGACAGGGATCCGCTTTACTTCGCTTGAATCCCAAGCTGACGATGTAGTTGCTGAACTTTTTGTTCCAGCATCGAGGAGCTTGCTTCAGTCCATATAAGCTTTTCTTCAGGCAGCAAACCCGGTTGGATCCATCACTATGTCCTTCAGGTTGCTGCATGTAGATGGTTTCCTGGAGGTCACCATAGAGGAATGCTGTTGAGACGTCAATTTGTGCTAGTCTCATCTTCTCGTTGGCAGCAACACTGAGTAAAGTTCTTATAGTTGATGTTCTTGCAACTGGACTGAAGGTTTGATCGTAGTCCACTCCTTTCCGCTGTGAAAAGCCTTTGATGACCAGTCTGGCTTTGTATTTATCAATCGATCCATCGGCGTTGGTTTTGATCCGGTAGACCCATTTATTCGAGATTGCTCTTTTTCCTGGGGGTAGATCAACCAGTTCCCAAGTCTTGTTCTCTTCAAGAGCTTTCATCTCACGACTCATAGCTTCTTTCCAACGATCTTGCTGATCCGATCGCATGGCTTCTTTGTAGGATCCAGGTTCCTGAAGAGGGCTAGAGAGAAGCATCACGAAGTCCTGATATTTCTCTGGAGGTTTGAGCGACGAACGATTACGAAGGCGCTTGACGATGGCTTCTTCATCTGGACTTGGAGCACTATCTGGAACTTGTTCATCTAGACCTTCTTCTTCATCAGCAGTACTCATATCCCAGAGTTCATCATCATTTTCTTCGCTTTGCGTTTTGTCATCATCTTCTTGACTTTCTTCAGAAGTTGAATCCACTGGTTCAGCAGCAGAGTCGAGACTTTCCGGAAGATAGTTGTCGATTTTATGCTCTAGCACCTTTTCCTCGAAGATGACATCTCTTGATCTGATGAGTTTTCCTTCCTCTTCACAGAAGATCCTGTAGCCGTCGTCTTTGTCGTATCCGATGAGAATTCCTTTGATTGCTTTTGGATCCATCTTCTTCCTTTGTTGTTTTGGAATGTGTGGATAGCAGGTAGATCCGATCACCCGAAGATGTTTCAGACCTGGTTTACTGCCATGCCACAACTCGTAGGGAGATTTTCCATCAACTCGGGAAGGTCCTGTCCTGTTGAGAACATAGGCTGCTGTGTTGATCATCTCGGCCCAAAGCATCTGAGGCAGCTTTCCATGAGCATACATCATTGCTCGAGCAGTTTCAACCACGGTGCGGTTCTCTCTTTCACTGGAGCCATTCTGCTCTGGAGTGTAGGGCATCGTAATGCGTTGAACAATTCCTTCCTTTTGTAGGATTTTTCTGACATGCTTGTTGTCGAATTCCTTGCCACCGTCGCTTAGCAGCTCTTTGATGTTGTGTCCAAGAGTCTTGACTTCCGCAACGAATTGAGCCAACTTCTCTGCAACTTCGGACTTCTCTTTCAAAAAGTAGATGGTCCTGAACTTCGTGTAGTCATCCTTGAAGAGGACGAAGTACAAGTATCCTGACATGGACTCTTTGAATGGACCGCAAACATCTGTGTGGATCCGCTCTCCCGGTTCCGTTGTCTTAGACCTCGTACCGAAAGGCAGACGATGAGCTTTGCCATAGACGCAGCCTTCACAAAGTTCACTGTCCAAGTTGACATGAATTCCCAGCTTGTCCAGAAGGGATTTCACGTGTCGCTTGTTCTGATGTCCGAATCGTTCATGGTAAAGTTGGAGAAGATTGTTTGCTTCTGTTGCGTTGACTTCATTGGATGGAATGTCGTTCACGTTCTTCACGTTCAGCCTGTAGAGTCCACCAAACCGCTCACGAACTCCAGTCAGTTTCACTTCGCCGTTGACGATGAAGTTGCAAACCTCTGGAGACGAGATGAACCTGCTTTCCTTGTTCTTATCCTGCGCTGCAAGGACTGAGAATAGATTTCTCTGGATCCCGGGAACACACCATACATCAGCCAACGTGAGCTTGTGCATCTTGCCGTTGACTTCTGCTTCGATGTCAATGTCGCCTTTACCAATAGCCGCAACCTTCACGCCATTTGCTGTGATCACTGTGTGGTTTGTAGAAAAAGACTCGAACGTCCTAAAAATATTTTTGTTATTAGAAACATGACTTGTTGCTCCATTATCTACATACCAGTACTTGGAGTTGCACTCCAAGTTCATCACAGTCGAGGCTACCGTAGTCAGGATCATATTTGCACCCTTTTCCGGATTTTCCGAGTTGCTGGCTTTGTTGCCAAGTGCTTCATCCGCGATTCGCTTCCTGCATACCTTTGCTAGGTGATTTTTCTTCTTGCAGTAGGTGCAGAATTTCTTTTTGTCACCCTTTTGCTGATTCTTGTGCGAGTTGTTTGGCTGCTTTGACGAATTAACATAGAGGGCTTCTTGTTGAGATGACTCTTGTTTGCCTTTCAGTGCATTCTCGTAGGCACACAGCTGGTTCGTCAAATTGTCGATTGTCCTGTCAGCTTTTGACATCAGCATCCAGCTCGACTTGAATGAAAAGTAATCTTCAGGCAACGTACCTAAAATTTTACAGATCATAAATAAATCTGGCAAATTTGAGGTTAGCTCGGCGTCGTTACTCATTTCCTGCTTTAGTTCGCTCCACAAATTCTTTAATTTTGAGACATGCGTAGCGATATCATCTTCAACGGCTTTTTCATAACTAAAGAACTTAAGGCATAAATTGTAAACCTTGTCTTCGGAGACGCCGTCGAAGAGTTTGTGCAGTTCGAGCCACACCTCCCGGGCTGACTTGAGACGCATTATTTTCTGAAGTGTCTCTTCCGTCATATTTGCGGTTAAAACGATCAACGCATGGCTGTCTGCCTTATTAAAAGCGTCGAGCGATGTCTGGTACTCCGCTCTTTGTGCCGCGGTCGCTTCATCAGACAACGCCCTTGGTTTGACTAACCTGCCTTCAATTACGTCTGTCGCTCCGGGGATACCTCGTAAACAAATGCTCAGTTTGTATCGCCATGTATTCCAGTTTCCTTTTCCTTCCAGAAGTCCAACGTTGATAATCTTCGTCGAGTCCATTGTGAGCGTGGCGGCGTCGTCCTAACCTCAAAATGTCTCGTCGGATTTTCTCCAAAAATATCGCACCAAGTGAATTTATTTTAACAAAAATCAATCACGCACTAATGTCGTTACGTGCCTGAGCCCATAACCTGTTGGTTTTTTGCAATAAAAAGGCACTTTTGGTTTCACAATTATTAGAGTTTATTCAAAACGTTGTTTAGCGATAGGAAGCGATACATTTAAGTGTGTGTGGTTGTTTACTTACAGTTGCCTTAGGGATTTTGATTTAACCATTGTTGGGGTGCTGCGTTAGCAAAGGATGAGAGATAAAAATTAAAAGTTATCAAATAATATAAAAAGATGTTAAAATACATCAACAGTTAGCTCCGAAAAGATTAATGTGATACAAAATGAATGTTCCAAGTGCTGGAAATATTAGTTTACAAATAGTAAAAAGAGAGATATCAGGAATCTAGGCCATCAGAAACTATGGCACTATTCCTAATTGGTACTGCCTGATCATCCAATAGTATAGTTAACCTTCAACAATAGTCTGGAGACAGACTACAACAATGGAAAATTTCTAAACTTTAAAGTGCCAAGCGGCGCCTAAAGGTAGCCGGGCAAATATAAACAACGCCAAGTGGGCCACGCCTCTGGGATAGAAGCATACCCACGGGTTGGTCACCGTAATAATTTACAACAATAATGCTAACTTAAAGTCTGATAACAGTCAAAGATCCAATTAGGACATGGATTAACCTAATCTCCCCATTTTTGCCAAAATAAAGTCATTAGTTACATGATCACATAGAACATGGCATCAGACTGTCCTCCAAATATTGAAGACTTGTCATATGGACGTAGTTAAACAATAAACAAGTACGTTCATAAGGACTACACTCTGATTAAAATAAACAGACTTTGCCAAAGAATATAATATTTAAGACTAGTCATATGGGCATAGTTAAACAATAAACAAGTGTGATCATAAGGACTACACTGTTTCAAATAAATAGATTCTGGTAAAGAGTAACAATTACACTCAACCTACATTGAAACTTCTCAACTGAAGAAGATCAAAAAGTGCAAGTCTGTAAAAGACTAACGATATAATTTTAACAGATATTAAATTATCTGCAACGAGTTGGTGAGACAGACGCAGTAATCATCTTGACCGCTACTTGAAGTCTACGCTAAACTGAAGCCTCCTGGATGCTCGTGAGACGAGTTGTTGGAATTGAATACGAAAATAGTATGAGAGGCGCTGCATTATATACGAAATTAATCTGACGTCTAAGAAGTGGAGGGGAAGGGGGAGTTTCTCGAACAGAATAAAATAACCCAAAACAAAGCTTCAGTTGGCCACAATCTAATGAAACACAGATCGGACTCTCAGTATCAAGGTGCCAGCTCAGTTGACAAGGTGCTCTTGCCGCGTCCGCTAATTCTATTCGGTCGTCTAGTTGGGCCGGATTCAAGCGATCCAGTATGGAACAATCACACAGTGAATTAATAAGCTACAATTTATTTTCATTTTTCCTTTACTTTGTATGTACGGCAATTTATCGTTTTCTTTGTATGTATGGGCTAAAAGAGCGTAGCCAGTTACAACAGTATTAATCTGACACAGTTGACTCGCCACTGCCTCGCTCGTACTTCACCATGATCACCCGATGCCAACTCACTTGTCGCTCCGTTTGATTTGGCTTTGTCCAACTAAAGGAAAATGAGGCCTGTTCACATAAAATACAACTGATCATCATTTCTGCTCAAAAAACCACTCATCGCCAATTATGCATCCTTTTTGTCGGTTCTTGTATTTTATTAGCCATCTTTACCCCATTCCTTTCCCCTTGTCATGTGCGGAATTAGGTACGTATAAATACGGGCTACCTGGTATTAATAAAATGGCTTTTATCTATCATACCTGTTGGCTGATATACTGTATTTGTTCGCTGCCTGAGGACCGTGCCGCCCTTTAACCGCCAACACTAGGTCTACGTCATGGTGGAACCATCGGTCAGCCCAGCTCGGTGGAGACAGCACCTCGCCTCTCTTCATGTGTAAAGTTTTATTATTTAAGCTAGGTGTTGGACCCAGGTTTGGGTGTATGTTGTAATTCTATACAAGAATATTCTAATTAGGCTAATTTGCTATTCCTGAATGGGGTCCGTCTTCTAATGATGTCTCACTCATTTATCTTGTTATAAGTTGCTTAAGGCTGTTGCATGGGGAAGGCGTTTTATGCGTTTGGAAATCCCGCATTTTTGAAGAAGTGGTTTCATATTTTTAAATATGGTTTTCACCAAACTGTAGGCGAAATCTATCAACAGGTCCCTATATAGCTATAAAGTTTAAATTTGTTAGAAAAAATTAAACTGCACTTTACGCCAATATTTGTACTTCTGAGATTAAAGTAAAACGATAAAGACCTAGAACTAGCCATCCTCTATCAAATAAAGTCATTTTTTGATAGGGTTACAACAGAAAATTTGAAGCAAATGCAGGATTTTTTTCAAGGTTATATATAAGCTACCAGACTTTTTTCAAACTTTAAATATAAAGTTTAAACTCTTTAACTGGTCAAAACTTAATCCTAAATGTTATTGAAAACCATTTTAAGAGATATCAAACCACTTCGCAAATAATCCAGAATCTCGAGACAGCTGCAACGCTTTCAGTGCTCCCCATGTAACACCCTTAGTGACAGATATTTTTAGTCAGTTTAAATAGAGCTGTGTGATGCTCAGTATTATATTGTTTAGATGACCTTGCCATTTTACGATATTATTCAATATGACCTAACTTAGTGACATGTGATTAGTACGTTAGTATTAGGGACATAATCAGGTCAGTTTTTGACTATGTATAATATTTACATTATCTTGGGTACTACCATTCATGGTGGTCAACCTATGGCTCACTGTGGTATGCTAGGTATGGTTCAAGATTTTTGATTGATACTTTGTGAGTGCCGAGCATACTTAAGACGCGTGTGGGGCTAGTGGCTCCAGCCTTAGGGGATACTATCCTTTAATGTGTTCCTTGTGGACTTAACTTGTTTAGCTTTAGGGATCCTAATTAGTACTGGGTCCTATTATTGTTATTTACTAATCCAAGCCTCCCGTAGTTTAGGTCTGGTTATTTATTTGTTATGCTTTCAACCTACCCAAGCTTGTTTGCTCGCAACTTAATGATTGCTGAATGTCTCTGTTGACTTTACCAGTTTCAAAGAAACACTAACGGGACTTCTTTAAGAAAAACTAGACCTGCTCTGTTAGTAATAGGTTAGTTAGACTACGTTTTGTGATGAGGACTCAATGCTTTACATATTCTATTTTTGACCTAGTGGTCTGGTTCGTAGTTTAACTATGAATAATGTCAGTCCTTGTTTCAATCTCAAAGTTTGAGTTGTTTTGTGATCAATCTTGTTAATGAACCTTGAGTGGACTACTGTCCTCCATAAGCTTGTTTATATTCACCCAAGTAATTAGACTACAGCGAATCTCTTTATATTAATACTCTTATGTATATTAACTGCTTTGTCTTCAATAAATTTAAACTTACTTTTGAATTGCTATATTATTATGTCAACCCCCATTCTCTCTCCAATTTGTTCCCAAACTACCGCACGGACATGGACCTAAGGGATGTTGGATGGTACAATTACATGATATATAAATACTATTCCTTATTAGGTTAAATTTTATCTCATTTTCAAGTAGCCTATACAGTGTAGCTATTTAGAAATATTGTTTTAACTGAACTCTACTCGTTATTTTTATTAATGTGTCCGAATATATAATTTCGAATACACATATATATATATATATATTTGTAATGTCTATTTAATGACATTTCTGGTTTTGACGGTACGGACTGTAGGGAAAACACCGACTAGCAGAACCTAATATGCTTTGCCGAGACAGAGGGTCAGATACACCCAATTAATGACACTCAAGTAAAGTGGACGGTTTTCCTTACCTGGCTGGTGTTGCTGGAATAGGCAGAGACATTGCTACTTACTATATTTTAAAAGATAACGCCTTAAGTCTCATTTGCACGGGTTTAGTTTACTGGTGTCAAGTATTTGAAGTCAAGCGAGCTTGACTTTCAGTAACAGTTTACACGGATATAGTAGTAGCGTCAAGTACTTGAACCTAGTTCCGAAGGAATCCACCAGTCATTCATTTGCAAATGAGGAAGATGAAGGTATGTCGTGCTGTAGTTAAATTATTAGTGCAAGCATCAAGTAAGGATTTAAGTGTTGATTTACTAAAAGCAGTTTCTCTTAACAGTTTTTTAGAATACTCGCTTAGATTGATGTTCCACAGTATGTCGTAATTTGCTTAAATATCAAGGAGCATTTTTATGTAATTACTCCTCCACTTAATCGTTTTAAACACAACTCACAAAATATACTCAAAAGAACAAAAGAGAACAGGAGTGGAAATCAGAAATTGCCTTTACACTGGCGATAAAACAAAGCAGGACTGTACGCTACTCTTTAGCTTGAAGGAAACTAGCCAAGTGAACAGTTTGGACGGGGAAAGTACCAAAGGAAAGTGAGTCACGTGACCTTCAAGTTGCCACTAAAGTAGACTCTTCTCCGACTTTACTTTACACTGTCCGAATTGTGTAAGGTGAACTTGACCACATCATTTGCACATGGATATTACCAGGAAAGTTGCTTGACTTCAAGTACCTGACGCTATTAAACTTGATCCGTGTAAGCTAACCTTTACCGCCAACTATGTTAAATTCCCTGCCAAGATGTTCCGTCTAAGGCGTAACTCTAACAGTAGACCAGACTGCCGATGACAGGGAGATCGTGGTTCGAATCTTGGTCGGATGTACTGAGGGTGGTTTTTACTAAATGATTTTACACTCTCCCTTCACACAAATGTGGGTACACTTCCTCTAATTCATCATCAATAAAACAACTAGCGTAATTAGTACATAAAATTACATCCTGGATGGGTAGAAAAACGTGGTGCTAAGATGTTACGAACTCAAGAAATCTTGGTAATTCTATTGTCGAATGACCTTAAGGTAGGATGGAAGGAGACGTGAGGAAAGGTCAGTGTTTTTGCAGTTTTTATGGCAAAACTTTTTTTGGCCAAAATAAATAAAATATTGCTCCAGTACAAACATAGAATTTAATGTTGTTCATATGGTGACCTCAAAACTTCTTGAATATCTTTTAAGGGTGTCCTGGAATTCAATGACAACTTTTTCTCTTCATTAAAAAAGTTTCTCATTTAATGCCGCTATGCTCATCATGGATATTCATGAATTGTCGATATCAACATGTGAAGAAAATTAAACTCTATGTTTGTAATGGAGCAATAGTTTATATATTTTAGCCAAACATTTTTTACCATAAAAACTGGAAAAACACTGGCCTTTTCTCATGTGCCCTTCAATCCCACCTCAAACACAATATATGGCTTTCCTACACACGGAAAATAGTGTCATCGCCATTTGTTTGAGAATATTACTTGCTTTCAAGGAGAAAAGAAAGTTTTCTTTCCATAAGCCGAACCTACAGTATATGAGAGGAACATACAGGTCAAAAATACATAGAATTTAAACACCATTCGACTTCGTGGTTTTTCAACTTGCGTGGAAACCTTCAGAACAAGAACTTACCGTGTATATTAAAACCCATATTATCGTTCTATCAAGAACTCTCAAACTATTTTAATGTTATGCTCGCTCTCTAATTTATTTTTTAAACACATATTAACTCGAGTAACCAATATTAAAAATGGCTTTGTGTAATTATTTTGATCTGTATAATAAATTAAACCTTGTCTTTAGCAACTTTGTTAGTTAAATTATTTCAAACCGCTGTCTATGTGGGCAAATGTTGATAAACACCGAGTGTACTCTTGATCATAAACTTATGGTCTAATAATAGTGTTCCGGATAATTCACTCTTACGACCCTCTCGTGTATGTAGTGGTTACGGATATGACAATATTACAAATCAAATTTGTGCTAATGCTAACATTGATGGCTATATAATATCTAAACATTATCGAAAATATATGCTAGATATAAATTACAATGTTGTTACAGTCAATTTATGGAAATGTATTATCTCTCCAAGAAATATATCCCTTAACTTTCCCACCACACCCTCCACTGAGTATTACTACCCATCCTATCTATACGCATTTTAACTGCGCTACAGGGATAAGGAGAGAAAAGGTAGGATTGAGAGGTATTGTACCTATAAGTTATTTGTGTGAAAAGAGAAGAGGAAATTTGGAGAGAGAAAAAAATTCTCAATAGGTATATCCAGTCTGAATTCAAATCCTGTTCTCCCAATTTCTGGAAAACCAGACTAGATGAGAATGGCACCTAGTCCACGGGCCCAACAATGCGTTTTTTAAGGAGGGGAAAAGGGGGAGATTCTTTATTGTTAACAATAAGTCAACTTAATGGTGTCTTTGATCAATCTTTATAGTTCTAATATCTTTATAAATCTCCATTAGATTTTTATTTAGAAAAATTGGGATTTTTGGGTCTTGGAAAAGTCGGGGAATTTTCTTTCCGAGATGTTGTGCCCACCCTCTGAGATTTTGGTAAAGCCCTTGAGAAATTATTATTAAAAGTAATGTAGCTCTGCTGTAAAATAAGATTGTTAACATAATATCTGATAGCACTCTTAGGTCAGCGAGGAGAGGTTAGGGAGATAAACTAGAATATTAAAAAATACGTGGCAATGCTATTTTCCGGTGAAACGAAACATTGGGTCTCTTCCTTTGGGGACGGATCTGGTGGACTAATAGGCCACTGTAATTTATCTAGGATATAAATTCTTGATGCTGACTTTAATAGCGCGGGCGTTTTAACATCAACAGTTCGTTCGTGTTGAATTTATAAAACACTTATTTTTGATTTTCAAGCTTAGCTTTGTAGCTTATTCTATTATATAACTTTTCATTGATTTAAAATAAAAATAAAATATTTTTATAGTAATTATTATTCAAAGTTAAAATATTATGTCATGAAAATTATATTGAAATTTAATTAAAAGTGGATATTAATATATAAATAAGAATATATAGACTGTTCCGAAACAAAACTTGCCATCTTTATTTATCTTTCTCAGTGATGGGAAAATCTAATTAATACATCCCTAATTATCAAGTAAACAAATATACCCAGTGGCCTCAAGAAACATTTCTCTTTAATGGATTTTCCCCTCTCAAGATGGGCCAGTTAAAAATAAACAGCATAAAGTTATTTATTTTCAGAGTGAAATTATTATTTTAACATTAAATACTTCTTTGTTTTAAGGAATAGTTTTTATTTATTTTTACTAGATGATTTTGTGGTTCTACTAAATAATACTAACTACTCTAAATGAACAGGCTGATTAGGCGAGGAATTTAAGGACCGGCATTCAGCTAAAGATAAAATATAAAATGACAATATATAAAAATAATATTGTTTACTGCCCTCAGTAAGGCATCATTCACTGGCCTCATTGGTAAAGGTCCATCACATTATCCCCACCTGTAATGGTGACGTAGGGTGTGCGTCTGATAGAAAGTTTATCGTATTTTTCCCTTCACTTGTCATTGTTTTCAATGCAGGTGGCTTGATTTTGTAGGATAGGTTAGGTTCAGTTAGGTTGTATTCTCTACAATGTTAATATCAGCCGCGAACCCCATTGCAATATTATCGGTGGTTTCAAACCCTAAAAATAAAATATAAAAAAATGCTATGAGTCCCACGAAGCCTCACTATCACTGTCGGCCTCACGAATGTTTGCTGTCTCTTGTTACAAGTTTCGTTTCCTCTGCGTTCCGGTGCAAGAGTAAACTGCCCCGACCCATTATTTGATTGTCACGCAACATTTGCTCAGTATTGTTCTAAGCATCGCATATTTAATGGGATGCTTAAAGGTAATATTGAGTGACTTCTGCCGCTCCTCAAATATTTATACCTCACTGAGGTAGAGAAGGGTGGGTGGCACTTGACTATAATCTACTCATCACAGGGCAACACTAGTCAGGTGGTTCAAAAAGTAGCATTGTTTTTATGTTTTTATTAGCGCCGCGTCTTACTACCTGTTCAGGTTATACGCTTATGTGTAGTCTATTAATCACAATAGTGAATTAGGGATAAGGGAGGTTGAATTTAGAGGAAGTGGAAAATAATTTTGGAAAAACCACCCTTAGTACACCCAACCAGGATCGAACCTCATTCTCCCTGCCATCGGCAGTCTAGTCTATTGCGAGAGGGATGATTTAGGGCTTAGACCATCTGAGCACCAAAACAAGTAGATAAGTCTTAATTTATCTAGCTTTTCGCTAAGTGGTGTTAGCTATAGTATGATTTTGGAAGGAAGAACAGTAGAAATTAGTTACCAAAGTTACTAAAACCATTTTAATATATTCATACATAAATTCATGTTATCTGCAGCTGTCACTTTTGATAGATATTATTAATACCTATAAAATAACACAAGTAGTATAAAGAAACGTTGTCAATGTCGGCCGCAAAGAAATATGTTTGAATGTTCTCTACTGTTCTTCCAACCAAAATCAGGGTATAAATTAGTACCCGCCTTGGTGGCGTAGTTAGCTAACGCGCTAGTCGTGTTGATCTCGACCACCGAAGACGAGAAGATCGAGGTTCGAATCTCGGTCGGGTGAACTGGGGGGGGGGTTTCCTAAATGGTTTTCCACTCTCCCTCCACGCAAATTCGGGTTCACTTCCTCTAAATTCAACCTTCCCAATTCCTAATCTATTAGCGTAATTAGTACTTAAGCGTATAACCCGAACGGGTAGTAAGACGCGGTGCTAAATATTAATTAATTAGCTACATTAGTATAAAACTATATATTTGCCTCGGTGGCCGCATGGTTTAAGGCAGCATTTGGTAACCTATTGCCCACCGATTGATTTTATCTTGCCCGCAAAAGATTTAGAAAACAAACAATTATTGTATTAATAGAAAATATAGTAATAACTATTTCTTGTTAGACATGTATGTGAGGAATATAAAGTTGAAATATTTTGCTCGATAATTTTTAAAAAACAAGCCCACCCATTTTTTTTAACCCATGTGGGCTGATATATCAAAAAGTTTACCTCGACCCCTGATGTAGGGCGTCATTCTTCTTGCAATAGACTGAACTTCCGATGATGGAAAGATCGGGGTTCTAATCTCAGTTGGGTGAAGGCTACTGAAGATAGTTTATCTCGGAGGGTTTTCAAATTACTCCCCACGTAAATGTGGGAGCATTTCCTATAAATTTAACCTTCATCCCTACCACATAAGCGTAATTAGTGCATTTTTATGAGTATAGCCCGAACAGATAATAGGAAGCGGTGCTAATAAAACAATAGTGTATATATATATATATATATATATATATATATATATAGTGATAATTTATAAATCAATATTGGCTAATATTTGTATCGGTGTGCATGCGGTCTAAAAGAAAAGTTGTGGTTTGCCGTTGACATGGAGATAAGGGTTCTAATCCCTTTAGAATGTACTGTTTTCATTTTAAATGCTATGCCATTCTCTCTCTCTCTCCCTCTCTACTTCTTTCTCTCAAGGCAGGTATATTTCCCCTAAATTCTACACTATTTATCTCAACTATTGCATATCATGCGATAATAAAAGTTCTATCCCTAATAGGGGATGTGATGGTGCTGTGTCCACACTATGAAAAAGATACCAAGGACTGGTATGCAAACAGCGGATCTGACTGGTCAAACATTCAACGTCGTGGTAGAGTTCAAAACAAACGTGCGATGAATAAACAAATACACCTACCCTTACAGAGCCCCCCCGACGGGTCGAGCTCGGTGGTATAGGGGTAAAATGCCTGCCTCAGAATCCGATGGTCGGCCGGGCCTAAGGTCCACGCCCCCCCCCCAAGTACCACCCAGCCGTGGTCTATAGATTTTCCTTGATTTATTAAAAACCGTTGAACATCTTCCTTTGGAGGGGAAGTAAAACCATCAGTCCCATGTCAATTGTAGTATGTAAAAGAACCTTGGAAAGTAGGGTAAAATATTTTTTTCCTGGTGCAATTGATAAGCCCTTTCGCGCTCGCTCATAGATATTTAGTGTGTAAGGCAAAGGAGGGAAAAACCACATTCCTGAAATCCCCAAGTACATGGGATTTCTACCAGATGGGGGAGGCAGCACTAACCAGATGAAGGGCTGAGTATATTCACTGTGGATATTTATTAAATCAATAATTTATGTCGGTCTTCGCTTACTGCCCTCAATGTGGATTTATTTAATATAGACCCAAGCATTAACGTTTACATCTATTTTATTTATATATCAGTTTTAAAAATACTCCAAAATGAATAATTCATTGATGCCAATCATTTCAACTAGCAATTAAATACCTGTTTTAAACGAAAAACACTCTGGCTTTCTCTACTCGTTTTGAAAGTCATTATTTGTTAAATTTTGTATGGAACAAATCCTTATACGTGCATGCAAACGATAATACTTGCTATCATTGACAGCATTTTTTTTATAGAATAGTGTTGTTTTATCTTCAAGAAATGTCATCAGCATTTAAATGGATAAAGGGTTGTTGAACCCATAGTTGAAAAAACATTCCTAGCTACCCCGGTAAAGATAAAATTCCAGCCTGCTTATTTAGAACAATTTTCATTAGCTATTATTATTATTATTATTTATTATTATTATTATTATTTATTATTATTATTATTATTATTATTATTATTATTATTATTATTATTATTATTATTATTATTATTATTATTATTATTATTATTATTATTATTATTATTATTATTAGCACCACGTCTTACTAACCGTTCGGGCTATACGCACTTACGCTAATGTGTAATGGTAGGGTGATTGTGAGATGAAATGGAGGACCTACAGTTTAACGTGGAATCCGAACCACGGTGGAGGCCTGGCATTCCATTAGCTAAGTTTGCAAAGATTTCCCCCTGCTCTCCCTATGTCATGTCACTGTACAGAGGATTAAAGTCTTCGGCCTGAGCATGTAAATAAACTACTTACTGACTCACAGCCTAGTGACGTACTGGTGGAAGGAAACGAACTAAAATCATTAAGGTTGGGTCGTGTATAGAGATAGTAAAAAGCAGACCTTCGATTAAACAAAGAGCTTGGAATAAGCTATGATATATTTTATTACCGGAAAACTAGTGGAAATATACTCTGATTAAAGGGGACCCCGCATAGAGATCATAAGCGGCAACATACTGACCAGCAAAGAGCTTATAAATACACTCACTATCAGAATACTGGCAGGCTACAGGCAGGTATGTGTACATTTACTTGGATTAGTGGTGGACCTTCCATAAATATAGTAAGCAGAAATATCTCGACCAAGCAGAGAGGTTGTAAACAAACTATCGGAATACTGACACCCTACATGAGAGCAGGTGTAAATGTGCTTGGAAAGGAGGTATACCTTCCATAAGTAGGAGTGAGCAGAAATATCAAGAGTCGTTAACCAATGTTTTCATGACCGTCATCTGTTTGCACACGTGTTATTCAATTAGCCAAACCAAACAAGCCAGTTGAAGATAAGGATATTCCCCTACCTTCCCCCCCAAAAACCACAGGAAAAACCTGGAAAAGTCAGGAAAATTTAAAAGTCACGTTCAAAAGATAATTTCTTATGATGATCTGATGGAAACGAAGTAGAAGAGTGTATGTAGCTCACTGTATATTTTAAGTCTACTCTCAAATTGATGCCGTTTTGCAAAGAGTTGTGATATATTTGTATTTAATTAATTTAAATCCCACCATCCTAGAAGGTTGTTGCCATCCAATATAAACTATTCTCTTCCTCAGGGTGTATACCCTGTCTTGATCAAGATCCTACTAATAGATTTTAGTAATAGGCTACATTCTAAACGTTAATAGGGGAAAAACATTTTTTAAATAGCTAAATGGTAGTGTTGAGTGATTATCTACATCTTAAAGTTGAAATCTATTATATTCGTTTATTGTATCTTGGTTAAAAATATACAGTACTTCTCATTGAGAACGCTGGAGTTCAAGTCTCGAACGAGTCATTTGGGGCGTATATCCCATTTTTTCCTCCATGTTAGGGTAAGTGAACTTATTATAAGGCTACTACCCTAATTCCTATCTCATATATTTTATTAATACTCACCCGTGCTAGTTTCATGTTGAGCTAGACTGCCTAGGATGGGGAGATCGAGGTTCGAATCTCAGTCAGGTGAACTGGGGGTGTTTTTTCCTAAATTGTTTTCCACTTTCCCACCACGCAAATGCGGGTTCACTTCTTCTAAAATCTAACTTTCCCAATTCCTAATCCATTAGCCTAATTAGTACTTAAGCGTATAAACCGAATGAGTAGTAAGACACGCTGCTAAATAAATAAATACAAATATTAATACTCTGTGTATTGAACGCCTTAGTTATCACAAATTAAAAAAGTTGCTCCTGCAAATGGCTTATATTTGAGCCGCCACACCAGAGATAGCATCACGTTTAGTACCAATTTTGGCGGCCACGTGGTCTAAGGCACCACTATCGCAGCAGACTAAACTTCTGATGACAGGGAGATTGAGGTTAGAATCTCGGTTGGGTATACTGAAGGTGGTTTTCAAAGTGGTTTTCTACTATCCTTCCACACAAATGCTGGTACACTTCCTATAACTTTAACTTTTCTCTTCCCTAAAACTACTAGAGTAATTAGTATATAAGCGTATGGCCTGAACGGTTAGTAAGAGGCGATGCTAAAAAAAGTTTAGTGTTGTATCTACAAGTTTGTTTTTTTGTTCCTTTAACCATCAAATCAATTTCCTTTTTCTCTCGACGAAGAAAACACGATCTCACGATCGCTAGTGCCTTTCCAGACACGCAAGAAACGTGGTAGTGGTCGTACGTTTCGTTCCAAATAAAGTGTGTTAGTGAAGGTCACTGCTAAAAGCCAACATGTTTCCTCCAAACTCCTCGCTCCCCTATATTTGCGGTGACCTAGAGTCGAGGCTCGCCACTCTAGCGGCGCAGGTTTACAGAGCTGTTGTTGTTACATGGCGTCTCTGCAGACTATTCCATCACTTTACCACTAACAGCCTGCAATGGCCAATGTCCCTGAAATGTCAACATTATAAAGTTTCCAGACTCTCGCTAGCTAACTCCTGGCGACATTTAACAGGACAGGGGAGATTTCGTTTCTCTCTTCTCTCTCTCTCTCTCTGGGGCAGGTTTTCTTGTTCCGTCGCTTTTTCTGAGCGTGTTGAATCCAATCTGGGACGAAGGAATCGTCCATCTCGACGCTTTTAGAGGTCTGGGTAAACCACATCGGTGGGAACAAGGATTAAATATACAAGTGTCATCATGTCTGGTTTACGCGCTTCTATGGCCGTGTGGTCTAACTCTAGCTGTAGACTAGGCTGCCGATGACGCGGAGATTTAGGTTCGAATCTGGATCGGGTGTATTGAGTTGTTTTTTCTAAAATGGTTTTACACCCACTATGCAAATGCGGCTACATTTCCTATAAATATAACCCCCTAATCACTAAAATCATTAGAGTAATTAGTGCATAAGCGAATAACCCGTACAGGTAGTAAGACGCGGTGCTAAAAGAAAAGTCTGGTTTGTCGGTGATGAACAGGCTGGGAGTACTGAGGATAGTTTTAAATCCTCCCACCAGGTAGATGCCAATATCCCCTAAGTGTAGCAATGTGTGGTACAACTAAACAAAACAGAAAGTATTGGTTCTAAATGTTTTGGATTAGAAACAAAAAACAAAAAACAAATTAGTACTACAGATAAAATAGAGTTTCAATAGTTCATGCATTTAATTATTGATTTGTGTTTTATAGCATTCGAAATAGTGGTGAATAATATGTTGGTTACACGTGTAGCTCGTGGTTAACAGATTACAAATGCTGTGTCCGAGCATCAAACGTGGGATTGACACAGCTTTTTTAAAATTTGGGGGAATATAGGGTATATTAAAAAAGAGGCTAGAATATAAATAGGCCTAATCTAGATAATAAATATAACTGTGCCTATATCTTATTGATTAGTAAAATAACGTTTAAAAATAGCACAAATCACACAAAAAAATCGCTGTTTTACTATTTAGTAAATTATTTCAATAATCAATTGCTGAGCTATTTCACGATTTGCGGTTTTGAGGGGAACTCCTTCTCCATCCCGCGTTCATGATAAAGATAGCGATGGACGCCGATTGCCCAGGGGTTTAACCTTTACTTAACTCCTGTCCCCTACCCCACACATCTGTGAAAACCATTCCCAGGACAAAATACTGCTAGCCCCTTTTTCTCTATGTACATCCATGACCGGCAAAGACGACGCTTGTTTCTCAGCCCGGCGTACCGGCATTGAATGTCCACCCACCTATCAGTAGCTGCGGTGGTCTGGTTTCTTGGAGGAAACAAATTGAAATATATCTGGGGAATATGGGAACATTTGTATAATCTGTTGGACATTCCTTCATGGGCACAAGTTTTTGTGATGCCTAGTTTTTGTTTTTTCATCGCCATGCCTTACTGCCCTTTTAGTTTATACGCTTATATACTAATTAACAATAGTGTTTAGGGAGTAGGAAGGTTTAATTTAGATGAAGTGCACCAGCATTTGCGTAGATGAAGAGTGGGAAAACATTTAGGAAAAAACACCCTCAGTGCACCCAACCAGGATTGAGCCCCGTCTTCTGCATTCTAGTAACTAGTATATTGCTATAGTATCCCCCTTAGACCATGCGTCCATTGAAATGGATTGTGGTGGTTAGTTCGACATGCATGGGCAATGATATATTAAGGTTCTTGACCATGGGCTGGGTCATCAAGAAGCTGTACACTTACTTTACCCTGGAGGGTCGCAGTAGTCTTACCTAGGCAGTAATCTTACAAACAACATCATGGCGTAAAGTTGGTCGATTTAGAACTGTTACCTTTAATGATAAACGTATCTTACAGTCACCATTAGGAGAATTTGTGTAAAATACTGTTGGGGTGGTATGTTTATTATTTACTTGGTATAAAGTGTGTGTATGTTGGAGGAATGCGGGGGAAGAGAGGGGGAGGCACTAGTAATTATGAGCTTCCTATTAATGTGGTCTGAATATCTAATAATCCTGTTTTGTAGTTAGGCCTATAATATTTTATTTATAAAAATTATATTCGCTATGTTCTAGTAAAAATAAACAATATTTATTTATTTAACTAAATTCAGTTGGACATTATAATATGGTTGTGGGGTTAATGTTCTAGCTCTGACCATTTGACCTTACCTTACCTCTGCCCTCTTGGCTTATGGAGGAATTAATTTCTGAGGTGGGGGAAACCATTAAGGTGAATTCCACCATCTCCGTCACTTTCAGGTCGCCTACAGGAGAGCTGGTGGTGGCTCCTGCGGACTGGTATGCTCCCGTTGGACTACTGCCGTTATACTTAGTACACAGGGCTGGGCTGATGCCTCCGTGACGTTTTAAGAAAATTTGAGGCCCGGGGCAAAAAAATCTGAGGCCCCCATTTGTCCAGCAGTTTTTAAGTTTTAGCATCATGCTATTATAATATGTTGATACGTACTCGGTACTTTTGTTACTTGATAATTTCTTATGTTTTGTGGAATATTAATCAACCCTTTGAATGAATGTGCTTTATTAAATGCAAACAATCCAATTAAGTTAGTAAAAGTAGATTCCTCTTTGCACCATTGCACTGTTAATTTTCTGTGGACCGATAGCAGTAGCACAATGGTGGCGTATTCTACTTTACTCCGGCACATTACTCGAATAACGTAGGCCTAAATCTTAAATTACATAAAGTTAGGGTTTTAAGGATTCTGTAATGGAATAATATCACTAAGCGAATAATTATTGCTGTTAATTATCTGTACACTATTTGATGCTACATTTAGAATAGTAGCTGTAATTGAATTTAATATTTTTTGGGGGAGATGTGGCCTCCTGGAATGTGAGGCCCAAGGCAATTGTTTTCTTTGCCCCCCCCTAGACGCAGCTCCGCCCCCGTCGTTCACGGCCGTGGCCCAGTTAAATGGGTTGGACTCTGTGGGGCAGTGAGCTTATTTAGTCGTCCACGAGTGATGACATGGGTAGACCGGCTGGGTTCTGGGCCTTGGCCTCATCGGTCGTGCGATGAGCAGTTTCAGAACTCTGGTGCTAACCTGGACAGTTAGTAGTGCATGTGCCTGATCATGGGCGCCTCCACTCATATTCGCGAGGAGTGGGAGATTTACTTTCACACGCGAAATTGGCAAAATCCCATTCCCGCACACATGGGAAAGAGTGGAGATTGCAAGATCACTTATGTGAGTGGAAGGGAAGGATCTCTGAGTACCGCCGGATAGGTGGGAGGCACAGTCCCCAGTGCCAGTCCCAACAGTGAGTGACTAGAAGGGGAGGGGAGGAGTTAAGTCTCACCTCTCTGGCTTGATCCAAACCCTCCCTTAGAGGGAGGGGGTTGAGGGCAGTAATCTGTACCAACCTAAAAACTGCCCTGGGATTTGTTCCCAGGGGTGCTCAGTACAGACCACATGCAGTCAATCTGTGGCACGTAAAAATCGGTGATATCCCGAGATGATAGGATGATGATACGTGAGAATGATGTTGGTGGAAAGCAGAGGGGACCTACAGTTTAACGTGGGTTCCGAACCACGGTGGGGGCCTGGCATTCCACACATTCACAAAGCGTGAAAGCACACACTTTGCCAGAGGGGAAGGAAGGAATTGGTACTCAGATAAATATGTGCCGAAACCGGGATTTGAGCCCCGGACTCCTAATACAAGCGTCGATTAAAGTTTGGCTCATCTACTCCGCCTTTACAGTGTAACGGAGGTCAAAATGTAAGAAGTGTTTATTCTTAAATGGACCTCCATCCGCTTCCACTTTAATGTGGGCTCATTTCCTCCAACTCAGCGGTTCCAAAACTTCTTGAATGACGTACCAGCCCTACAATTTCAGTAATTCGGAGTACCATCAAGATAATATTGCATATTCACTATTTCACCTAATTTTTAATGGCGCCCAGGGATATAATACCATAGAATGCGCAGCTGCACTGGCTGTCTGAGCTTTAATCAATGTTGCCACCCTTCCAACCACTGTATGAATCTGTTTTATTTTGACTAGACTTGTTTCGAATATAGTTATAAGATTTGATGCGGTCCTATCTTTTCCCGACGTTAATTTACTTGATGTGGTACGTGCACCATAGTTTGGGAACTGCTGCTCTGTTTTTCCCCTTTGTCACTCCAATATTAAACGCCTATAGCCTGGATGGTTTTGAGACGGGGTGCAAAGGTGATGGATGACACGGCTCATCCCGATTTAATCCATCTCAGGAAAATATTTCAGGTACGATGAGTAACATAGCCCAGCTCGTAGCCCTTGTTTCGAACCAGGAAAATATCAAGAACATTACTCGTCCCTACCATCAGATTCGCATAGAACATAACAAATGTGAAAACCTTAGACACCATTTTGCAATCAATAAGCCATGATCAGCTAAGAAAAAAGAAGCAAGATGAAAACTCAATTGGTTTTTAAATATGCTTCACACTTTCTGTTCACGCACCGCCACTTAATTTCATCACTCGCTAGATCGCGATGTTGATTAAATTAAAATTTTTCAAAAGAAGAAGGATTTTGCCATGCCATTCATGTGTCACATGATCAATAATCCTACTAAGGTGGTATGGAAAGACTAGGGTGATCCGTGTTCATGGAAAAGGTAAACATTAGCAATTTCAGGACGAGTCGTGTTGTCTAGTTTTACTAATCTACTTTTTTTGGGACGAGTCATGTAGCCCCTGGTTCAAAAAATTAAAATAAAATATACTTATTTTATTACTATACTAATTAATTGAACACAATTCTAAACAATCTGTCAAAATTATGTATAAATTGTTATGGACTTTCATAAAAATTAATAAAATCATGCGTAGTGAAAATTACCACATGAATAAATATAATTACTAACATAAAATATATTGATAAACTAGTCATGTTCGTACATCAATAGTCAAATGCTTGCTGATATAAAATTTAATGTGTTACCTATACCGTTTAAATTGCTGAGACGTGCAATTTA
The DNA here is from genome assembly GCA_033556935.1 of Timema podura. Taxonomy (NCBI): domain Eukaryota; kingdom Metazoa; phylum Arthropoda; class Insecta; order Phasmatodea; family Timematidae; genus Timema; species Timema podura. Next base: position 97,296,076 of record JAVRXN010000009.1, on the reverse strand, counting down.
TTCTTAATTAGTGGTCTATGAGTTCATAAGAAACAATAACACTCTACCTCTTTTTTTAGAAATAGGTATCTTTGACAAGGGTAAGATTTCAACCCAAGACCTAAGACACTGCTATGCTCAAAAGCTCAAACAATAATTGAAGTCAGTAGGACTCATTTACGCAGCTAAAACTCTTGCAATACAATTCTTATGAATAATATTTATTACTCCATTTATATTAATTTACATTTCCCTCAAATTGAGATTTCTTTCTGTCGTAAATTTAAATGGATACTAAATTGTTCTTATAATTTAAATATAATTTAAATGAAGAACTAATTTGTACTTTTTTAATTCATTTATATACTATCCACGCTATGGAGGAGGTGGGTGGGTGGGGGGGGAAGGGTGAACGCGAAAAATAGCGGTGAAAAGGAGAAAAGGAATAAATACGGGTCTAAATTTAGTTACAATGTTTAAACCATGAGAAAAGTAGAACTTCATTAACTAACCCCCCCTTCCCCCAATGGTTATTTTCCCTCTCTTTTCTACTCTTATTCACACCGCCATTCCTTTATAATTTTCAATCGAGTTGCGAATCATTATGTTGTTAACTTTTTCTCTCTCCCCCACCCATAATTTACTTGAAATTGGTTCACCCTGAAGGATTGCTAACAGGCTTTCCGCTGTAGGATAAATGACGGGACTGTTCAACATTTACCCTCCCCATTTTTTACCCTCCCTTCCCCTAGCCATGGACCCGTTCCTTTAACTTGGCTGATTGGTTTCTGTCGCCAGTCGTCTGTAATCGGCTTCAATGATGTTCTCGAACGAAAATAATTTGTTATGTTTTGTAACATAATCAAAGATAGTAAAAGCTCTACTTAATCTGTAAAAATCTCAAAGAAAGCTGTACAAGCAACATTAATGGTTTATTTTTTCGTGCAACATGTCTTACTACCAGTACATTCTATCCGCATATTAATTTTAATATGATAGGGATGAGGAAGGCAGAGTTTCTAATGAGCTGTGCTCACGTTTGTGTGGGGGAGATTGGGAAACCATTTATAAATAAACCCACTGCCACTAGAACCCGATCCCTCCACCTCCAAAAATCTATTACAACACGAGATCGATGCGTCAGATCTTTCGAACGCCGATACGACTAACCTCATAAAATTCAGCTAAGATTCGAACCCTAACCTCTCTTTAATCCGTAATCGAGTATATTAGGAGATAGACGCCTTAGACCATGGGATCACTGATACAGGTGATAGATAAATAATTATTGATACAACCCACCTCAATGGTTGAATGGTCTAAGGCAGTGGTTCTTAACCTTTTATAAAGCGCAGCCCCCTAAATATCCTAAAATATTTTCGTGGCCCTCTAGTTTTTACTAACATATGAATCATTAAGATTTATTCTTAAATAGTGGCTTTATGTAGTGATCATAATAACAAACAAATTAAAAAAGAAATTAACTTACCTAAATGTATTTAATGGGTCCTTTGCTGTTGAACACTTTCCACTAATTTGTCTATTCTTGTTTCAATTGTATTACTTAATGCTATTTACGTGCAGGAGTCGATTCGGAATCGATTTTGCTGATTTGTTTTAATATTTACCACTGTAGAAAATAACTTTTCACATAAATAAATAGAAACAAAGGGCAGTAAATTTTGAATGGCGTTTGTAAAGAGATGGGGATTATTTGTACTATTCATGATTTTTACTATCCGTGCTTCCTCTCCCCTCCATTATCCCTAAAAATCAAGAGTCTACTTTACTTACATGCCTACGATCATCGAATTATTTCTTCCAAAATGTTAAATTTAGATAATTGACTTCAGTAATAAGCAAATAACATTTAAATTATTTTTTCGAGGCCCCCCAAAAAAAACCTTTCGCGGCTCCCGGTTAAGAATCGCTGCTCTAAGGCATCAATCTTGCAATATGCTGGACTTCCTAAGAAGAGAGATTGGGTTTCAAATCCTGGCCGCGTGTACTGAGGGTGGTTTTTTTAATCACATAATCTTTCAACGTTAATGCGGGCACATTTCCTTTAAACTCAACCTTAGAGTATTATTATTATTATTATTATTATTATTATTATTATTATTATTATTATTATTATTATTATTATTATTATTATTATTATTATTATTATTATTTTATTATTATTATTATTATTATTATTATTATTATTATTATTATTATTATTATTAATTAGCACCGCGTCTTACTACCCGTTCGGGTTGTACGCACTTACGCTAATGTGTTATGGTAGGGTGATTGTGAGATGAAATGGAGGACCTACAGTTTAACGTGGAATCCGAACCACGGTGGAGGCCTGGCATTCCTCACATTCACAAGTTGTGATTAATACACATCTTGTCAGAGGTGAAGGAAGGGTTTGGCAATCAGATAAATCTGTGCCGGGACCGAGGATTGAACCCCGGACCCTCAGCACAGAAGTCTGACACCTTACCCCTAGACCACCAGGTCACCAACCTTAGAGTAAATATAAAGTCTTCACCGTAGGAATTGTGTTCTGAAAGGCCTTTTTCCCTACGAGAAAGCTATTATATAGTAGGATATTGGTAGGAAAAAAGACCTTGCATAGAGTAATTCCTACCGTGAATGGAGTATATGTATAGAATGAACGGCTAGTAAGACGCAGTGTTATTTTTTTTAATTTATGAAGTGCAAAAAGGAGAGTAAAGGATTTTTGTGGGGCCCGGGGGGAGCAGGGGATGGGGTTAGTGTGTACGGAAACGTGTCAATAAATTTGGTGTCCACTATACTTAAATCATAGTTTATTTTATATTATCTGATCTACCTAACGTGATTATTATATTTTTACGGTTATTTATATTAAATTTGTACTTTAATTTTACGGCTAAAATAAGTGATTACACGCATCTAACTCAAACTAAGGAGTATGTATTTACATACCGTATCTCTATAATAGGTTTTTGATGTCCCATGACCCTTTTTGCACCAAAATGTGTGACCATGTCGTAGTTCAACTTTTATCCGCTACTCTCCTGTAAAAGCCTACAGTGTGCTCAACCACAAGATACTTAAGATGGGGTTCTAGTGAGCGTGAGCTTAGGGCAGTATTTTTGAAGTTTTTATAGCATAAACATTTATTTGGCCAAAATAAACCAAATATTTCTTCTATAGAAACATAGAGTTTAGTTTTCCGCACATGCTAATCTCAACAGTTCTTTAATATCTGTCAAGGGTGTCCTGGAATTTAGTGACAACTTTTTCTCTGCATTTATGAAGTTTGTCACCAAATGGCGCTATGCTCATGAGAGATATTCAACAACTGTTGAGATTAGCATGTGCAGAAAGCTAAAACTCTATGTTTCTATAGAAGAAATATTTGATCTATTTTTGCCAAAAAATGTTTATGCTATAAAAACTGCAAAATTAATGCACTAAACTGGCGCTCACTAGCCTTAACCTTAAGGTGGGAGTTGAACGCCTTTCACTCGTAAAATTTAAATTCTAGCCTGATGAATGGTCATAAAACTTGTATTCACTCATCCACCCTCTGTGCCACCCATTACATATTTCTCGGAACGACATCATCCTCTAACAATAGGCAACAACAAACCAATACAGAATATCAAAAGCGCTGCTGCCACTTTGCAGAGCAATCACACACGAAAAAAGAGAATGTTGAACTCTGTGTGTATTTTCATTTTCGGCTTAAAAAAATATATAAAATATATCACCGCGTCTTGTTACTCCAATGAGGTAGGGATGAGGAAGGATGCCTTTTAGAGGTAGTTTACCCACATTTGCTTGGAAGGAAATCGGGAAACAATTAGGGAAAAACTCATTCTCAATAGACCTGACCGGAATTTGAACCCCGATATCCCCGTGATCAGTAAGCCAGACTAAAATGAGAGTGAAACCCTAGACCAATCGGCCAATGAAGCGGATTTTTTGACGTTTGAAATGACAAATTACACTTAACCAAATTGAACATCTTTGTTAACTGCACTAACCAAATTAATTAGTTGATTAATTTTTTTAGCTTCACGTCTTACTACCTATTCAGGTTATACGCCTATGTGTACTAGTTACACTAATGGATTTAGAGACTAGGAGAGCTTAATTAGGGGGAAATGCACACAAATTTGCGTGGATCCAAGTGGAAAACCATTTTGTAAAAAAAACACGAGATTAGCGCGTTAGACGATGCAGCCACCGAAGTGCGTAGTTAAATGTTGAATAATGGGTAGGCTACTAGCCAAATGGGCAATAATATATGATAAACAAAATTAGAATATAATACATGTAACAAATAAATGAAGCCTTTTGTACAAATACACAATATATTCTTCAACTTCTCTTTTGGCATCACATGCGTTGAATAAAGGACCTCGCACACCGGCATAGTAGCGTAGCAGTACGGTATCGTAGCAGTATCGTATGTTTTTCGCTTGCCATGCTTTGCAATGGAGCTGCGCACACCGACAACCATCGTAGCACCATGGTAGCAGCATAGTAGCGTAGCAGTACGGTGCGTGGTTTTCTATTCCGCTTTGAAAGCGGACAGACACGTACGCTACTGTCATGGCGGCCGTTACCTACCCCCACTACACCCTCTCAAACACTCCCTCCTCTCTTCCCCTCAAGTCTACACTCTTGGTGAGGCGGTATTGTGATGTGATATGGGGCTCAACAATTTCTAAAAGCTCACAAAATTTAGCATAACTCATTCTAAAATATATGAAAAACTTTTTATCGTCGTGGATCAAATCCTCAAAGAGTGTAAAAAACTCTCCAAACACTTTTCTTTTCTTATTTATATCATGTATCCACTTCTTTTTCTCTGGCTCCAGCAACATAGCCGCTACCACAATGTCCTCATCAGAGGAAGAAGACAAGGTATCACTCATTATAAGAAACAGAACCACAACAATACACTCGCTTATTCTCTCTGCGCTGCACTCAGAGGGAGGAGAGCTGTAGGGTGGGTTGGGGGAAAACATCAGGGAGCGAAGGAGAACGGTATGGTGTGGTGGGGGAAACAAGCTCATGGGGTAAACGTCGTATCTACGATGCCGGTGTGCGCGACCGTCGCGGCAATACGATACCATACTGCTACCATACTGGCACCGTACTGCTACGATACTGCTACGATACTGCTACGATACTATGCCGGTGTGCGAGGAGCTTAAATCACAAAGAAGTTCCATACACGAAACCTGTTTAGGTAATCTAATGGTCTAGGTGTCACTCTCGCAATAGATTAGACTGCCGATGTCAAGAAGATCGGGGTACGAATCCTGGTTGATATATTGAGGTTGTGTTTTTCCTAAATGGTTTAACACCCCCACTTCCCCCTATAAAAATGCAGAAACACTCCCCCTAAATTCAACCTTTATCATTCCTAAAACATTTCAGAAATTTGTTCAGCCAAACGGGTAGTAATATGTGGTTTCAAAAAATATATGAAAAATTACAATTCACACACAGGAATTTTGACTTCGTGTGCTACTCTTCTACTATCTGGTCATCCTGGCTCGTCTCGTATTTAGGGTCATCTTTTACTATGATGTGCCGAGTCTAGTAAAGTTATGGTAACTGGTAACAGTAATATTAGTCATTCATTCTTACATCAAATGAAATCAGTAATCTATGGTGCTTTTTAGTGAAATACAATAATAAATAAAAATGTGTCATTTTGTTTCAAATTATTTTTTTTGTAATTTTTTCGTTTTTAAAAGGAAAAAGAACTGAAGTGAAGAATGCTTATTAATTATTGTCTCACTCATAACTTCCCAAAAAATTTGTAGATTCAGACCAAAATTGAATCACACATACATCCGCTGGTTTTGTTTTTGATCTCCCTTAGAGCCGCCTTTTTAGAGGCAAGAATATTCAAATTATGAATTATTTGGTGAGAGCTTAAAGAAATAAAAGTATCACAATTCTACTAGCTGCACTGAATAAATTTAATTAATGAGCCTTATTCTGACAAGCAAATACTAAAACCTAATGTGTAGAAAGAAACTAATCTAAAATATTTTGGAACATTATAAACGAATGGTGGTGAAAATGAAAAAACAATTTATACCATTTCGACAAAACTTGTTAAGCATATACTACTCACATATATCATATTTAATGTATTATGAAATTTTATCAGCTTAGGGTCAAATTTTTATTTTAACAGATTAGATATTATCTCAACCCAACTCTGTAAATACACATTCCCCTTTAAAAAATATTATTTTGATTTTTATTATGTGGTGACAAATTTTAATCATACCAAGTATATTAAAATTTGCAAACTTTTTAGAGGGGGAAATAATCTTTCGATCCGAATTTAATTCCACTTAGTTGGTGAAATATTATTTTTGTCACCAAGTCCAATTTTTTAATAAAACGAAAAATCTTATGTGATAGCCTTTTTTTTATAATCAGTTTTACCTCATTTTAACAAAATCATGTAAGTCATCTTGGAATCAAAAATATATACTTACCTTTGTAACCTGCGTACAATGCCATATTAATTATTACTAAATTTGAGCATTTCTAAAAAAATTCATTATTAACAAAATTATGTCACTCATACTGGTTACATTATTTTTGTAACCTATATTTACTGAGTCCCAATTAACCAACTAATGTTTATTTAGCCAATTTTAATTAAATCTGGTATACACATATGATAATAATAATTATCATTGTTACTATTACCATCAAGGGTTCTATCTAATGGTAGGTCCATTTATTTTGCCAGTGAACTTTGACCGCCAATGCACCCTGTCTTCTGCCTCCTCCTTAAACTCCCTGAATTTTCTTCTTTCCTTCAAGTCATTCAATATTTGAATTTTTCCTTCCTAAGCTCTTCTTTCCTTCAACCTTACCTTATATGACGCCGTGTAAAAGAAAGTTCCTCCTAAGTATGTATCCAATCCAATTTGCTTTGTTCAAAGAATCACAACCAAAATGGTTATCTTCTCACCCACTCTTATTAGGACTTCTTTATTCACCACCCTGTCTATCCATCTGATATTTTCGATTCTTCTCCAGCACCACATTTTTAATCCCTCCAAGTATTTATTTTATATCTTTTTGAGAGTCCAATACGCGTAAAAATCTTTAAATATATTAATAACACATTCAAGTAGTTTTCCTGAAATTCAAATTTGAGCAATAATGTTCAATGCATAGAAGAGTGACATGATTGATTGCATTTAAGCCTTATGTAGCTTCCATTATCTATAATAAATCCTGTATATTAGTAAACGATATGATTTTGTCCCTCCTGTCCATAATAACTGGTTCAATAGTATAAGAGTTATATTATAAATTTTTCAACTAAAGTAGGCCTAATACTTCAACAATTCCTTGAAAATGAAGAAAATATAATATAATAGTAGCTATATGTTTTACCATCACTTTTTAGGTTTAGCCTAGTAACGTTTGATTTAAATAATTTCTACAAATTTTTTTTAATATTTTATTTATACTACTCATACAAATACAAATATTTGTACAACTGAACTACTTACTACTATAAACTGATCTTGGTTGGAAGGGCTTAGTAAAAGGCCTCTTTTTTCAACCAAAATACTAATGAATAGTAGGATACTAATAGGAAAAAAGACTTTCAATCAAAATCAGTAAACCCCTCTGTATATGAATTTGCAAACCTAAATATTTCTTACTGTATTCTACCAGTTTGGTTGAATTCAAAATAAAGTTCTGTCTTATAAATATTGTAATATTATATAAAAAATTTTTCATATTTAAATTTATCTAGCTCACCCACAAATTATACAATTATAACACCTTCTAATAGTACTTAGTATTTACACCAATGGATGCTTTAATTGTTTTTTATTTCGTGAAGTAATGGTGCGTTGCACTTCTATTATAGATTAGGATTAGGATCCAAACATAAGTTTTCTCGGAACTCTTCTAAGTAAAATTCCTGGCAACAGACACTTCTAAAAAGACTGTTTAACTTTTGTAGCAAATAATTGACTCCATAGTCATATTTCTTTATTTCTTCTATGAAAAGAGGTATTTTATCATCATTGAAGATGACTAGACAGACTTTGTCCACCTGGGATATGTGTAGCTAGCCTTGAGCCTGATATACACAAATTTAAATCTGGTGATATATAAAGTTTTTATTAGACGTAGAAATATAGTTTTTCTAAATTACTAATACATTATAAGCTATTTATAGAAAAAGAAATGTGATACTGAAAAAACTCTTATCAATGTGTTAGGGATGAGAAAGGTTGGATTTAGAGGAAGTGCACCCGCATTCGCGTAGGGGAGAGTGGAAAGCTATTTAGGGAAAAGTACCCTCAGTACACACGATGGGATTGATCCCCTATCTATCCCGCCACCGTCGGTATTCTAGTCTATGCGAGAAGTGATGCCTTAGGGCTTAGACCATCAGGCCACCGAATAACGCACCAAAACGTTTTTGAAAATTGTGCTGAAGGTGTTTTAGTTCATAAATGTTTTTTGAAATTTGTGCCGGAAGTGTTCTAGTCAAGACCTTATAAACAAATTTTGTGTTTAGGGTATAGGTATGAATGTTGAATACCCTAGAACAGTGGTTCTCAACCTTTTTCAGCTGACCTCCCCTTGGTAGCTAATCAAATTCCCTCCCTCTACTTTTTGGGATCGTTATAAATAAATATTTAAAAGTTTTGTTTTTTATTCATGTTATTTTACACAAAATTCAATGTATTACTGACAGCATTATGGTACACAATTATCACTGAAGGTTTGTGTGATGGTTGAGACTTTGTTTTAATCGGTTCTTGAATATTGGGTTCAGGCCTACTTATTTGGTCTTATTTACTTTGGAAAAGGGGATTGAGATAAAATATGTATGGTCTTATTAGCTAATTTTTAACATTATTTCCTCATTGTGTCATGCTTCTTACCCCCCTCCCCCTTAACGGTAGGTTTTCACGCCCCCCAGGAGGAAATGACTTCCAGGTTGATACCCCTGCTTTAAAAGCTTTTTGTAATTTTGTAGTTGTCTTTATGAAAACTAAAGCAAAGGTTTACAAATAATAGAAGTCCTATAAATATCATTAAAATACAAAACTACTGAAAGTATTAAATCTATATACTAATCTTTGTTAGTGAACAAAGGCTAGATAAATAATTTAAGAGTTAAATAAAAAGTATTTAAACTATTACTAACAAAACATATTATTTAAAATATAATTAAGAACCTAACACAAGTTTTAAGGATTATTATGGGATTCTTAGCATCTAATTTGTGATATAAGTTTATATTAGACCAGAATTTTTTTTTATAAATTACAATCTTGACATAGAAATTAAATCAGTGTTTCAGGAGTAATTTTTCGAAAAGCATTTAGAAACTTTCTGAAGATATCACTCATAAATATTACCATTTATTTATATCATAACTATAATAGTAAAGAAAGTATAATATTACCTCATTCGGTCGGTGTTTTCTTCCTGCCAAATAGCTTCCAAATCTTATAATTCAATTGATGAATCTTTCGATTTCATATTTTAATTTAAAATCTCAACTCTTTATTCAGCAAAGTCAGTTTGCCTAACTTCCTCTCGTTTTGCGATTTTTTTTCTTAGCTTATAAGTTCTACTAGCCTACTTCTTTTGTGTTCACGGCCATGACCTTTCTTATCACCTTTATTTCTCCCCATTTTTCAGCAAATATTTATTAGATTATGATATAGAAATTAGTTAAAACAAAACTCACTGATTAAATATTCAATATATATTATATTTAATGATTATCTCATAATTATTTTGATATTTTCCTAATCTCAATCTTTATATTAAAAAAATCTTAATTTACACTTGTGAACACACCACTGATACTTGACACTTCTATTGAAGCCCGGATGCATTAAGGTTTTGTTAGGAATTCTTCTCATTCATTCTCTAAAATTAGTGACAACACTGTAAAATGTTAGGTGAATAGTACTAATAAAGCTTTCAAACCACTCATATAAAAAGGATAATGAGCCTTACCAGCTAGTACTTTGTTATGTTATTGGCGATGGTAAATAGAGGGTGAAAGGGGGGGAGGTGAGAAAAGTTGATTCAACAATCTTGAAGACATCCGAGTGGGCAGGTAAGCTTGACCGTGTTGCTACAGGTGTCAAATGCTAGAACTACAGTTTAACATTGGTCTAATGGAAGAATCACATGTGATAATTATTTGCGTCTAGAGTATGAAAAGAAGGAATTAAACATTCCCTAAGATAATGGTTGTTGTTGATATATATAGTTTTTTCTAAACTAATATACATAGTAGAATATTTTTTTAATTATTAATATAATTTTAATGTTTAATTCAAATTATATGAAAAAAAAAATATATAAAAACTATAATTTTTTTATGTGGGTTAGTTTGAAGCATTAAGAATATAAAAAAAATTAAACTAAGCGAAAAAAAGTTAAATATATGTATTTGCTAAAGTACACTAATGCGACACAGTTCTCAAACATAGTGTTACGTGGAACAAGATTTTAATTAGGAACCATAATAAAAATTAACATTTTTTTTTTACTTATCTGATTGAGAAGATAGTCTGTATTACACAAATTTTTTTTTAATCACATTTTTAGGAATTCACTGTTTTATACAGCCCTTAATATAATGTTATGTTTTCCTATTTTATTTTTGACTGTCATTTTAATGGAGAGGCGTAGCGATAAAACACCAAATACAAGCACACATTTTTTATTTCTCCTTAAGCTATTCTAGAGTCTTGAGCACTATTTTTCAGACCATGCTCTCTGATCTTCATCTGATTGCGCACGCGCGCGCAATCAATTAAACCAACAAATACAAATCTCGATTACAATGTCGGTCTAAGTGGACTATGATGGCTGAATAATCCGAACGGGTTGTAAGATGTGCTATAAAAAAATCATACCCACACGTGCAGACCTAGGTACTAAGATTTATTTACTTCGCCGGTATCATACGCCATTGTCCCTACCCCTCCCTCAAACTTATTCAATCCTCCTAGTCGTGTTGAGCTCGACCGCCGAGGACGGGGAGATCGAGTTCGAATCTCGTCGGGTGAACTGGGGTGGTTTTTCCTAAATGGTTTTCCACTCTCTTCCACGCAAATGCGGTTCACTTCTCTAAATTCAACCCTCCCATTCCCAATCCATTAGCGTATTAGCACTTAAGCGTATAACCCGAACGGTAGTAAGACGCGGTGTTAAATATATTATTATTATTCAATCTCTTCTCCGCAACTCGAAACATCTTGTCCCACTAGTTGAAGCAACTCATTTGTGTTGAGTATGCCCTCCCCTCAACCACCCTCGTCACGTTTTATGAAAACGTTTACAAATTAACGAGGAATCCTCTTGATGAGAGTGTATTCGAAAAATTGACTCCAGATAGAGTTATAATGATGGTCTAGTTAGCTTTTTAATTGAGATATTGTAATTTATATTATTTTAAAAGTGAATGTAGAATTATGATATCCTTGGTTTTTTTTAATGATATGAAAAATGAAGTCGACAAGTGGTTTCAAGATTTATTGGTCTAACCAATGTATATATTAATTTAAAATAAACATAGAGATTCTATTCATTGAATGTACATAATTGTACTAAGATTTTCATAATTTAACTAATCTGAAGGACTTACATTTCAATTTTGTTCGATATTCAGAAACCTTTTAAAATATATTTAAACATTTTGAATTTATATCACGCTTTTATTTTGTTAGTCATTTTAACACCATTTAAAAAAATAAACACAAATTAATAAAATATTATAAAACATATTTTAAAATTAATATTACCTTATAATCAAATCAAACTATGAATACAGTGATACTTATTTTCACTAAAATAGAATTTTGTTCCGACCAATTAATATCAATATATAAATATAAATATGTATTTATATATAAGCTTATATCTATCAATGTAAACTATCTATTTGTATTCCATATATCTATTAAATATATATAATATTAAGTAGTCTACTGTGGTTATGGCTAGCCAAAATTTACGTAAATATGAAATGAAAGAGGAAGGGGAGTTCCAAGTAAATTCACTAGCATTCACTAGGTTAAAATATTGGCAACACAAATTAAGAATGGATATGTTGTAAAACGCTATAAATTGTCCAAATAAGATTTCTTAAATGTTCCAGTTCTCCTTTCTACTATTTTTCATTGGAAATGGAAAATATGTTAAAATAATTATCTTACTTCAATGAACACTGTTTCATGTGTGTGTGTTTTAGCCTGAAAATGTTAGTTCCGATAAATGCCACATGGAAAAACAAATCGTTTCATAAAAATGTTTTTTGAATAACATTTATAGTAGTATGTATTTACTTTTTGCTTATGTATATTTATGCCTTAGGCTCACAGCAGCCTGCCCGGGAATTTCAGAAGCGCACGGGGCCTTGTCATCCATGCCTAGCAGTAAATTAAACAATTTATAGCTGACGCTACAGCTTCGTTTTCAGACACACGAATATTTTATTAGCTGTTTTATTTTATTCTGGTGGGTAAACCATCACCTCGAATCTCCTACCCTTTACCTTCATCCCCACTTTTACCTCTCCCCCCCTCCCCCAAAAAAACAACACATGGCTGAAATTTCAACCCTTCTGTGGGCTCAAATGAAACCTTACACGCTACAACCAAATTGTATTTTTGATGTTAATTTACTATCTTTGTATTTTCTAAGGTAATTTAACTAAACTAAATTAATATTACGAAAGCAAGATACAGTTACACTACAATTTTAAATTAAAAAAACTGTAAAGTTCATCCAACAAAATAAATATTGTAATAATTATACTTAAGTATAGTCAAATATTTCTTACAAAATATAAAAGCTTGTTAAAACAAAGTAGTAGAGAAACACATTTTCAAACCTAACAGATCTGAGATCATATGTAAATAAATCACAGAAATTTTAATCTAAATAAAAATGTTAGGATTATTATTCTAAATAATATTCATAGGTTCGAAATAACTTTTTCAGGCTTTATAGAAACCTAAACTGGTTACGGTTCTTGAAGGAAGTATCATGATACTTAAGGCGCGGCCGAAGGGAGCGCAAGTGTTTTTACAGTTTTTATAGAATTGAAATTTTTTGGCCAAAATAAATCAAATATTTCTCCAGTAGCAACATAGAGTTTAATTTTCTGCACATGCTAATATCAACAGATCTTGAATATCTGTCAAGGGTGTCCTGGAATTTTGTCAAAACCTTTTCTCTTTATTTAAAACGTTTTGACAAAATTCCAGGACACCCTTGACAGATATTCAAGATATGTTGATATTAGCATGTGCAGAAAACTAAACTCTGTGTTGCTACTGGAGAAATATTTGATTTATTTTGGCCAAAAAAAATGTAATGCTATTAAAACTGTAAAATTACTCGCGCTTCCTTCTGCCGCACCCTAAGACCTGTATATAATATTATTTTCATAACTTAACTCCTGAGAGATATAATCCTCTTAAAATCTTGACAAAACAAAAGGTGCATCACCATCCTTTTTACTTTCTCGCTATCTTATAGGTAGAGACAGTATTAGGATCGTCAAAAAAAAATCATACTCGAGATTTTGATGAATCTAGACGTTTCATGACTCCCCCACCCCCCCTCCCCCCAAATCCGAAAAAGTGGTTTCTGAATTTCCGTCTGTCTGTCTGTTTGTCTGTACCTCCAACTAGAGCCTAAACTATTTTACCGATCGGGCCAAAACTTGGTATCTAGGGTTTTCACAGAGTTGCCCCGCGAGGTTTTTGGAATTGGATATCTAACCCTAAAATTAAGGGTAGTTTACTGAAGGGCAAAAAGAAGAAAATTCGATTTTCTCAAAATCGGCTGTAACGATTTTGATTAAATTTCATTTTAAAACATTTATAAATATTACAAACAAAATGGCTAGTCTCAATATTTCGGCAAAATAACTTTAGGGTCTCCGGTATGAAGCGTAAATTATCATTTTTCATCATATCTTCGAAACTATTTGAGATATTATATTACTTTTCATAACAAATATGTAGATCTAATTATAATAAAAATATCTTTTCGAGGCAGATTTTTATAAAACTAATAACATCCAAGCTACACACAAATATATATGTTATTTATTAACTTTTCGAACACTAAAGGTAAAGTATTGCGACCGTAAAATAAATATAACCTGAAATGTTGATGAATGTCAACGTCTCGTGAACCCCCGAACCCTAAAAAGTTGTCTTTGCAATGCCATCGGTCTGTGTGTCTGTTTAAACATAAAATTGAGAGTAGTTTAATAAAGGGCGAGAAGAGAAACAAATCGAATTTTTCAAAATCGGCTATAACGATTTTGATTAAAATTCGTATCTAGGCGTTGATTAAGATTATAAATAAACTGGTTATTTTAATTTTATAATGAAAATTAATTTTAGGGTAAAACTGAAATTCCATATCTGCGCAACTATTTGAAATACTAAATAACTTATCATTGCAAAATTGTAGTACTATTAAAAATTAAAAACTTTTATATGAAATATTTTTTTTATAAAACCAACAGTTTCTGAGATACTGGCAAATATATTAATACAATTTTGTGATCTTTGGTTATAAAGGATACTACCTAGGTTTTAACGCATTTATTCTCCAATGCAGAAAGTAATTAAATATAAGTAAGTCTCTCAAAAAGTTTTTTTTCCCTTTAACCTCTTAGAAGAAATGTTTGTACAACAATGATCTATCTCCATTTTAGACTCAATAGTCAATATTTACCTGTTTTATTAGCCAAAATTTATAAATGACGAATTTAACATCGATGCGATGACATGGATATGTGCATCACCTAATAAAATGTTGAAAAATTTAACCGGAAGTTGAAACTTTAATACGAATTGTTGACCCTTGTGGACCCAATATTGATCTTTTTTATCGGTCCAAATTACTAGTGAGGACATTAATTCTTTAAAAATAAAATAATAAAATTTAAAACCAGTACAAAAAATGTTGTACATAAATATAGTGCAATTTATGCTTGGGTTTGCTAGTGTATATTATTTCGTTTCACATATATTACGAGCTTTGAGTATATATCTCCATTTTTAAACAATAGAGCGAGAAAGTCCGTGCACAGTTCCGTACAATTTTTTTATAACTACATTTTATAAGAACTATACTACTTTGTAATCAATTTTAAAGGCTCTATTCTGATAATATAAAATAAATGGTACGGCACACCGCACAGACTTTCTCTCTCTTTCTATAAACTCGTAAGATCTCTGAACGGAATAATGTACATTGTATCATCACCACTCCACATAAGAACACGCATAAAATAATATACAATGATATATAATCAATGAGAAAAGTGACGCATCTTTGTCCACCTAAGAGCATTTCAAACAGTTTAATGTCTTCCACAAGGGTCAACACTTCGTATTAAAATTTCGATTTCTGGTTAAAATTTTAACATTTTAAAAGGTGTTGCAGATCTTCAAGTCATCGCATTGATATTTAATTATTCATTTATACATTTTGACTAATAAAAAATGTAAATATTGACTATTGAGTCTAAAATGGAGATAGATCATTGCTATGCAAACATTTCTCCTAAGAGATTTAAGGAAAAATAACATACTTTTTTTAGATACTTACTTATATTTAATTACTCTATGGCATTGGAGTATTATTGCGTTAAGACTTAAGTAGTATATGTTTACAACTAAAGCTCACAAAATTGTATTAATATATTTGCAAATATCTCAGAAACTGCTGTTTTTATAAAAATATATGTCAAATAAAAGTTTTTTATTTCTAATAGTCCTACAATTTTGCAATGATAAGTTGTTTAGTTTCTCCAATAGTTGTGGAGATACGGAAATTAACGCTTCTGTAATGTACCCTAAAAATCATTTTCATAGGAAAATGAAAATAGCCAGTTTATTTATAATCTTAATCAACGCCTAGATACGAATTTTAATCAAAATCGTTTAAGCAGATTTTGAGAAAACCAAATTTTTCTCTTTTCGTCCTTCATTAAACTACCCTTAATTTTAAGTTTTTATAGACACACAGAGAGACGGCATTGCAAAGACTATTTTTTAGGGTTCGGGGGGTCATGAGACGTCGACATCCATCAACATTTCGGGTTAGTTTTTTTTTTTACGGTCGCAATACTTTAACTTTAATGTCCAAAAAGTTAAAAAAATTCATATAATTGCGTATATATTGAAAGTTATTGATTTTATAAAAATATATTTCGGATAAAATATCTGTATTATAAATATATATACATATTTGTAATGCTAAGTAATTTCATATCTCAAATAGTTTCGGAGCTATTTAAAAAAATGTTAATTTACGCATCAGACCGGAGCCCTTAAAGCCATTTTGCCGAAATATTGAGGGTAGCCATTTTGTTTGGAATATTTATTAATGTTTATAAATGAAATTTAATCAAAATCGTTGGAGCCGATTTTGAGAAAATCGACTTTTTCTCTTTTTTCCCTTCAGTAAACTACCCTTAATTTTAAGTTTTAATAGACACACAGACAGACGGCATTGCAAAGACTATTTTTAAGGGTTCGGGGGGTCATGAGACGTCGACATCCATCAACATTTCAGGTTAGTTTTTCTTACGGTCGCAATACTTAAGCTTTAATGCCCAAAAAGTTAAAAATATATATATATAATTGCGTATATATTGAAAGTTATTAATTTTATAAAAATATGTTTCGAATAAAATATTTGTATTATAAATATATATACATATTTGTAATGCTAAGTAATTTCCTATCTCAAATAGTTTCGGAGCTATTATAAAAAATGTAAATTTACGCATCAGACCGGAGCCCTTAAAACGATTTTGCCGAAATTTTGAGAGTAGCCATTTTGTTTGGAATATTTATTTATGTTCATAAATGAAATTTAATCAAAATCGTTAGAGCCGATTTTGAGAAAATCGACTTTTTCTCTTTTTGCCCTTCAGTAAACTACCCTTAATTTTAAGTTTTAATAGACACACAGACAGACGGCATTGCAAAGACTATTTTTAAGGGTTCGGGGGGTCATGAGACGTCGACATCCATCAACATTTCAGGTTAGTTTTTCTTACGGTCGCAATACTTAAGCTTTAATGCCCAAAAAGTTAAAAATATATATATAATTGCGTATATATTGAAAGTTATTGATTTTATAAAAATATGTTTCGAATAAAATATTTGTATTATAAATATATATACATATTTGTAATGCTAAGTAATTTCATATCTCAAATAGTTTCGGAGCTATTATAAAAAATGTAAATTTACGCATCAGACCGGAGCCCTTAAAACGATTTTGCCGAAATATTGAGAGTAGCCATTTTGTTTGGAATATTTAGTAATGTTCATAAATGAAATTTAATCAAAATCGTTAGAGCCGATTTTGAGAAAATCTACTTTTTCTTTTTTTGCCCTTCAGTAAACTACCCTTAATTTTAGGGGTAGATATCCAATTCCAAAAACCCCTCGGGGCAACCCTATGAAAACCCTAGATATCAAGTTTCAGCTCAATCGGTAAAATAGTTTAGGCTCTAGTTGGAGGTACAGACAGACAGACAGACAGACAGACGGAAATTCAAAAACCATTTTTTCGGATTCAGGAAGTCATGAAACGTCAAAATTCATCAAAATCTCGAGTTCGATTTTTTTGACGATCACAATACTTTCTCTACCTGTAAGATAGAGAGAAAGTAAAAGGAATACAAAAAGTTTTGGATGGGCTTATTACAATTTGTGACCTGTAGATTTTTTCCATAAGTACATTGCTCCTTAAAGACCAACGAAAAACGGCAGAGGACCTACTGCTTTTGCGTTTTTTGACTTCCAAGATTTTCACTCGATGCACAATTTTGTATCATTAAGAAAGCGCTTTTATATTTCATAAAAAGTGTAGTTTACAAACTATATTTTCACCATTCAGCTAATTTAATTTACGCACTTCAGCGAAAGTAATTTAAGTGAGAATACAGCACACTCCTCTATCTACGATGAAGTGTAGTGTTAAGAAGATGTGCAACAGTAATTAAATATTTCTCTCAGAGTTTTGATAAGGGAATTAAACTTAACAAAGAGCTATGATCCAAAAATATATTCAGTATATGCTAAGAGCTCTATACAGAATAATTTCAGAAGCTTTCCAAAGCGAACAGATAATTTAGACAGGTTTTAACGTGTAAGTGAAATGCTTCGGGGCTCATCCGGTAAATCAAGCCTTAATGCTTTTTTTTTGTTTCAAAATCAAACTAATAAAAATCGAGTGCTAATACTTGGGATAAAAACATTGCAACCTCTGAAGTTAATCGCAGACAACCCAGATGCTGAAATGCAATTAAGCAAGAATATTACTATGAGTTATTACATCAAGGTATAAAGCCACGCCTAAGTATCACTGAGCTACCGCTCTCACCAGCTTTTTGATAACCGAACAATTATACAATGCACTACTTGCCAACGTACTGCACAAACGAAAACCAGTCCCAACTAATGGACGCTAAAACGTAACCGTATTAAATTAAACTCTCCCAACAGAAGGGTCCAGGCTTCATTTAATTATTAGTCGGACAATATCTACTATGCGGACAGCCGGTTGGACATAATTGATATGGCTTATGGTACGAGGACTTAACGGATAATCACATGAGCGAAACAATGTTTAAATTAACAATGAGTGTTTAGGTTAACTTCATTATTGCGAGGAAACGTACTGCTATGCATTGACTAATTGTGTTTTGCGGCTTTTTTTTTCCCTTCCTTCCCAAAATCCGGACGTGTGTAAAGTATCGATAAGCTTCGTAATGTACATTGTGAATTTATACAGGTTTGGGTTATCACGTTTAGTAGCGAACTTTGAACTGCCGCATGTGTACTTTTACTACGCATGTTGCGATTTGATTATGGGGGTAAAATATTTTTTAATGGAGATGTAGGTCAATGTTTGATGTCTATTTAAAATTTCTGACTCGAAAAAACTAGCTAAGATGAAAGTCTATAAAATATGATAGGATTATAGTTGATAGTAACTCAGTAATCAGATAGTTCTAAGGTACTAACACATTAAAGATGATCAGATGCTAAATACAAATCATATTTATGTCCGTATTTTAAGGTTTTGTTAAAAGCAGAAATCAGGTTATTGTTAATAATAGGGTGAATGAATTGATGAAGTCAACCTTGATGGCCTTGAGGTAAAGTGCGCATTTTAGGATCAGTTGTTCTTGGGTTCAAACTCAGCTGAGGTCGACGTACTTTTCTTGAGCGAGTACAACTTTCTTGGGAAGGGACGTAAAACCATCGGCCCCATGTCGATTGTGACATGTAAAAGAAACCTAGAAGGTATGTGAAAATACCTTTCCTGGCAAAATTGGTAGGCCCTTTCACCCTCGCTCATAGAAATTCTCGTGCGCTAATATAATCAGTTAGCTTAGAAAGTGAGCGTTAAATATCTTAAATGAATAAAAATAAAATAACTGATAAAAGCTCAGAAACATATACTTGCTTATCGTTGTACATTCTTGCAGTATTAAACTGCGCCTATAATATATTAGATATACAATATTTTATACAGCCATACGCTGGTAACATGCAACTTCCATGCATTACAGTAGTTTTCAACTGCGCCTATTATACTTCGGATAGGCAATATACTATACAGCCTGAGCTTAGAAAAAAATCTGTTGCAGCCCCTTTGTGTACTTCCTTTGCATGTGACCCTTTCTTTTCATCCTTAAGTTCCTAAACTAAGGCTAAAGATAAAAGAACTATCATGAAGTTGCGAGCAAAACTAGAGGATAAAAAAAAACTGTGATCAATCACATATTCTCTCACCCCCCCCCCCCCCGGTACACCCAACAATATTCAAGCCTTGACCTCCCCGTCAATGGCAATAGTCTACCAAAGTTGACCTGTACAAATATTTGATATTATCGTTTTATTTATTTCTCTCTCTCTGTATACAGGAGTGGATAGGTTTTTTTTAGCACCGCGTCTTACTTCCCGTTCGGGTTATATACCGATGTACTAATTACACTAATGGATTAGGGACTAGGAAGGTTTGATTGAGAGGAAGTGCAGCCGCATTTTCGTGGAGGAAGAGTGTAAAGATATTTATGAAAAACAACCCTCATTGCACTTGACCGGGATCGAACTCTGATCTCCCCATCTTCAGCAGTCTAGTCTAACACGAGAGTAGCGCCCCCCGAATCAGGTACTAGTGGATAGTTGCAAACAATGACTGCATATTATCGTGTATTTAAAACTTTTTATTGAGTAAGGTTCTACAGAATGAGGCCTCACTCGGCCTTACAGTCAAATGTTTACTCGTCAAGGGTAGTAAAATTTTAATATATTTTGAGTTTTCACTATTTAATTCTAAGCAAAACGTATATTTTTACCCTTTCACACCACGATGATAACTTTAAAATGACCCCTCTTCCAGCCTTCTATTTTTTTCTTGCGCCATACCATACAAGAAATAGTTGAGCTATTATTTTTAACCAAATAGAAATATTTTATTTAATGATATATAATCATACACAAATCAGGGTTGCCATGGCGACGTAAACAAATAACGATTGTACAGATGAGTCACCGCGCACAGAGTAGAAACTCTGGAAGCTCTTTAGAAAAAATAAAATTATTTTAAGCTACTGTTTTTTTGGTCTTTCTGGCCCCATAAACTTTAAAATGAGGCTATTTTTTCAAAATACGTTCTGCCATTTTCTTGTAATCTCTATTACTGGAAATGGGCTTATAAAAATTTAAGTGAAAATGTATATATATGAGTACACAAACACACACACACAAGTGAAAATTTAAGTAAAGCAGGTTGTGTGTCCAAGCTAGGAATTGGACGGAAACGTCTCAGGATAAGGTTGAAGGGTGAGCGCTCATTCTTGTGGCCATGAACTTTGGAATTATTAAGGATAGAGTTAGTTAGTTTGATATGGATCGCAATTTTACCAAACCTTACCGAATATCTTAGGATTTCAAAAGGAACTACACAGCACTGGTTAATTTTAAGTTGCACCCTAGTTTTTGTTGACATTAATTTTAATTGATAAACTATTTCCATCCGAATGCACAGCACTACTTTATCAAAGATTAGAGTATAAATTTTCCGAACAACAAGGAACGGCTAGAGATTTCTAGCACTTGCGTAGCATTCTCACTTATTCAATATTTAAAAAATATGCTTTACCTGTATATATGCACAAAAGTATGTAGTATATTATAAAAATACATATTCTGTGGCTTAAATCTAGGTAAATGGTGACGTTCCATTGAAACGAAAGAAAGTAAATTAAGAATACTTCTGCATAAAGAAAAATAAAGAAACCTTTGAAATGAAAAAATATCTCTAGCTTTTTTTTTTTTTTTTTGTGGGTGGAAGAGGGCTGGTAGAAGGGGGAAATGGGTCAGATCTAGTGAGGTAAACCAAAGGAGGAAATGTCAGGAAAGAAGAGGTATTGCTCTTATATTCCTGACACGATGAATATATTCCTATAGAGGAGGTTTTTTTTATCACGCTATATATAGGAGCAGAACCCACGATATTGAAATCGTGCTTTATTGCTTGACACAAAATACACTGCGCGATCTATATCATTGTTCCTACGACTACGCTGGTTATTTTTTTTCTACTCTCTTGGGGTGCCACTTCTCTTTAGAGTCTTGTCGTAAAATGGCTCTCAAAATATCTTCCCCAATATCGACTTGGTTTATCGACTTGACCTGCCGTTGGTGGTCAGGACAGGAAACTACCACTGGCAATACCATGAACCTATATTGTTACCAGTAACAGTATATGTTATTTAGTTTATGTTTCATCTATAAATAAATGGTACGGCACAATCGAACTTTAGTTCTCACATAGTCTTTTATAGCTTGTGACGTTTTTGAAGGCTGTTGGCAGTGAGCGCCCCTTGATACGTTATCCCTAGAAAACTAACCTTATTTTGATAGTCATGTAAAAATATTTTCAGATTAAAACTTTGAGCAAAATTGACATTGAAATTTCTTAACCACTCCAAATTTTCAAAATTAAGTCATATGTAAAAATACTGCACAATTTTTTTACGCTCAAAATAGATGAGGTTTTTCTATTTATTAGTGATAATAAAATTGACAGCAACGGATCACATGAATTGACGTATTAATACGTGAATACTTTTATAGCTTTCATATAAGGCTATTTTTAGAAAATTGTATTGTACCTACTAATGCTGCCTCGTGACAATAGAGATGCTAGGCATTGTACTCGACCTTAAGGCCTGAATTTCATCTCAACCTAGTGTGGTGAGGATCCCCCTCCCTCTCTCCCTCCACTTCTTTCCTCTTCTTCCCTCCACATTTATACATAGTGGTTTTTACAGCCTATCTATGTACCTTTTTTTCAAAGTTCAACCTTATATTGGATTCCTATTATTATTATTTAGTCTTGTATAGACAATGCTAAGCCGTAAAAAATTAGAAACTCTGTATAGAAATTAATGTTAAGAAGTAGTTTTTTTATAAATACATAATTATTTACTGTTAAATCTTACTTTTTTTAAAATTATATCTTATATTGATAAACATCAGAAAAAACCAAGTAATTCATTATGAGAAGGACTATATAAGTAAAAAAAACTTGTAACCGGAAAAATAAACAAGATGCTTTGACACTCCATGCCTGATATTTTGTATTTCATCTGAACACGATGTAAACCCGCTTCAGTGGCAAATGATCTAAGGCGTCACTCTCGTGTTAGACAGTACTGCTGATGACTGAGAGATCGGGATTTGAATCCCTGTCCGGTCCACCGAGGGTGGTTTTTACTAAATGTTTTCTCACTCTTCTTCCACGCAAATGCAGGTAGATTAGCTCTAATATTCTTCCTTCCTCATCCCCACCACCCCTCATTATAGTAATTATAATTTTTGCATAAAACCTGGACAGGCAGTAAGACGCAATGATATATATATATATCTTATCAATCCAATAAAACAAATTTGAAACTGCAGATGAGCCTAACGCTGCCCCGCGCATCCCTGTAATACACGATAGCATTATTTTGTCGCCCGCATAGACAGGGTTGGTCAAATTTTAAACCTGTAAAGACATTCACAATTTTGGAGGTGAATTGTTTTAATTAATTACACTCCCATAATCATTATAAGCTTTGCGTTAGATTGTGGTTCATCGATTAGTATACATATCTCCATCTGAGTAGGCCATAGTTCAATCCCAACCATCTCTTCTCAATTAGATATTTTACATTCGACTTCTAGGCGAGGGAAATTGTGGACTCCTAAGTAACTGTATTAGATACAAAATGATGCTTCGAACCATAAATAACATCAAATATCGATTTTTTTGAGGTCTTTATTAGAAAATTGTTAAGTTGGGATTAGCAAAAATATTTTTTCTACGATATAATAAAGGATTTTCAATTTGGCTGTATTTTTTTTTAATGTGATAAATTTGGTTTACTGACCTCATTTACACTGCTTCCTATTGAAGGTTACTTAAAACTGCATTAGGGTGTGATACCAAGCTAGAGCTGTATTACTTACTTAGTTACACACTCTCCGTGGGACGTAAGATGGTCCTTCAAGTTGGGAATGTTTGGAACGCAAGTGAAGGGCAGTGTTTTTTTTTTTTAGTTTTTGTATTAAAACAGTTTTTTTCACCGAAGTAATCAAATACTGCTCCAGTAGAAACATAGAGTTTAGTTTTATTCAAATAGAATTATCTACAGTTTTTGAATATCTGTCATGAGGATAGCGGCATTAGATGAGAAACTATTTAAATGAAGATAAAAAGTTTTCATTGAATTCCAGGACACCGTTAACAGATATTCAACAACTGTTTCGTGTTGAGCTAGACTGCCTAGGACGGGGGGATTGAGGTTCGAATCGTGCTCGGGTGAACTGGGGTGGTTTTACCCTAAATGATTTTCTATTCTCCCTTCACGCAAATGCGGGTTAACTTCCTCTATATTTAACGTTCCCAATTCCTAACCCATTAGCATAATAACTTAAGCGTATAACTTGAACGGGTAGTAAGACTCAGTGATAAGAATTATTATTATTATTACTGAATAAATATTTGGTTTATTTAGATAGAAAAATATTTTGCTATAAAAACTGTAAAAACACTGGCAATTTCTCGCGTTTCCCTTCACTAGCACCTTAAACTATGGTTGGTTGATTATAACCAGAGCGGGCACTACACCATGTAATCATCTCTGAGGGAGCTGTTTGGCTACTATTTGAGAAGCAGCGTTGTTATTCTGTTGTTTTAGTGTGATCAATCTTCCCTCAAATATAATACAAGTTTCGCAACGCTGGTTCGTCGATGTTTCCAGTAACTTCTTCTAAAGGCCGGTTTACATTGGTCGAGTAGCCGGAAGAATAACTGGAGCCAGTAGGGAAAAGCAAGCTACTTGCCCTGTGTAACGGCTGGACTAGTATTGGTGGGGAGTATTTTGGCGAGTAAATGGGAGAGTCGAGTGGATAGACAGGAGATCCATTCACTCGCCCACTCTCCTTTCCCCACCACCACATTTTTAACTCGACCGTTCACCGGCTCACCTCACTCGACCAATGTAAACAGGTACAGGCAAGTGTATAGTCGAGCACAAAGTGTTGGAGAGGACGCACGTGCTTTCTACGCAGTGCCAGTTTCTGGTGTTCTCTTGTTGTGGTGCTACCTTAATATGAGGTGGTCAAAAGCAGAGACTATAGTCAATAGGATAGCAGATTCCCCATGAGTGTCCTTTCTACTTATCCACTCTCGTACCCATTTTCATTTCTTTCTGGTCACTTCTTCTTGGATTGTTTCAGTTAATTTACAAACTTAAACTTGTACAAAGCTTTTGACACATTTTATCACATCTCGACACCGATGGTGGAGCACAAACGGATTAATCCTGCTTTCTCTCTACAAGACAACTGACTTGGTCGTGTGTAAACCGCTACTTGCCATTGCTGACGCCAGTAAAGTAGCCAGTCAAGCTACTTGCCATTGCTGACGCCAGTAAAGTAGCCAGTCAAGCTACTTGCCATTGCTGACGCCAGTAAAGTAGCCAGTCAAGCTACTTGCCATTGCTGACGCCAGTAAAGTAGCCAGTCAAGCTACTTGCCATTGCTGACGCCAGTAAAGTAGCCAGTCAAGCTACTTGCTCACTTGACCTGCCTCCCTTCTTACCCCGTGTAAACGGGCCTTTCTTTACCCAGCACACCACCTTCCGATTTAAATGAAAGCGAGGAAATTTGGCAACAGTTAACTGAGAGAGAGCGAATATAAAGCTTTTCTCTATATGACCTGCATTTACCTCGGAGGTTATAGTGGGTGTAAGATTCCGTTATAAAATATAATTGGTCGGTCATTAATTAGGACCTGACTGTCACTGCCTAGGTATCTGAGACATTGCCATTCAAATGTTGCACTTAGGTTAAGTATTCATATCACCTTTAACAGTACACGATTTTGGTGTTTTTTGAAAGGAGCACAAAACTATTTTATACCATCACATTTACATCTTTACTTGTAAAAATAGTTTAAAGTTGACGTTTTGCAGTCTAAAAATTCAAAATTACAAATATTGGGGTGAATCACTAAGACCAAAATAATAGGGGGACTCACAAATCAAACTGTACTGTCATTTATATTTTCCCACTTTCCTTTTGGTTCTCCTACTGTCAGACAGATTCACCCAGTAACGCCATAAACCAATTAGTGTTCTGGGTGTTTGTGGATTTCTGCTAAGCTCTTATAGCACTTTAAAGTTACTTTGATGGTTGTTAATGTTCAACTCCGACCGAAAAGGATCAATTGATGGGGGTAAATTTATTTTATCTGCTTATATGTCTCCTTTCAGATTTGTCTTTTATGAATCATAGCCACTATAGTTTTTTTTCTCTTCATAAACGTCGATGTGACAAAAGCATCAAAATAAAGAACTTACAGATGCGGTTACTTTTATTTTTCCATATTTATAGAGCCCCAATCCAGAGAAAGAAATATAAATTATCCATAAACGCTAAGAAACTTCACCAAAAAAAATACACCCTTAACAAGACACCATTGTTAGATGAAGCTCTCTCTGGTGACATTAAAACTAATTTTCCTACCCTCTCCCTCCAGATACTTAAAGCCCGCGCGGTTAACGTTTGTTCCGAGTTTCTAGCTGACCTGATTTTCACCTGATGCAGTTAGTTTTGTACCATATACCCCGGGTGCATGTAGGTCGTCACAGCATTCTCGTGTTTGCAATGCCAAAATATATTTAATTTTCCAGCAGAAACCTAGAGTTTAATTTTCTTCCCAGTGATATCAACAAATTCCGTTGATGTCACAATATGAAGCAAAATTAAACTTTATGTTTCTACTGGAGCAATACTTGTTGTATTCTTTATAAAACAAAGTTTAGCTATAAAAACTGCAAACACACTGACCTTTTCTCGCCTCCCCTACAATCCCACCTCAATGTTTGTGTATGGGTTCGTTTGACTATCCAAATTGGTAGGCAGACTTTTCTTAGGGTCATTGATGGGTGTAGTGGTAGATGTGCACTGTGAAATCCTTTGATTTATTTCCCAAGCCCTGTTATGATAAATTTAAATGATAGGAAATCCCACGGCACTCAAATCAAAAATATTGCATAGCTCTACTCAATAAAAGTTATATACTCTCAGTTTATAAAGGTATATGTATTGCTGGTGATGAGGGAAATTGAGAGTTGCATATGATCCACTTGGGCGGTCACACGTTCTAACATGTGACGGTGAGATTGGGGTTCAAATCTTGGTTGGATATACTCAGCGTGTTTTTTTTACCAAACTCTTTCCTACTATTCCTCTACGAATATGTCGGTACAATTCCTTTGAAATTATACCTTCCTCATCCTTATTACATCAGCGTATTTAAGGTACGCGTATAGCCTGGACAGAAACTAAGACGCGGTGAGGGAAAAAAAGAAGAAAAACCCTCGTATTATTTGGAGCGTTTTACAAAATGTTATTTTCACAGTATTTTTATGTACTCACTCCATATTACTGAGGTTGAATTGCTTCTAAGTCTTCCTTTTAATTTCTACACTTAAGATCAATTTTAAGTTATCCTTAGTCAAGCAAAATACCTACAATTAAAATCCAACCTCAATCCAATCTCAAAGCTAGTATTGATCCTATGTCAGAACCCTCCCCCCGGCCCCCTTTTACTCAAACTGCTAATAATATCGGCCGATGTTGCCACCTGGGATGGGACCAAGGTCCTTTGATGACCTAGTATGTATTGTTAATTCACACTCTAGGCGGTTCACTATTAGTGGAATACAATAACACAGGTAACAATATCGGCGCAAACTGCTTCCTCGCGTTAGTTCCCACTACACACCCTTCTAATGGCCGCTGGTTCGACCGCTACAAATTACAAACCGGGGGAGCACGCGGCGTGACTCTATGGTGTGTGCCTGCCTAACTCTCGGGAAAATCAGTATTCAGTGATCTCCATACCGCCACAGTTGGTCGTATGGTCAACCTTTCTACCTTAGGGCGAACCTTCTAAAACTACTCTCGAGTGATATAGTTCAAGAGGAATGTGCTCTATTCTTACTTGGTCCACTTTCACTGATATGTGTCAATATTATACTACCCGTTCGGTTTATACACTTATCTACTAATTATTATAATGGATTTAGGGATTAGTAAGGTTAAATTTAGAGGAAGTGCAGCCGTATTTACGTAGAGGGAAAGTGAAAAGCCATTAATGAAAACCAACCTCATTACATCCTACCGGGATTTTAACCGCAATCTTAATGACATCGGCAGTCCAGTATATTGTGAGAGTGATGCATTAGGTCATGTGTCCACCAAAATGGGTAGTAGTTGTAATAAATTTGTAACTGTCAGATGCTATTCTTTTTAACAGATTATATATTTTAGAGACCAATGGACCAACACTAACACACTGTTTTTTTTCTAGAACAAGCCGTTCGTACGAAATAATAAATGGTAACATCACACACCAGTGGCCATGTTGACAAGGGCATCAGTCGCGTATTATCTGGTTTCATGTTAGGATTTTGGGGATGAGATCCTGGCTGGGTGTAAACAAACTGATTCTTCACTAATGGCTCCCCGCTCAAATGCCAGTAAATTTATCCTAAATTCAGCATGAATATTCGGTTAGTCCTCATGGGCGGCTAGACACAGAACGAAATGAAACGGAACTTTCCTGAACTGACAGTTTGATTAGGTCTTTACCTGCGCAAACATCTTAACTAAAGTCCATACCAGCATTTTAATGCACAAAGAAAGATGCCGAGTTAACAAATTTAATTCAAACATTATTACAGCTATGCCCGAAAATATGTTTAAGTTGAGATGGAAAAAAGCGTGAGTTAAGGATGCTACATGATACAACTCTGAGACGCGTTACTGACATTTAGAAATACCGCATTATTTAAGTTTTATAATTTTACTTTTTATAGATCCCTCGGAGAGAAAATTATTGTAATCGTCGAAAAAATTGAGCGTAAAATTTTTATAAATGTTGGCGTTTCATGACACCCCGAAACATAAAAATTGGTTTTTGCGATGTCGTATGTCTGTATGTGTGTCTGTATTTTAGCCTAGAGATGAAATATTTGTACTGATCTGACTAAAACTGGATGTCTAAGGTTTTATTAACGTCCCCCCCCCCCCAATGCTTTTTTTTTAATTAGAATATCTAGCTCTAAAATAAAGGATAGTTTACTGAGAGGTAAAAATAGAAAAACAAAATTGACTCAAACCCGCTCTAGCAATTTTTATTAAATTTACTATCCGGGTATTGGTAAACATTACAAACAAAAGGTTATTATCATTTTCACATGAAAATGACTTTAAAAGAACTTCACAGATGCATAAATTTCAAATTTTGATCAAATCTCCGCAACTATTTGAAATACGAAACTACTTATCATTGTAAAGTTGTAATTATTTTGATAAAATCAACCGTTTCTGAGCTTTAAGCGAATGCGTGTTTGAGTCCAAATCCGATTCCAGGACAAACTAGATCGGACTTGGCCAAATTGTTATATCCTGCCACTTGTATGATAAATCGATGTAGCCCGATGTTTCTAGGCATAACTAGTTTTCAGCCTTCTTAACCTATACGATTAATCGAACTTGGACATGTTTCATAGTGCACAGTTTGCGCGCAAATGTTGTTGCTTAACCTAACCTAAACCTGGTTTGACATTATAAAATTTTAGGCCGTACTAATTTCTCCTATGAGTTAGACCAAAATCTCAATATTAATACTAGACTAAACTAGTACATCCTTAAACTCTTAGGGTGTATCAAAGCTATTTGGTATTTAAAATAATTGTTATGCTCTTTTGTGGACAGAGATGTTCTTTTTTTTTTCAATGTTCCTGTAAGAGCGTATATTTCACTTATGCTCTTGGGGTGTTTCTGCAACAGTGTATATGATCTCGTTTCACAAATCTTAGGAGTTTTTAGTAAATGTCTCTATATTAAGAGGAAAGAGAGAGAAAGGCTTTGTGGTGCACAATACCATTTATTTAGTATAAATTTCAACAAAATGTTGGCGAAAATTATCAGCAGGCTTATGACCAGTTAAAAACATTTACATTTTGAGTTTAAATGTGTTTTTTTAAATTCAATGACGCCTTACGATAAAAATTGAACTTCTTAGAATAATAATAAAAAGTTGGTGACCTGGTGGTCTAGGGGTAAGGTGTCAGACTTCTGTGCTGAGGGTCCGGGGTTCAATCCTCGGTACCGGCACAGATTTATCTGATTGCCAAACCCTTCCTTCACCTCTGACAAGACGTGTATTAATCACAACTTGTGAATGTGAGGAATGCCAGGCCTCCACCGTGGTTCGGATTCCACGTTAAACTGTAGGTCCTCCATTTCATCTCACAATCACCCTACCATTACACATTAGCGTAAGTGCGTATAACCCGAACGGGTAGTAAGACGCGGTGCTAATAATAATAATAATAATAATAATAATAATAATAAAAAGTTTATAAACCTATATCACTAGCCTTTCTCTTTCAAATAAAGTCACGTTTTGTTTGATAGTATCCCAACATTACATTTAAAGATAATGTGGTATTGTTTTATAGGGTTTTATCTAAGTTATCACACTTTTTCATAGGATCATAGAATTTTAACTTTTTAATTCATCAGAAACTTGATGATAATTTACGACTGTATTATATAAAAAGCAATATTAAAATATATTCAACCCCTTAATAAATAATCCTGGATTTCCAAACGTCTGAAACTCTTCTCACTGCTCTCCCTTAAGAACCGTATGTTTGCAGGGTTTTGTATAACCAAATACTGTTTTGTCCATTATAAATAACCAGTTGTTTATTATATTTGTTCAGTTTAATAACACGTATACCCACTTCTGTTGCCGTGTGGTCTAACGCGCGACTCTCTTTGTTGGACTAGACTCCCGAATTCGGGGAGATCTGGGTTCAATCCTGGTCGGGTGCAGTGAGGGTGGTTTTCCTAAATGGTTTCTCTTCTTTATTTCTATACAAATGAAGGATCACTTCTCAATTAAACCTTCCTAATCCCTAAACCATTAGCTTAATTAAATACATAGGTGTATGAACCGAACGGGTATTAAAACGCGGTGCTAAATAAAATGTATACATATGAGTACTGCGTAATTTAAAAATGACTTATTTTTCTTAATTTAAAAATGTTTCTGATCTAACTCCACCATGCTTATGACAAGTATGCTTTTATAAATATTAAGATTCCTAAGTGTTGAGAATTAAACTAAATGTATCAATTTTTTTTGTCAAAAATATATTTATTATTATTATTATTATTATTATTATTATTATTATTATTATTATTATTATTATTATTATTAGCACTGCGTCTTACTACCCGTTCAGGTTACACGCACTTACGCTAATGTGTAATGGTAGGTTGATTGCGAGATGAAATGGAGGACCTACAGTTTAACGTGGAATCCGAACCACGGTGAAGGCCTGGCATTCCACACATTCACAAGTTGTGAAAAATACACGTCTTGTCAGACGAGGGGTTTGGCAATCAGATAAATATGTGCCAGGATTTTTCTTATAAAAACTTGAAAAAATAGGGACGTAAACTGGCGTTTCCTTCCATACCACCTTAAAAATGCCCGAGAAAGATTAAACCTAAATTGCGTAACACCGAGTATTGTTTTATTGCTGGACGGAATACTGAATAAAAGACGGAAGAAATCTCCTAGAAGCTTAAAACACCTCCGCCTGAGACGTGACGGCATGAGATCAACTTTGGTTTGGTCGGGTAAAGGCACCATTCAGACGATTAAACGGGGATCATGTTAGTAAACTGGTGTTACATCTCAGGTGTCCGGCCGTCTCTTGACATCGTCCATCTCCCCCCAACGCAACCCTCACCCAGGTGATGGGGAGCAATCATGCCAACCGTGAGACCGCGGTTTAGATTAGAGGGTGTAGGGTGGGTGGGGTGACCCAACACGACCTACAATAGACCTATCAGCTTGGACGTTGACCTTACAATAGGTTTAATCACTTTGACATCGTGTGGCGATGCTATTAATATAGGTAATAGCGAGGCACAATGCCTAAGAGATAGGCGCAGAGGTGAGTATTAAATTTTGAAGGATCAACTTGGGCACGTGTTAAAGGTGTGAGCCCAGGGTATGTGCCCGGGGGTGGAGGGTTGGTCTGTAGCCCATCACATTTTTTCCAAAATATAAACTTATATTATTATAATTACAATTCCTAAAATTCAATTTTTTTTAGCATTACGTCATACTATCCGTCCGGGCTACATGCATACGTAATAATTACACTAATGTGTTAGGAATTAGAAGGGTCAATTAAGATGAAGTGTAACCACGTTAGCATGGAAGGATAGTGATAAACCATTGAGAGGAAACTACCATCAGTATACCCGACCAGGATTAGAACCCTGATCTTACAGTCGTCGGTGGTCTACTCTATTGCGAGAGTAATGCTTTAGATAATGCGGCCACAAAATCGGGTTTGAGCCCTGGATAAATTCTAAATATATTGTTGAGTGCTTTGGAAACCCTCTCTCTCCCACCTCCATGTCATCTATACTTTTTAAATTTAATCTTGTAAATTCTCTGGTAGGTGACTAGTGAAGCTGTCAAACGATTGTAAGTTTAAAACATTATAGAATACATTTTTTCTGTCAATATTGACAATATTTTAACTATATTATTATTTGTATTGTGTTACTTGTATTGATGCTAGCTGTAAAAAGTTACAGTAATACAACATATGATTTGATGTATGAATATATGAAAGAAGCGCTAGTAATTTGGGAAAATGTTTGATATGGTAGGAAGGACCTTCCGTATTAGTTGACAGTTATATAAGTTAATAAAACAAATGTAATATATCATTACGTCAAGTCATGTGATAAACATATATCATTTAATGTTACCAATTTTTAAAGCGAGAATATTTTTGTATTATAAAGTTATTCTAACCGTGTTCTTATGAATGGCAATGTCTCTATCTACTATCTATATTAATAAAATGAAGAGTTTTCTTGTCTTTCTTGAGTATTAAGAGATATATACTGCAAGCAGAAGTGTAAAATTTAAATGTCTTCAAATGTTTAAAAAATCTCCCGGGCAGCGCCAGGCTCTTTAGATAGTCATACATATACAAATAACCATTTAATATTTTATCATGGTTGGTGTAAGCAAAACTATGACTTAACACGTTGTTCTGCTCAACAATCCAACCTTTTCCTAGCCTAAATAATGGTCGAGAGCGTTACGCGTGAGTTAAAACAAAAATATTATGATATATCCATCTTTTTTTGTTTGTTATTTAATGCAATTTGTTTGGTTTTGTTTTATTTTACACCGAGTAACACTTTAAATTAAATTTATTTTTGTTGTTTATATATAACAAAAACATATAATATACAAATTAACCTTAGGTATGGTTTGTTTCTTTGATATACAGTAAACACACTTATTATAAAAACATATCCTTAAAATTACTGAGAAATCTAGAGGGGAAAAAGGGTATAAATAGAAGTAATAATTCTAATGCTATTAATAATATCAATTGTTTGGTAACATTGAAATTATAGATACACACATTTTAAGGTAATATATTATGTTTTAGTAGTAGTTAAAGTGATAGTAGTTAGTAAAGTAGTATGTAATGTTTTTTAAACACATTTCAAATGTATGAACATTATTTTAAAACAATTTCAAAATAAAAATAAATATTTGTGATAAGAAAGTCATTACTAACTGGATGCAATTAATGATAATATGGTGTACCTTCAAACACACGCGAAAGTTGTATTTATCCCATTACTAACTAATTTCACAATTAGGCCTACATTTTGACATACTAAGTTTAATGTCATACCTGTTATCGAACTTAAGACGCCCTTATATTTTTATACGAGTTGTAAGAGCTATAAAAACAAAGTTTTGAAATAAAAGTTAGCGCCAAGACGGAATGGTTGGATCCCGTAATGTATGCCGCAGGTAATAAAAATATTATTAAAATTGTGAGCATATCATAAATTTCAACTTGTCGTGCAATAGATCTTGATTTTCATAACTCCGTGTTGTAGAGAACATAGCGCAGTAAAATTATATTGGTGTGTGGTCCACACGATATAAAGTAGATGCCTGTTTATTTTAAGGGGCTGCGCGAGGAAAAACTTGTTGTCAATATCGAGAAAAGTATATTTACTTAATTCTGTATATTTTTATTTCAATGTTATAAAAAAATACTATAGTTATGTAAAATAGTCACAATTAAATTTGTAATTTCATCAAATAAAATTAAGAACAAACAGTTTTATACAAAATTTATTTATCTAGACAAACAAATGTTAGTATTACTTCTTTTAAGATGTTATGGCATTTCAAAATAAATTTAGATATTCGTATGTCTAGCAAAATGATTATTAATTGATTGTTACAAGAATCTAAGGGGTAGGTTGCTTATAAATAAGGTTGCTGAGAGGAAGTGCACCCACATTTGCTTGTAGAGGAAATGTAAACTCGATCGGTCATAAATTCCACGTAGGAAGCCACCCCATCTCATCTCAGTGTTTTCAAACGAGATTCGAAGCTTGACATCTACGTCAATTAGTGGATAGCCCGAATGGGTAGTAAGACGCAGTGCTAAAAATAATCCAGGTCAGGTAAGTATATTTTGATCTTAACACCTTAGACTCCATGCTCATCAATGCAAGTCATTTAAAACTACAGTAGATTAGCACCGGGATTTAAGTATTTTAAGTACATTCACAGCAATTGATTTTATTTCTAACACTGGATCGAAGTGAAAGAAATATATTTTAAAAATAATTCTTTTATACATTATTCTTGTTTTATAAATTGTTTTTATATCGTATTTCATACAATCATTTTAATGAAAGCAAAAACCAATTATTTTCACTTTTTACATTTCTTTGTAAAACAATATCCAATATGGTTGAATTTTATAGATTTATAAGAGGTTAAAGAAGAGAATTAAATAATTGAGAACTTGTGCGTTAGTTGTTTGTTGACAGTTTCTAATTTAAATATTTTTTTGGAGACTGACAGTTTGAAGAGATAGTAAATGAAATGAAATAAAACTAATGCAATTTTAATTCTATTGGCCTTGATGACAGTTTTTTTAATCAATTCACTTCGTTTTAAAATGTTTGTGTAGACAGGACTATGAAATGAAATTAGAGAGAACAGTTTAGATATTTATTGACCTTACCTTTGATAACAGCTACAAATTAAATTGCCAGATTTGATTCATTTAAGTATACAAGGACATACGCTTAAACTGTTAAGTTCAAATAAGTAATCTTATGGAGCCATCGGGGTTGTAGGTTTGAGGTGGATTTCACTACTGGCTTTGACCCAAGAGGCTGATGTTCAATCTTGCCTCTGTGCACTATTTACTATGGGTTTTATTTACATCCTATATCAAATAGAATGCTATTGAATGTATTTACAATTCAGCTAAATCATCCTGTGTCTTTATAATAGTACTCGCTTTGCTTGTAGGGGGCTCCACTCCCAAACCCCCAGTGTGTTTTATTTGCAAATGGATATAAACTTATGTAATTCCAGCGTTTTTGAACGTAACAACTTAAAGTTACCGGTATTGTATTGTATATACCGCACCGACTTTAAAGTTGCTCCACCATTTTGAATTTTTTTCGGAGGCTGAAAATTAAAAATTTTAGCTTTTTGGAAGTCTCCCATCACTTACAGGCTAGAACCTATAAGTTTGCAAATTTCAAGTTTCTAGCTCATCTGGAAGTGGGTAAACATTAATGTCATTGAGCGATGTGAGTGAGTGAGTGAGTGAGTGAGTGAGTGAGTGAGTGAGTGAGTGAGTGTGGTGAGTGAGTGAGTGAGTGAGTGTGATGTGAGTGAGTGATGTGAGTGAGTGGTAGTGAGTGGTGAGTGAGGTGAGTGAGTGAGTGAGTGATGTGAGTGAGTGTGAGGTGAGTGAGTGATGATGTGAGTGAGTGAGTGAGTGAGTGAGTGAGTGAGTGAGTGATGTGAGTGATGTGAGTGAGTGAGTGATGTGAGTGAGTGAGTGAGTGAGTGAGTGAGTGAGTGAGTGAGTTGAGTGAGTGAGTGAGTAGTGGAGTGAGTGTGAGTGATGTGTGAGTGAGTGAGTTGATGTGAGTGAGTGATGTGAGTGAGTGAGTGAGTGAGTGATGTGAGTGAGTGAGTGAGTGAGTGAGTGAGTGAGTGATGAGTGAGTGAGTGAGTGAGTGAGTGAGTGAGTGAGTGAGTGAGTGAGTGAGTGAGTGAGTGAGTGAGTGAGTGAGTGGTGAGTGAGTGAGTGAGTGAGTGGTGAGTGAGTGAGTGAGTGAGTGAGTGAGTGAGTGAGTGATGAGTGAGTGTTGAGTGAGTGATGATGAGTGAGTGTGAGTGAGTAGTGAGTGAGTGAGTGAGTGAGTGAGTGATGTGAGTGAGTGTGAGTGAGTGAGTGTGAGTTGAGTGATGTAGTGATGTGATGAGTGTGAGTGAGTGAGTGAGTGAGTGATTTGAGTGAGTGAGTGAGTGAGTGAGTGAGTGAGTGAGTGAGTGAGTGAGTGAGGAGTGAGTGAGTGAGTGAGTGAGTGAGTGAGTGAGTGAGTGATGTGAGTGAGTGAGTGAGTGTGTGAGTGAGTGAGTGAGTGAGTGAGTGGTGAGTGAGTGAGTGAGTGAGTGAGTGAGTGAGTGAGTGAGTTGAGTGAGTGATGTGAGTGAGTGTGAGTGAGTGAGTGAGTGTGAGTGAGTGAGTGAGTTGAGTGAGTGAGTGAGTGAGTGAGTGAGTGAGTGAGTGAGTGATGGTGAGTGAGTGAGTGAGTGAGTGAGTGAGTGAGTGAGTTGAGTGAGTGATGTGAGTGAGTGATGTGAGTGAGTGAGTGAGTGAGTGAGTGAGTGAGTGAGTGAGTGAGTGAGTGAGTGAGTGATGAGTGTTGAGTGATGTGAGTGAGTGAGTGTGTAGTGAGTGAGTGAGTGAGTGAGTGATGAGTGAGTGAGTGAGTGTGAGTGAGTGAGTGATGTGAGTGAGTGAGTGATGAGTGAGTGTGAGTGAGTGAGTGAGTGAGTGAGTGAGTGATGAGTGAGTGAGTGTAGTGAGGTGAGTGAGTGAGTGAGTGAGTGAGTGATAGTGATGAGTGAGTGAGTGAGTGAGTGATGTGAGTGAGTGAGTGAGTGAGTGAGTGAGTGAGTGAGTGAGTGAGTGAGTGAGTGATGTGAGTGAGTGATGTGAGTGAGTGAGTGAGTGATAGTGAGTGAGTGAGTGAGTGATGGTGAGTGTAGTGAGTGAGTGAGTGAGTGAGTGAGTGAGTGTAGTGAGTGAGTGAGTGAGTGAGTGAGGTGAGTGAGTGAGTGAGTGATGTGAGTGAGTGAGTGAGTGGTAGTGAGTGAGTGAGTGAGTGAGTGAGTGAGTGAGTGAGTGAGTGTGAGTGAGTGAGTGAGTGAGTGAGTGAGTGAGTGAGTGAGTGAGTGAGTGAGTGAGGTGAGTGTGTGAGTGAGTGAGTGTGAGTGAGTGAGTGAGTGAGTGAGTGAGTGAGTGAGTGAGTGAGTGAGTGTGTGAGGTGAGTGAGTGGTGAGTGAGGTGAGTGAGTGAGTGGTGAGTGAGTGATGTGAGTGAGTGAGTGAGTGAGTGAGTGGATGAGTGAGTGAGTGAGTGAGTGATGGTAGTGAGTGAGTGAGTGAGTGAGTGAGTGGTGGTGAGTGAGTGAGTGAGTGAGTGAGTGATGTGAGTGAGTGAGTGAGTGAGTGAGTGAGTGAGAGTGAGTGAGTGAGTGAGTGAGTGAGTGAAGTGAGTGAGTGAGTGAGTGAGTGAGTGAGTGAGTAGTGTGTAGTTGTGAGTGAGTGAGTGAGTGAGTGAGTGATGTGAGTGAGTGGAGTGATGTGAGTGTGTGAGTGTGAGTGTGAGTGATGTGAGTGAGTGAGTGAGTGGTGAGTGAGTGAGTGATGTGAGTGATGTGAGTGGAGTGAGTGAGTGAGTGAGTGAGTGAGTGAGTGAGTGAGTGGTGATGTGAGTGAGTGAGTGGAGTGATGTGAGTGAGTGAGTGAGTGAGTGAGTGAGTGAGTGAGTGAGTGATGTGGAGTGAGTGAGTGAGTGAGTGATGTGAGTGAGTGAGTGAGTGAGTGATGTGAGTGAGTGAGTGAGTGAGTGAGTGAGTGAGTGAGTGAGTGATGTGAGTGAGTGAGTGAGTGAGTGTGTGAGTGTGAGTGAGTGAGTGATGTGAGTGAGTGAGTGAGTGAGTGAGTGAGTGAGTGAGTGAGTGGTGATGAGTGAGTGAGTGAGTGAGTGAGTGAGTGAGTGAGTGAGTGATGTGGTGAGTGAGTGAGTGTGAGTGAGTGAGTGAGTGAGTGAGTGAGTGAGTGAGGTGAGTGAGTGAGTGAGTGAGTGAGTGAGTGAGTGAGTGAGTGAGTGAGTGAGTGAGTGATAGTGAGTGAGTGAGTGAGTGAGTGATGTGAGTGAGTGAGTGAGTGGTGAGTGAGTGAGTGAGTGAGTGGAGTGAGTGAGTGAGTGAGTGAGTGAGTGAGTGAGTGAGTGGAGTGAGTGAGTGAGTGAGTGAGTGAGTGAGTGAGTGTGAGTGAGTGAGTGAGTGAGTGAGTGATGTGAGTGAGTGAGTGAGTGAGTGAGTGAGTGAGTGAGTGAGTGAGTGAGTGAGTGAGTGAGTGAGTGAGTGATGTGAGTGAGTGAGTGAGTGAGTGAGTGAGTGAGTGAGTGATGTGAGTGAGTGAGTGTGAGTGAGTGAGTGAGTGAGTGAGTGAGTGAGTGAGTGAGTGAGTGAGTGAGTGAGTGAGTGAGTGAGTGAGTGAGTGAGTGAGTGAGGTGAGTGAGTGAGTGAGTGTGAGTGAGTGAGTGAGTGAGTGAGTGAGTGAGTGAGTGAGTGAGTGAGTGAGTGAGTGAGTGAGTGGAGTGATGAGTGAGTGAGTGATGTGAGTGAGTGAGTGAGTGAGTGAGTGAGTGAGTGAGTGAGTGAGTGAGTGAGTGAGTGAGTGAGTGAGTGAGTGTGTGAGTGAGTGAGTGAGTGAGTGAGTGAGTGAGTGAGTGAGTGAGTGAGTGGTGAGTGAGTGAGTGAGTGAGGTGAGTGAGTGAGTGAGTGAGTGAGTGAGTGAGTGATGTGAGTGAGTGAGTGAGTGGTGAGTGATGTGTGGTGAGTGATGTGTGAGTGAGTGAGTGAGTGAGTGAGTGAGTGAGTGAGTGGAGTGAGTGAGTGAGTGAGTGAGTGAGTGAGGGTGAGTGAGTGAGTGAGTGAGTGAGTGAGTGAGTGAGTGAGTGATGGTGAGTGAGTGAGTGAGTGATGTGAGTGAGTGAGTGAGTGAGTGATGTGAGTGAGTGAGTGAGTGGTGAGGTGAGTGAGTGGAGTGAGTGAGTGAGCCATGTTGCTTAGTACTAGTATAATTCATTAGTTACATAAATCCAACAAGGGAGTAGAATCTATATAACATCCCGTTTGCATTTAAACGTAGAAGACTTACCTTGATCCATAGCATTATGGTGTAGCTTATAATATAAGGACGTAGTGTAATCCGTAAAGATAAGACCTTTCAGTGTTACAGAAGTGTAAATAGAAATAATGCATAGGAAAGAAAAATATTGGTTTTTTACACAGCCTATATTATCTGTTAATTTCATCGTGTTGCATATAGCTTAATAAACTTATTTTTTTCTCTCTCTCTTTCCATAGGTGAGTGGTGTTATACGCCGTCATTCACTCTCCCGGTGAATTCAGGAATCGTGGGCATGGTGGGTGTTTCGCTCCATTAGCTTGCAAGGGGTCTGGGCATTGAATCATGGTGCACCCAAGCGGTAAAAGAAGCAACTCATAGATATACAAGGTAATTACAGTCTGAATACTAGAGCTAGTTTATTTTAGAGCCGTGTCGTAAAACGTAAGAATCGCAATCCCTAAACCAAGTTTCATTTTCTTCATAATTTTTCAAGATAAATATGGATCAACCACTTAAATTTCCGACTTATCCTGATCTCAATGGATCCAAAATTTAAGCGAAGGAAATAAAGCATCAATAGTAAGTAATAGCTCTGATAATAAACGTAATGTATTTGTTTTATCAGTCGTACCAACTATATGTTCTGGTATGCGATAGAGAAAACTGTTACTTTCATTGATTTGTCTCTGTCTCACTAACTAGTAATAACATTCAATATACAGCCAGTATCTGTGATGGAGTGAATATTTCGCTTGTAGGGTCAGTTTGCTGCTTGGCAGACTGATGTGCAATAGTCCCTTCTGTTTCTGTGAGGAAAGCAACGGGAAACTACCTCACTCCTCCTTTCTCTAGTACGTCTCTTCAGTGCTGCCTAGGCTCTACAGCTGATGGAACTGTTGAGGATCTAACAAACCTTTGGGTTCAGCACAATGCATACATATGTACCAAATAAGAAATTGTACCATGTCAATATTCTTGCTAGTCCAGCGTAAGTTCTGAAGACGTATTGTGATTTTAATATGAATATACAGCTTAAGGTAGGAGTGTAGGGAATGAGAGTTAAAGGCCGTAGTTTTGGAGTTTTTTATTTACACAATTATTTTTTTGTCAAAATAGATAAAATATTGTTCTGTAGAAACATATATTTTAATTTTCTTCACATGGTGAGGTTCTTGAATCAAGGGTGTACTGAAATTTAACTAAATTTTTTTCTCTTCATTTAAAAGGTTTCCATTCTGATGCCACTGAGATATTCAAGAAATTTTGATAGATATCACCATGTTAAGAATTTATTTTATCATCGCATCTTACTACCCATTCGGGTTATACGTTTATTAACTAATAACGCTAGTTGTTTTGGGGATTAGGAAGGTAATATTTAAAGAAAGTGTACCCGCATTTGAGTGGGCAACCATTAAGGAAAAAACACCCTCAGTACACCTGATCGAGGTTCAAACCTTGATCTTCCCATCATCGCCAGCTTAGCTTACTGCTAGAGTAGCGCGTTAGACCATATTTTACTGGAGCAATATTTTATTTATATAGGCAAAAAAAAACAATGTTTTGCTCTAAAAACTGAAAACATACTGCCTTAAGCGCTAACGTCTTTATATGAATTTTTTTTAAAGAACTCAGTAACTGTTGGGGAGCCCCGTCATAAGTGAGTTTATTTATTCACCGACAAATTTAAATTATATAATATATATGGTTCGTTTAGTTTACCATATTGTGAAAAAATCTAAACATATATTACGCAAGGAACAATAATTACTTGTGCTGGAAATGAGTCAGTATATTTATATATTTTTTAAGTGGAGGAAAGAGATTGTAGCGTAGTCATAAAATACATAATACTAGGTTTTTTTATAAATTAGCAGAAGTACCTGGCAGTTTCCCGGGGTAACCACGCTTTTCTTTGATTAAAACATACAGAAAAAAAATCACTTTATTTTATTTATTTCAAGCCAGTTTTTAATAAATTTTAAAAAAATCCAACTTCAAGGTGCATTTATTTGGCAGTAACGTTAAAATTTATTTTCTTTGCGTTAGGTAGAGTTCCGGTAACGTTCATGAGACAGATAAACAAATTCTTCATTTTATTAATCTAGATTTTAAGACTTTAAAAAGTTTTTATTTGGATCCGAGAAAAACTAACAAAACTATCGTTTCTTGTCTCATATAACTGTACAAATATTAAATTTTGTTCTACTCTTAACTGAAATATGATTGGCCCCAAAAAATGATATTAATTCTTTTACTACTTTTACTATTATTAATAAGTATAATAATAATAATAATAATAATAATAATAATATAAATTAACTTTAGAAGAAAACTTTTCGTAGTAGTTTCCAATTCTTTTGGTCCTATTCTTTCCCTCCATCATTTACCGCGTAGTCACACAAAATATATATATATCAAGGCATTATCTATTAGTTGTTATTTAGGTCTCATCCCCGTTGCCACGCAAGTGGTGTTGGTATAGGGGTAAATGAATGGATGAGGGGTGAAGGGGTTGGTTTATTTTGGCTTCATGACAATGGAAGGCCACTGCCACGTTCCATATTATGATAATGTCGGATGTTTTCCATTACGACGAACCGTCCTTTTTTTATTGCCAAAACTTAAATGTGTTCGTGGTAACTGAGGCCATCCAAGCGCGTACTTTCGCTTCATTCTGACGTCTAGATGAAGGAAACTTAAAAAACTTTTCTTTTTTTATTCAACAAGCCATAAACGTAAGGGAAATATAAACTTTTGATGCTACTGTGCTTTGAGACACAGACAAAAATTAACTTTATAGCAATATATATTTCTTCTCTTGAAAACATATTTTTTTAACCTCGCGTTTAACTATCCGTTTGGGCTATAATCATAAGCATTAATTACGCTAATGTGTTAGGGATGAGTAAGATTGAATTTACAGGAAATGTACCCGCATTTACGTGGGAGGAGAGTAGAAACCCTTTCAGAAAACCATCCTCAGTACACCTAACCGGGATTTGAACCCCAATCTCTCCGTCGTCAGCACCCTAATCTACTGCGAGTGTGACGCCTTTTACCAGTCTACCAACGAATTGGGTTCGCGTTTATTTTAATTAGATTAACTAACGTTTAACGCTGGCTATCAATCATTTAATGTATAAAATATGGATGGGTCGTTTAGAGAAAGTATACCCGCATTAGCCTAAAGAGATGATGTTAAAACCTATTTTGATATATCTTAAGTCGAAAACCTCCCCCAAGGGAATCCGGCCAAGTTTGGAACTTTGACCTCCCTTTCACAGGGAATCCAATGTATTGCGACCTTTACGCCTTAGACCATACGACCACTGTTGCGAGTATTAGGTCAAACATGATCGGAAATGTCAATATTGCCATTGACAGGCAGGTCGGGGTTATAATCTAGGCTAGCTGGGGAAGATTTTTCCACATGCGATTTATTACCAGGCTTTTTTCATTCCCTATCCCTACGCTGGTTTAAAAGAGCTTATTCCAGAACTACCCACTTCATATTTACAAAGTAGATTAATACCTTAACTCCTATGGTGCCTAGCGTACTATTAAAATAAATTACCTAAGAACCTTCACTTTATGAACACAGGGCATTTTTGGGAAAACTTGGCTCTAAATCCGGTGATGCCAAATATTTTGAGGTGTTCACGAGGTGTAAAGTAAGGCTCATCCATAAACCACGTAACGCTGCTGTGAGGGAGGGAAAGGGGGGAGATTTAATGTTTACATTGTGTTACATGGGGGAAGGGGGGATCTATAATGTCTATATGGTGTTACACGGGGGAAGGGGGGAATTCTAATGTCTACATGGTGTTACATGGGGGAAGGGGGAGATCTAATGTCTACATGGTGTTACACGGGGGAAGGGGGGGGATCTAATGTCTACATGGTGTTACACGGGGGAAGGGGGGAATTCTAATGTCTACATGGTGTTACATGGGGGAAGGGGGAGATCTAATGTCTACATGGTGTTACATGGGGGAAGGGGGGATCTAATGTCTACATGGTGTTACATGGGGGAAGGGGGGAGCTCTAATGTCTACATGGTGTTACATGGGGGAAGTGGGAGATCTAATGTCTACATGGTGTTATATGGGGGAAGGGGGAGATCTATTGTCTACATGGTGTTACATGGGGGAAGGGGGAGATCTAATGTCTACATGGGGTTATATGGGGGAAGGGGGAGATCTAATATCTACATGGTGTTACATGGGGGAAGGTGGGAACTCTAATATCTACAAGATGTTAGATTGGGGGTTAATAGGGGGTAGGTTCTAACAATATAAACAAAATAGCGTAAGTTAGTTTATGGACGACCACTTAAAAGAGGGTTAGTTCAGCGATTGATTGTTCTATTCATGTGACTAACTCTTAAAGTCAAGAGTCGAACTCGAACCTCATGTGTTTACATACATATTTGTATTCGGGTGAGTTCTGGTGTATTTCTTATCAATTAGCCTTAGAATATTAGTTCAGATACTTATTAACCTTTGTGTAAGGTCATGCACAGCTTACAAACTAGCTTAACATACAACATCACATACTAGCCTAGCTTCACAAGAATATATATCTTAAATAGGATAATGTCATGCACCCATATTACATTCCTTTAGGTCCCCCTCTGAGATCGAATAAAGGCCCCTAAGACCAGTATTCTACCTCCCAAAAGGCCCTGCCATGGGGATTGGGTTCTACATCAATTGGAGCGGAAACACATTAACCTGAAATCGAACTAGGGTAGGCTGAAGTGAAATGGAGTGGTTTGATTCGCCCCGACGCAGAAGGCCCCAAAGTGCATAAATCAATTAACTACTTCAGCCGAATTGGCAAACTATTCACAAATTTATCCGTTCAATTATTAACCTATTTTAGGTTTTATATTTTGAAATATTTGGAATTAAGTTTTGTTTCAATGAGAATTTTCACCTAAAACTAGACACATACATTGTATATTATTGTAGTAGAATTCTGACAGGAAAAAACTTTTAGAAATTATGAACATATATGTGGACGACATTGATCACATTTTACTTTATTGACCTATTTCGTTAGCCGCACAGTCTAAGGCGTCACTCTCTCAATAGACAGGACTACCGATGACAGGAAAAACGGGGCTCGAATACCAGTCAGGTGTATTGAGGGTAGTTTCTCCTAAATGAATTTCCACTCTTCCTCCACGCAAAGTCAGGTACACTTCATCTAAATTCAACATTCCTTATCCCTAATTCACTAGCGTAATTAGTACATATGCGTGTAGCCTGAACAGGTAGTAAGACGATTTTCTAGAAAACCAACAACTTTATTACCAATATTATTTTATAGAT
The DNA here is from genome assembly GCA_033556935.1 of Timema podura. Classification (NCBI taxonomy): domain Eukaryota; kingdom Metazoa; phylum Arthropoda; class Insecta; order Phasmatodea; family Timematidae; genus Timema; species Timema podura. The sequence continues at coordinate 97,251,716 of JAVRXN010000009.1, read as the reverse complement.
ATTAATAAAATCCATAAAAAGTGACAGTTTCAGATCACTTTAATATACGTAGTCTATAATATAATATGAAAAATATATTTCAGTAGCTTTTATAACTGACTAAAAAAAAGCACTTCCTGTCGTAATCGGGCCAATCCTTAATCGCGAGGATGACCGATCGGTCTAAGTGGTTAAGTCTCGCGTGGCACTTGTCGCCGTCGACTGATAGATCGGGAATCGAACTCCAGCCGGATATTATCAGAAGAGTTTTCCTCGCATACTTTTATTCTTGCTGGGGCTTGTATATCCTTCTCTCTTTATTTTAATGCTGATACATTTGATCTCAAATCAATTTTATTATTTATAGCCTTAGATAAATTAACTAAAAAGCCTTGTGTTGAACGTAATTTTTTTTTAAATGCTCTTTGTAATTAGTAGATCTAACTAACGTGTTTATGGTAAAAATAAAGATAATACTGACCTGTAAATTTGGTGACCATAAACATAAAAAAGTTTTTAAACAGCTTGAATAATTTTTTACTCCTCCCGACGTCTCAGAGAGAGAAGTATTGTGATCGTAAAAAAAAAATCGATTTCGAGGTTTTGATAAAATTTAGCGATCAGATTAATACTTGGTATCTAGGGTTTTTATAAGGTTCTTCCAAAGAGTTTTTGAAATTATATATCTAACCCTAAAATTAACGGTAGTTTACTATGGGCAAAAAGAGTAAAAATTCAATTTTCTCCGCATCTAACGATTTTGATTAGGCTATATTTTGTATCCAAGCATTGTTTAACGTTATAAATAAAATGGCAATAATTCTAGTTTTCCCATGAAGATGATTTTAAGTGGAAATTCTCAATTTTGATATCCCCGCTACTATTTAAGATAGATACGAAATAACTTATCTTTGTAAAGTTGTAGTTTTATTAAAAATATAAATATTTTAATCAAGAAATATATTTCTATAGAATCAATAGTTTTTAAGCTATAATCAAACATAGATTTTTTTTTAATGGAGCATTTTGAAATTCAAAATTATTTGTTACGCTCTTTGAAGGACAGATGTGTTCTTATTTTCTCACTGTTTGTGTAACAGTGTTTATTATTTCATTTATGATCTTTGTTGGAGTATTTCTGCAACAATTCATATTATTCGTTTCCCAAATCTTACTAGTTTTTAGTAAATGTTCTTGTGCACCCTACCATTTATTTAGCTACGTAAAATTTTAATGAACACATTTTATTGTGTCTATCCCTATTTTTACCAGACTGCAATTAATTTATAGCAAATTTATATTAAGCTTGTCAAAAGTTACTAGCCTTGAATAGAAGTGATTTTTTTAACAACCAAATTAAACTTTTTTTCCCCCCCCCCTTGATTTAAATCTTCCCTGTTAAAGTATGATTAATATCAAACGAACAGAGGCAGTCATTTTCAAAGTTGTTGACGGCGCTGACTGTAATACACTTTATTTCTTTCTATCATTATTTCGATGACACTGCATTGTACGGAGTTATTATTGCCTTCGTTCCACGAAGTTCCGAAGTCAGCCACAGCGAGCACCCCAATCGGCTGTTGGGGCTCACAAAACTTAGCGCAAGGACAGTCCATGATTCTGGGTTTAAACAACGGTTTGGTTTTATAACGCAAGTTCTAGAGCGTTTTTAAATCATCTATTACACTCTAGGGTATGATTATTATTTGTCATTATTTAAGTTACCGTATTATAAAGGAGATGTAATACACATTTCAGAGAACAATCTTTAGAATCATGGCCTTTTGGTTAGTTGAATTTTAGTAAGTTCTTTGCCTATTTTTTTCACCCAATTATTTGAGATATTTAATCTGCACTTTCTGAACTGAATGATTATATTAGCACACGATAATTTCTATGAGCGAGCGCTAAAGGGCCTTCCGATTTTACTGGGAAATATATTTACACATAACTTACAGTATTCTTTTACGTGCTACAATCGTCATGGGACAAACGGCTTTACTTCCCCTCCGAAGGAAGTAGTGCTACAGATTTTTATTGATTAGGAAAAATCCGTCAACCCTGGCTGGGTTTGAACCTACAAACATCGGATCCTGGGGTGAGCACTTCATCCCAAGACCACCGAGGTTGACCTGCCTATTTTAAATAATATTTTTTTGCAACTTCTTTATATTTGCTAATAAACTTTCTCATATCAGGTATGAACTTTTCTGAACCTCTGTGAAGCATATTCATATTTATTGATATTGCCATACGAAGAAAATAATACGGTTTGTTAAACATATACTGGAGTTTCTTTAATGTACACATACGCCAAGCCACGTTCTCTACGACTGCATCTTTTGACGTACGATGTCAATTTAGACTTTCAATTGCTACCTTTTTTTCAATTAGTGAATCCACGCCTGTCGGTACGCTCAACTATTTTGGTTTGCCAGTGACGGGGAGGTCGGGGTTCGAGTCTGGGTTGAATGTAATGAGGGTATTTATTTCCTAAATTTTTAACTTTATAATCCCTCTAGTTTAAATATATGCTTATGTCCCAGACGGGTAAAAAGACTGGGAAAAAATATGAGTAATAGCTTACCTTAATTTATTTTTATATGCGCTTGACAGTTAGCTATGACACAAACCCAAGTATAGTATTTATTAAGATCAAGAGTAGTGGCGCACCACATGTGTGGTCACGTGGATAAAGGCGTAAACTCTTTCTGGCCTGGTTTTCCATCGGCAGCAAGGTTGGGGCATAAATCCCCGGCTGAAATCAACTAGTGTTTTATTTAAATGGTTGGCTGGTTCATAGAGGGGCAAAGAAAAATAAATTGAAGACCGGTGGAGCAAGATACCAGCGAGTAAACGGGTCTTTAGCTCGTGTAACCGGGATAACATCTACTAGGCTTATTAGAAATTGTTTGTTTTTCAATTATTCTTTTCATTCTGCTCTAAATGTGAATTCTGGGGCGTTTCTTTCCTTTTGTGCAGGAACTAACATGTGGCCTGTTTTACTAACTAAAATATATAAAGTTTTTTTTTTTTACTTCTCGAATATAAGACTATCTAACGTTCACTTTATCAAAATACCTACTTTTTAATTAAAATTGAGCTACCATGGCACCTAAAAAGAAACAGGTCCTAAAGAGATATCAGAAGAGAATAATCCTTCTGAGGGAATATAAAGCCTATTAGCTCAGCAAAATATATATTTTCCCTCTGAAAATATATTTTAAAGGTCCCACGATGGTTTAAAAGTAAGAGTAAGAGTTCTCTTAATTATTAAACGGTAATACCTCGCAGTACAGCGTGTTTTAATGGAAGTTAAGCCAGGTTCAAAATAGTATGAGCACATAAATAAAATAAAGGTGGGCCAATGGTTACGCAGTATGAGGCGAGAGGCTGACTGTATTGCTGGTGATGGGTAGATTGATGTTTTAATCAAAGCCAGAGATGTTCGGGATGGTTTTCTTATCCACTTTCTATGCAAATATTGACGCAATTCCTCCTAAATACTTTTCTTTGAGAAACATCTTAAAAAAGAATAGAACCTATATTTACAAAATAAAATTGGGTAAAAAGAATCGCACATACTTATTCATTAATAAATTTAAAATTATCAAATATGAGTAATCATTATACTATCCTAATATGATATTTCTTTGAAAAAACAATTATAGCCAATAATGTTCTTGATTAAGTCAAATATTCTCCAAATATAAATTTTAACAAATGTGTAAAGGACACTTGATTTAAAAAAATCTCTCATCAATAAAATATACTTATATGAATATTCTTAGAAAATAATCCTCATTTACTATATAATAACACTTCATCCAAACAATGTTTTTATTTGTTTTTCTAACATATTTTAAATTTCAAAATATAGGTCATCAGTAAGCTACCCTTAAATCAATTTTTCTCGAAAAAACAATCTTACAATTTGAGCAAAATGACTAAAGACTTTTTCAAAAAGTAAGAACTAAAAGCAAATCTAGCATTAGAAAACTAGTTTAATTATTGTAGACTTAGAAGCTAGAAACAAAATAAAGATTTGACCTCTAGATATGAACAAATAACATCTAAGGATTAGGTTCGAATGTAATTAGTTAAACAATTTCGGCTATAGCCCAAGGCTCAGGTAGAGAGACAAAGAGAATATTGTAAAACCCACTATTGGAACTAAGTACACATAAAACTTCAAGATCCTCCATAATCCCCTTATTCTTATTCTGTTTACGCTTCTCTATGCATAAAACAATTACGTTTTCACTCCACAGTTAACCGTAAAACAACACTAATTAGTTATTTTTAATATGTTCTTTGCTCATAACTTTAAAATACCCGCTTCCCTACCAACTTCTTGAAAATAAAGAATATATATAAAATAAATAATAAAATTGAACATGAATAGTTGGACTACCCAGTCAGAGGATGGGTTCGCTTTCTCTCAGGACCACCAGGTACTAATAGTGTATACATAAATATTGATTATTTAAGAAAAAAGAATTTACTACTAGTTATTCGTCACAAGAAAAATATATTGTTGGATAAACAGAAAAAATATATATTTACAAAAAACTCAATGCCCAGTCGCCACATCTAGCTTGTTTTAACCAAACGTAATAAAAAAATCCCTATAAATTTACACTCGAAAAACTGTGCTTATACCATTCAGTTGTTTTCAAAGTTTCATCGTACAGCGCTGGGAGAGCAAAGCTGTGAAAGCATGCGTGTACAACAGGTTACATAGGAGTTAAGGACACGTCACTGCACATGTAATTGTGGCAAGTTCTTTCTGTGATGTACGACCGTTAATGATGACCCTCAGAACGTATTCCCATTTATAGATGGATTGTTGTGTTGTTTACTATTAATTGTGGTAAGCTCTGCTGCCGTGCTCCAAGATGTAGAGGTGTGTGGTGCTAAGCGGCTAGCTCCTATACAACCTGTTGTACACGCATGCTTGCACGGCTTTGCTTTCCCGGTGCTGTACACTGAGACTTTGAACACATTTAATAGTATTAGAATAGTTTGCAGTGTGTAAGTGTATACGAATTTTATATTACTTTTGGTTCAAACAAACTATATGTATGGTTTGGGTTTTAAGTTTCCAAACACCCTGTATTTCTTATGTATACCTAATACGGAGGCCTCTAAATTTTCAATTTGAATTTGACAATGCTATTTATCAGCCTTGAGACAAAGTGTATAACAATTAATATTTGACCATGCCATTTAGTGGCCTCGTGAAAAAGTGTCTACCAATTAAATATTTGACAATGCCATCTAGTGGCCTCAAGACAAGTTAATTAATGCGACTATTAAACAACGCCATCTAGTAATCTCGAGACAAACAAATGTACGATTAATATTAACTTATTAAAGTGACCTCAAAAATATCAGGAAGACGTGCATCAACCATATTAATTCACTATCTAGCTTTAAATAAATAATTAAGTATTAAAACCAAAATGAGAATTTAGAAGATATTTGACAAAAAGGTTATAGGCTGAAAGAGAATTATGAATACGTGTATACGCAAGTCCGCTGGAGATAGCACTGCTTACCTAGGCATCTGTTGGTAGTATTATGAGTGCCTACATAGTCAAAACACGCAATTTTATAATGCTTGATTGATGTGATCACAGAGACAGATAGAAGGGAACACACAAGGTCGGCTGGGATAGGAAAAGGTAGGGGAACATGGCACATGAGTAAAACCGGTAGAACACCTGGTTCTCACCAGGTAGGTTCTAGAAGGCGGACATTCTGCTAGAGTCTCGAAGCATCTACCTTCTTCTATCTGAGTTTCGAGATGTCCGTGGCCTGGACATGATGACGGCATCAAACAAGACACGACGAGCCATCTTAAACTTACACTCGTCTCAGTCGAACGGGTATGTAGCTGGATGAGCCCAAACTCTCTAGGGTTGAAGTACCATTATTTGACTGTAACATATTTTACAATAATTTAAATAATGTCCAGAAGAAACGTTTAGGATCAAATATTTTAAAAAAATCTCAAAACAGGATCTTCCTACATAGTGAAATGAATAATCACAAAATAAAGGCCATTTTATCCTTCACAAACGTTATTGGTTATTTCTTGGAAGTCTTGATTTTTTTATTCACACAATAAAACATTAATACAAAATATATCACAATCATTTCATCCGATACAATGGTGGACTAGCCTTCTAGCCAAGGTAAATATAATTGTTTAATTACTCCTCCATCCTTATATTCTTAAAGTTCCATACAGGATATTGGCAAATCGGCTGTGAGCTTCTTTTTTTTATAGCAGGTTTGTCACTAATACCCTTAACGCCTAGGATTTTTAAAATTATTATTATTATTATTTGTGTATCCCTTATTTAAAAAGGACACAGTCTTGAGTATAAGAAGTCATTTTTCTTTGGATTGATAAAAATAATATTATTTGCCTTTTTTTAGCAAACTGATCAAAATTTAGTTAAATTTACATAAAAAGGAATATTGTCTTAAAACAAACTAGTTGTAACATAAATACTTTTAAAAAAATATCGATCAAATAATATTAAAATAACTCGGAGGTTTTTAAAATAATAAACGCGGTCTCTGCAAGGCCACCGTTCACGGAGAATCTTGATAGTCTCTTAAGATCGATTACAGCCTTGATAGTAATATAAGCTGTATTGTTGAGTCCTCTACCAACGGCCATTCAATCGTCATATTTTAATATTCCCTTAACTTAACGGGAGCTCCGGGGATTTCTGCCATATTTAAGGCAACTAATTATATTGTGGCTTTTAAACTTGTGAATAAGTAGCTTTTAGATACTTATAAATAAACTGAAACAAATTTCAGTGAATTGTATTAAAGTTAGTACATTTTCAGGTAATAATTAAGACGGCCTGCTTACATTTATGCCAACTGTCGTAACAATTCAACCATAAATGTTTAGATAAAAATGGTAGTTATAATGATTAAACAAAATTATATACGAGCTACAACTTTATATAAACGTATGTTTTAAGGTGAGGATGTAGGGAGCACTAGAAAAGGCCAGTGTTTTTGCAATTTTTAAGGTAAAACATTCTTGGCCAAAATTAATAAAATATTTCTCCTGTAGAAACATAACTGTTTAATTTTCTACACATGCTGATATCAATAAATGTTGAATATTTGTCATGAGCATAGCAGCATTAGATGATACACTTTTTAAATGAAGAGGAAGAGTTGTCATTAAATTACAGGACACCCTTGAAAGATATTCAAGAAATGTTGGAATCACCATACGAAGAAGATTAAACTCTTTGTTTCTACTGGAAAAATATTATATTTATTTTGCCCATCAACATTTTTGCTATAAAAACTGCAAAAACACCGAACATTCTTGCGTCCCCTACGCCCCCACCTTAACTAAATTTTTTACTTTCTCACTGCCTTACATACAGGTAGAGAAACTATTGTGATCATCAAAAAAATCGAAATCTAGATTTTGATGAATTTTGACGTTTCATTACCCCCCCCCCCCCCACCCGAATCTGAAAATGTGTTTTTTTGCATTTTCATCTGTCTGTCTGTACCTCGAAGTAGAGCCTAAACTATTTTACCAATCGGGATTAAAATTGGTATCTAGGGTTTTATTAAGGGGTTGCCCAAGGGGTTTTTGGAATTGGATATCTAACCCTAAAATTAAGGGTAGTTTAAACCCAGACCTTTACGTAACTGGCCAACCAGACTAGACAAGCTAGACATTTAGGTCACGTGTCCACCTGTGCGTGTAATTTGGCTAAAAACACAAGTGGCATTGATAAATCCTGTATTTACTTGTGGCCAGGTAAGGGATAGGCAACTTATTTAAGGAGGCTGTCTAGGTAGCCAAGATATTGCTAATGAGATGTTGCACTTAAGATAAGTATTAACAAAACCTTTCACAATACACGACTTTGGTGTTTACTGGAATGAACACAAAACTTTTTTTTTATGACGCTATAATCCTAACTATTATAAATGCGAATGTGAGTTTGTTTGTTTGTTTGTTTGTTTGTTACGCTTTCACGCCTAAACTACTCAACCGATCATCATGAAATTTCGCATACACGTTGTCATGGGTACAGAAAAGGACATAGGGTACCTTTCATCCAGAAAAATTGTGAGTTTGTTTGTTTGTTTGTTTGTTACGTTTTCACGCCTAAACTACTCGACCGATATCATGAAATTTCGTATACACGTTTTCTTGGGTACAGGAAAGGACATAGGGTACCTTTCATCCAGAAAAAATGCGAATGTGAGGTTGTTTGTTTGTTTGTTTGCTGGAGTACAGAAAAAGGGACCTGCGGTATCCCGGAATAAAATCTGTTCCCAAGTTATTTTAGGCACATCTATCTTAAAATGATTAAAAATGATTATATTCAGCTAATTAAGCTCTGTCTGTTCACCCCGTTATGGTAAATGACAAAATTGTCGTAAGAAGTTTGGTATTATTGGTATTGGTATATCGAATAAAATCATTATTTTTACTTTAAAATGCGGTATCGATTTGTGCTATTGAATGTACTAACTAACGCGGTATCGTTTTGTTTATCTATGGCTATGAAGCTTGGAGAAAGAGAAGAAAGGGAGTTGGGACCGTATTGATGGGAAATAGCAATACATGTTTGCGATTCATTTGTTTACAAACATTGATTTGCTACCGTTTATTTATCTGTGTTTAGTCCTATTTTAATAATATAGTAATTGTTTTACGTTTTCAGTTTTTATTGTTCCTTTTTTTTCTCTTTGAGCGATAGTTTATCATTTATTATTTTTAGGTTAGTTATTTTAATTCTGATTCTACTTTTTTACCTTAAGGTAATAGTGTGTCTATTTTAGTTTTTAGGTTATGAATTTTTTTTTCTTAAAAAAACCAGTTTTTTCCTTTTTACTTTTTGAAATTCCTCGCAAACGTAATTCTAACCTATCTAGGAGCTCATTACGAGCCCGGGCAGCTAAAATTGCTCGATCCCAAGAATCCTCCGTTGATGCCAAATTAAGGATGCAAGAACAAACGGAGCGACAAGCTGCTTTGAGAGCTGATGAGACACGTTACCAAAGCAAGGAAAGACTGGAGGACCAAGCCACCCGCCAGGATTCTATAAGAGCAGCTTAGACGCCTCTTCAAACACAATTAAGTTTAGAGGAACAAGCCGAACGCCAGAGAGCTCTGAGAGCTACTGAAATGCTCCTTCAAACGCAGATCCATTTAGATGTACAAGCTGAACGCCAAGCTGCTTTGAGAGCAACTGAGATGCCTCATCAAACGCAGCTCCGTCTAGATGAGCAAGATGAAAGCCAGAGAGCTTTGAGAGCTACTGAGACGCCCCTTCAAACTCAGCTCCGTTTAGACGAACAAGCCCAGCGGCAGGCAGCCATTAGAGTCACAGAAACTACACAACAGTCACAGGCGAGAAGAATCGTTCATGCATAAATGCAAACCGAACGCCGACGAACTTTTATGCGTAACAGTCGGTTCTTATTTAATAATTCCGGATTTGAATAAGATCCTTTAATTGATTACAAAAATCATACTTTATTTGTTGTTGGTTTGATGAATAAAAAATGCCAGTTTTGTGAAGCTTTAAAATGGAAAGATGAGACAGCAGGGATGTGTTGTTCTAATGGAAAAGTTTCCCTTCCTTTACTTGGTGGACCAGAACAGCCTCTGAAAACTCTATATTTATATGATGTAAATGAATCACGGCGCTTTTTAAATAGATTTAAAAAGTATAACTCATGCTTTCAAATGACATCTTTTGGAGTGGACAAAGAGATAAAAATTCCCGGGTTTTCGCCAACCTTTACCGTACAAGTTCAGATATATCATCAAATTGGTTCACTTTTTCCAACAGAGAACGAACACCATAAATTCTTGCAAGTTTATTTCATGGGTGATGAAGAAAATTAAGTAAACCGTCGTTGCTTATACATTCAAGGAGTTGAAAGAGATACGGTATTAAAAATTCAAAGAATGTTACATAAACACAACATTTTGATAAATACCTTTAAAACCGCAATATAGAACTGGCCTCAAGAAGATTATAAGGTTGTCATCCATGCTGATCGAACTCCACGTGGCGAACATGAGAAGCGCTATAATGCACCGACAATTAATGAAGTTGCTGTCGTGGTGAGTGGCGATCAGTTCTCTTCACGAGACATAGTATTACGAGCACACAATAATACACTTACACGCGTAGCCGATATTCATAAGTTTTATGATGCTTTGCAGTACCCATTAATTTTTAGCAAGGGAGGGTCGGGATACCATTTTAATATTCCACTCATTAATCCCACTACAAAACAGCCAGTTCCCAATAAAAAAGTTTCATGCATGGATTTTTACGCCTATCACATGATGCTTCGAGAAAATGACTTAGCCTCCTTCCGCGGTCAAGACAGCTCTTTCAGCAATTTTTAATAGATATATACATCAAAGTAGAGAGTGAACGTCTTCGTTACATTTCTTTAAACCAGAAAAAACTGCGAGATGAAAATTACATTCACCTGCAAGATGCGATTAGCATGGATGGTAATATAAGCCCCAACGATTTAGGCATAATGGTTATTCTTCCCTCTACTTTTGTGAACAACCCCCGCTATCTGCATGAATACACACAAGACGCTTTCGCCTATGTGCACACTTACGGCAGGCCTGACCTATTCGTAACTTTCACCTGCAATCCCTCATGGAAGGAAATAACAGAAGAGATAATGCTCGGGCAAAGAGCTACTGACCGACATGACTTAGTTGCCCGCGTGTTTCGTTTAAAGGATAAAAAACTAATGAATGTTATTACAAAGGGAAAAGTATTTGGAAACGTCCAGTGCCACATGTATTCCATTGAATGGCAGAAACGAGGACTGCCACATGTGCATTTTCTTATTTGGTTGCAAGAAAAGCTGCGTCCCAATCAAATAGATAACATAATAAGCGCCTAGATTCCGGATCCAGAACAATATAAGGATTTGCACGATACCGTAGTCAGAAACATGGTGCATGGTCCCTGTGGAGCACGCAATCCAGCATCACCTTGCATGAAAAATGGAAAATGTACAAAAAAATTCCCCTGAGAGCTGCTAAAGGAAACAGTGCACAATAATAAGGGTTACCCTTTATACAGACGAAAGCACCCAAAGATGGTGGTAAAAGTGTTACGATTCAGAATCGCATTGGGGTGGTCCAAACTTTGATAATAGCTGGGTTGTGCCATATTCACTCATTTTATGTTACCATTTAATACCCACATTAATGTAGAAGCCTGCAACTCTGTTCGTGCTATTAAACATATTTGCAAATACATTAATAAAGGGAGCGATCAGGCGATCTTCAATCTGCGTAACGAAGGTGTAGCGCAAACTATTAATGAAGTACAAACCTATCAAGCAAGGTGATATGTCAATAGTAATGAGGCGGCGTGGTGGCTCCTTGGTTTACCCTTACACGAAGGACATCCAACTGTTACACATCTTGCCATACACTTAGAAAATGGACAGCGCGTTTTCTTTAATGAGAGTAATTTCCAGGAAAGGATTTCATCACCTCCTAAAACCACATTAACTGCCTTTTTCCAGCTTTGTCAGACAGATACTTTCGCTAAAACATTATTGTATTCCCAAGTCCCCCGTTATTATACATGGAACACCTCAAAAAAGGAGTGGAAACGCCGCGTTCAAGGTATGCTGTTGAAGATTTGTCAGGGGTTAAATCATCAGACGCTCTTGGTTGTGTCTCCACCGTCCATGTAACGAATTTTGAATGCTTTTGTCTGCGCATGTTATTGCATAATGTTCGAGGTCCAACTAGCTATAGAGACCTTAAAATTGTCAACGGTCAGGAATGCGGAACATATAGAGAAGCATGCGAAGCTCTTTGTTAGAGAATGATAACCACTGGGACGAAACTATGGAGGAAGCCGTGCAGTGCAGATCACCAGACAAAATCAGGGAACTTTACGCAACCCTCATATCATCTTGCGGTCTTTCCAATCCTCAAACGCTGTGGGCTAAGTACAAAGAGTACATGGCGGAAGATATTTTACGGCAGCTACAGCAAGTATATGCAGATATGACTTTTAATGAGCACATCTACTACGAAGCGCTGACGAAAATTGAAAACCAGGTTATGACAATGGTGGGAAATAAGCTTCAAGATTTTGGAATGGTAAGCCCTTAACGATCAGACGAAAATGACTTAAACGATGAAATTACTCGGGAATTAAACTATGATTTCACAGTATTGCAACAGAAAGTAACCGAATTAGTTCCTCGGTTGCTTCCAGAACAAAGTCACGTCTTTCAACAGGTGTTACGTCAAGTAGAGTCAGGGAATGGTGCACTCCTCTTTCTCGACGCCCCTGGAGGAACCGGGAAAACGTTTTTGCTGAACTTATTATTGGCGTTCATAAGAAAAGACCAAAAAACTGCTGTTGCCGTCGCTTCCTCCGGTATAGCAGCTTCACTGCTGAACGGTGGTCGTACTGCACATTCCATTCTAAAATTGTCATTAAATCTTGCACTTGCACAGGAAGAGTCACCCATCTGCCATTTCAGCAAAAATAGCTCTATAGGTATGATGCTACGACAATGTAAACTTTTAGTGTGGGACGAAAGTACGATGTTCCACAAAAAAGCTATAGAGGCGTTAAACCAAACTCTTCAGGACTTGCGAGACAGTACAGATATTTTGGGAGGAATGGTAGTTTACTGGCTGGTGACTTCCGACAAACTCTACCGGTGATCCAGAGGGGCACACATGCAGATGAAATCAAAGCCTGTCTCAAGTCATTAAGATTGTGGGCAAAAGTGAAAAAATTCAGCCTAACAACGAATATGAGAGTCCACCTTTATAATGACGTAGATTCAGGATATTACGCAGAGACACTATTGAAAATTGGTGATGGAAGTTTTGACACGGATGCTGAAGGTTGTATTTTACTTACAGGGGAATTATGTAATTAGGTGGAAAATGATGTGAAGCTCATTGATAAAGTCTACCCAGACTTACAACTAAATTTAAATTGTGATCATTGGTTGTGTGCAAGAGCAATTCTTGCACCAAAAAATGAAATCGTTAACAAAATCAGCACTGACATTTTGAAAGAGGTGCAGGGATAAATAAAGGAGTATTTGTCAATAGATACAATCATGGACACAGAACAGAGCACTTCATATCCCACTGAGTTTTTAAATTCTCTGGAGCTATCGGGTGTAACCTCGCATAAACTACAATTGAAATTAGGTGTACCAGTTATGCTTATGCGAAATTTAGATGCACCCCGTTTATGTAATGGGACGAGGCTTCGAATTACACAATTAGGGCAAAATATAATCTGTGCCACCATTTTAACAGGTGTGGGAAAAGAGGAAAGTGTAATCATACCTCGAATCCCAATAATCCCCACTGACCTACCATTTCAATTCAAAAGATTCCAGTTTCCAATCAAACTTAGTTTTGCTATTACTATTAACAAAGCACAAGGGCAAACACCTCAGGTAGCAGGGTTGCATTTGGAAAGGTCATGTTTATCCCATGGCCAGCTATATGTAGCCTGTTCGCGTGTGTCCAATGTCCAGAATTTGTATGTATTTGCGCCAAATGGAAGGACATACAACATAGTATATAGGAGCGTCCTAAAATAATTTTCTATTCTGTGCCCATGATTGCAACGGTCAAGAACAAGCGGAATAAATAAGGGATGCTAATTAACTGTAAGTCAAATTTAAGATAGGAGTTTCTAATTCGTGGCAAGGCATAACCTATGTCTCTACTGACACACACTCCGCTACTTCTTTTCTACTCCTACACTTAATCCTGATTTATATTGTGTAGTTTGTTTTTTCTTTATCTTTACCTCTATTGACTAACAACCTCAATATGTTCATCGTTTTTATTGTTATACTTCATGTGTCAATCGACAACCTGAATTTATTGATAAAATCTACATTAACGTGAGCGAAGCCGCGGGCAAAAGCTAGTAATATATATATATATATAAAACTTGTAGACATAGTAATTTTAATATATATATAAATTAAACTTGTAGACATAGTAATTTTAATAGTTTATATTTTACATTCTAAAAAATATAAAAATAAACATAATATTTTGGCTGATCATAACTAACTAATGTATGGTAAATGTTGAGTAACTGGCACAGAAGCAGAGAATGGATATTTATTGATCGAACGATGTAATTTAATAGGGGGCGTCACAACGCATTGTATTAACACTTAAATTTTCCTCACCCCTTGTTTGTTTTCTTACTTACGAATCGCTCCACTCAGTAATGTTACAAATCCACTTGATTTCTGGTGTTTATGAATTTCTGCTTGACTATTCTAACGCCTTAAGAATCATCTGTACAATATAAAGGGCTCTTTATTTGATTGAAACGCACTATACAATATCTATAAGAAGTAAACACCATGTGCCCGATTATGACGTATTTATCCACGGCTATGCTTACAAACGAAGTTGCGGTGAGGGTTTGTGGTGAAGAAACGGGGGATGGGGAAGATGCAGATACGCCCCAAGGCCTACCAACCTCAACCGGGCGGAACTAAAGCCACTTAACGTTCCAGAAGCCAAGAACAGCAATGGTTGCGTATTGCTCACAACGCAAGGGAAGCAAAAAGGTTTTTTTTGGCCCCTTTACGATGCCGTTAAATTACCTGTAAGACACGGTTCGCCCGATTGCCTCCTATAGCGTTTTACCCTTCCTTATTTTTCGACGGGGGTAAATTCGAAAGGAGGTGCTTTCTCGAATACTTCCGAGCAATTTCTCGTCTTACCCAAACTCCGTGGGCTGTCGGGGATGACATTGCTGGTGACGTCATTATAGCTGGTTGGGCGAAAATGTGAAAAAGCTTTTGATAAAAGTGTGTTTCGCTCAGAAGATTCCAGGCTGTTAGGCTTTAAGACAAGGAAATAATCTAAAATATAGTGATAACAAAATAGCTGGAAGGATGACTCGATGAAATTGCAAGTTTTTCTCAATTAAAACGTTTATGTCGCCTTATAAAATAAAAAAGGTTTCCGGTACGTTTATCTAATTTGGAGAGGAAAAAATTTTTATAGTGATAGTTAAAAACGGTGCCACTCGTTTGACATTAAATGGTAAATATTGCTTTCTGTGTGATTTAATTTAACTATTTAAGAATTAAATTTAGAATCTTTATATTCATGTGGTACAAAATTTGAAATTATTGCGTAGGAACCCATCTAACTGCTGATTAAAACTGGGAAATTAAATACAAGAATAATTTCAGAACGGGAAACGTATCGAATTGCATTTTTCTACAATATTCACTCGATGACAGATAGATTGGTTTCAGTTTAGTAGTTTTTTTATTTGGAAATAGCTATTCATCAATTTTGTTGCAGGCCCGCTTCAGTGGCCGCATAGTTTAAAGCGTTACTCTCTGAGTAGACTAGACTGCCAATGACGGGGAGATCGAGGTTTGATGGTGTACTGAGGGTGGTTTTCCCTAAACGGTTTTCCACTATCCCTCCACACAAATGTGTATACACTTCCTATAAATATAACATCACTAATCCCTAAAACAATTAGCGTAATTATTACTTAAGCGTATAACCCGCAAGGGTAGTAAGACGTAGTGTTTAAAATTATATACAAATATTATATAATGGTATATGTCTATTTTTTGATCCACCCCAATTAGCACTTTCAAGTAAGACGGATACCTTTCAGGATAAACGGAGTGTACATTAACCAAACACACATTAAACAGTATGATAGGTTGAGTTTTACTAGCAAGATGGAATTGTTTAACGATTTTAAAAATGTTGTAATAACAATGAATGACAAAGCTAGCTGTATTTGACTTTTGAATGGGTGGTGCAATGGGTTAGGGGATGAATCGGCAGGTTGAAGTATTTCTAGCCCCTTCCTCTATTCCTTCCTTTATGTAGGCCTACGTTAATAATGACAATCTTTTAAAATTCCCCCCTCTCCCCCCGACACACCCATATCATTTTTACTAATATTAAATAGTCTAAACTTACTAATAGGACTGTTGCGTGTCTTCGAAACTTTGTCTCAACTTCGACAAAATATTCTGGCTTCGACAATTACGAAACTTTGCCAATAGAAACCGTGACAGCTAGAATACATCAATTTATTTTCGACAGTAGCAATTCTTAGAAATAATGTCTATTACAAAATAATGTTCATATAGACGCATCTGAATCAACTAGATTACATGTGTCGATAGTTGTGATAATTGCTTGGAATTAAATATATCTCAGTTTTGCAATAATATTTTCTAATTTAAATGATTTTAGTTTATAAAGTTATACGACTAGGCACAATATAATATTTTTCCCAGCTTAAAACTATTATTAACAAATAAATACTAGAAATTCAATTCTAGAATATTAATTTATTAAATTCTAATTCGCCTCGAATTAAAAAAGTGGACTTCGCTCACCCCTCTACTTGCTAGTAAAATTTGGTGACAATGTCCATGTTCTTTTTATCTGTTTTTCACATCCAGGGCGGTACCGGTCCCCAAGGGGCTTTTTAGGTTTTCAGGGGGATAGTCAATTGTAAAGGGGTGTAAGGAGGGTGTTTACGTTTTTATGTACCCTACAGAAATAACATATTTATTGGGCTTTAGCGTTGTGCAGCAACTACTGACGAAAGCTGGGAATAAACTACAAATATTTGAAATAAGTGACTTGAGGCCAAAAAAAAATTCTTGGTTCTTGTAATTTGTTTTTTTAATAAAATTGTAACAAAATTTTTAATCATAATGTTTATTTTATCCTGGTACATATACAAGATTGGGCAGAATGGATAGTAAGATTTGATTCACGTAGTACGGTGGGTCTCTATGCGCATGCGCGGTATATATACGTGGGTTATAAAAGGAATGCCATTATTAATCATGGTGTTATGGTCGGCAGAACATCGTGCATTCGCCATAAATACTTATTTTAAAAATGATTTACCCATCACTGTGCAAAAGAATTGTTGTCGCCATTTTGGGATAGGGTGTTGGGACAACGTCCATGACCACCGTTAGATCAGAAGGTAGGTGAAACAGTTCCATAATCCTGCATCATGCCATGACTGAAAAAACTCTGGCCGTCCAAGGTCACAACAGACACTTGACACCTGCTAGAGTGCTAGAGTGGAAAAGGATCGCACCAAAGTGCTCGGCGATCGGCCGTCAGGCACGCATTGGTGCCGAGAATGTAGACTCTCTTCCTGCACCACATCACTCATTGCAACCTGCGCTTTCATCCGTACAAGCGGAAGGTCACATGCCAGTTGACAGCACAGGACAAAGTTATCCGCAGCACGAAGGACCTTCACCATGGACTCTCTGGGACTCTTGGAACTCGACCAAATTGATCGTAAATAACTTCGTGATGTCTGCCGAAGCCCATTTCGAACTGTCCGGGAGCAGAATTGCCGATGTCGGCCACCAGAAAACCCACGCCAACTCCATGATAAACCACTCCCTAGTGATCGTGTGACATTGTGGTGCGGCATTGCATTGTTTGGCATCATAGGCTTGTATTTCTTTGAGGATGCTCACGGTAGTGCTATTACATTTAATGAAGATCGCTATGTCGAGCTGCTGAGCGTCTTCATCCTTCCAGGGCTGACCAACTGAAACCTAGAACAGTTATGGTTTCAAGAATTTCCTTGGTAGCTATTCATACCACCCACCAGTCAATGCCATTCTTGTGTCCTGAGTTTCCTGGTCGTCTGTTTCCAGATTTGGGAACATTCATTGGCCGGCATGGTCGCCATATTTATCCACCACGAACCTCCTTCCATGGGGGTACCTAAAGAGAATTGTATTCGCCATACGTCCTCAGTCATTGGCTGAACTTAAGGATCGGATACGAAACACCGTGCGGAATATTCCTTTGGATCGTGTGATGCAGGCTTTCGTCCAGTGCTTGAAGGAATGTGATGCCGTTAATGGAGGGCACCTAAGTGGTGCTATCTTCAGGAATTGAGATTTGTGTCCATTATATAATACATGGCACACCTGTGTCTGTGTACTGTAGCTACGTTTTAATCATTTATTCTATGTTTAAAGTCTTAAAGACCTTGAAGGAAATGAATCAAACTGTATAAAATGTATACACTTTTTAATAATGATTTAGATTGAAACATTATTTTTTTTAGCACCACGTCTTATTAGGCATTCGGGTTATATGTTTATGTATTAATTATACTAATGGTTTCAAGGATGAGAAAGGCTATATTTATAGGAATTTAATCCACATTTGCGTGGGGTGGAGTGGAAAACCATTTTGGAAAAACCACCCTTATTACACCGGACCGAGATTCGAACCTCGATATCCCCGTCATCGGCAGTCTTGTCTACTGCAAGAATAGCGCCTTAGACTATGTGGCCACCAAAGCGGGTTTAAAATAATTAAATATGAATTTACTATGTAACATAAATTTAAGGTAGTTATAGCTTAGCTCTACATGCTTATCACATTTAACTTGGTGGGTTTAAGGGGAGGGGTGTAGTAGTAAGCATCTAAATCTCGGAATTGGGCGCTAGGCTAAAAAATGTTGGGAGCCACTGCGTTAAGGGGGCGGCCAAACTGAGCGAGCGACTAAAATATAAAATAGAACACATTGGTTGTAATGAGAGGTGGCCAGACTGGAGTGCGCACGCTTGAAAGATAGAACTGGTTCTATTTTTCAAGCGTGCGCGCTCGACCCGGTACAGTCTAGTTTACAGGCGCTAGACAATATCATTATATGTTGATTCATCGAGTGCTAGGAAAACTTCTCATTTTGACATTTTTATTACTATCGATAGGCTTAGCACACTTTCTGGAAATTGAAAAATGACAGCTGAACAAGGGAATTGAACCCGAGACCTTTGGATTAGTACACCAATGTTCTAACCACTGAGCTATCCAGGATTCGGCCCGTGCTCAGGGTCATTCTTTACTCATATTTTAAGGCAGAGCCTATGATGGAGTGCGGAAATCGTCGACTACAAGTATGTGATTATATTCATATCACGAGTTATCAGATAATGCAGCCATCTTCGACTAGGTAGTTGGCTTATTGCAGCCATTTGTACATTATTATTATTATTATTATTATTATTATTATTATTATCATTTAGCACCGCGTCTTACTACCCGTTCGGGTTATACGCTTAAGTACTAATTACGCTAATGGATTAGGAATTGGGAGGGTTGAATATAGAGGAAGTGAACCCGCATTTGCGTGGAGGGAGAGTGGAAAACCATTTAGGAAAAACCACCCCCAGTTCACCCGACCGAGATTTGAACCTCGATCTTCCCGTCCTCATTTGTACAATTATTATAACTGTACGGGATTGCATACTAAGAATTAAATAGCCAAAGCTATTATTTATGCTTTTAGTGAGGATTACTCCATCTAGATATCATATTCTGAAATTTGAAAAATGACACCTGGATAGCTCAGTGGTTAGAAAATTGGCGTACTAATCCAAAGGTCCCAGCTTCGATTCCCGTGTCCAGGTGTCATTTTTCAATTTTCAGAATATGATATCTAGATGGAGTAATCCTCACTAAAAGCATAAATAATAGCTTTGACTATTTAATTCTTATTTTTAGCTCACTTGCTACTAACGGCCTAATTTAATTGTTAAGATCATAAACCATACTTATATATATATATATGTAAAACTGATATGTTAAAATACTTCAATATTATCCAAGTAGGCCTTTACAAATAAGAATCACCGTTAGCGTGGAGAGAGAATGAGAAAATCATAACAATAAATCACTTGTTAAAACCACCTTCAGTTCACTCAGCCAAGATTCGGAGCCTCCTCGTCAATAAATAACGAGAGGTATCAGCTAATCACGCGCTCGCCAGTCTGGCCACCCAGTCGCTTACGCGCTCGCTCACGCGCTTGTCAGTCTGGCCGAACCCTAAGACTTCACAAGCCTGTCTAAAAGACCTAATCGCTATAGTGATAGCTCAAAGTTTCAGGGGACCCCTCTTCAATTCCGGGTGGTACTGATGAAGATACTTACTATTTGAACATGAGTTCATCCTGCTATAAAATTTGTGAATATCTAGACCCACTGTCCAAGATAACTTTTTTTTGTCATAATACGATTGTTTAGAAAATGCACTTTAAATACCCCATAGAATTAAAATTCCAACTTTTTAAAACCTTTTCAGAATGTTATGTAAGATAAAATAACATAACTTATTTACAAACTAGAACACAATAAATATTATTTCTCATCTTTCAAATGACCATTTAAAGTAGTAAAATACATGACTTCCCGCTCCTCCCCTTCCCAAATAAATTGGTGGTTTCCCGTTTACATCAATTTAAAACGTCACTAACACATCAGACAAAAAAAAAAATCAAAAACTCTTTCCCAAACCAAGCAATTAAATACGCGCAATATGTTTGATGCGTTAGAGAGAGACTCTTAATTGATTTGGAGTCTGCACAAATCGTATTTCGGACGCGTCACGCTGCACATGAAGGCTTTGGCTTTAATTTGAAATCCTTCTCTCTTTTCATTTTTTTATTTTTTATTTTTGAAAGGGTTGTGTGACGTTACAGGTCCCGCCACATCGGGTCCTTTGTTGGGAACATCAATAATGTGATGTGGGTGGGTGGGGGGGGGGGGGGGGGGGAGGGGTAGGCTAGTGGGGAAAAGAGATGGGTGGTAAAAAGGATTGTTTGTTTTGTATTATTGTGAAAACAGCCATCCCCTATTTTTGTAGGGGGCTTTTTTAGGGGTAAGAGAGACGATTTGAATTCGAGTGAGTTCCATTTGTCATGGGCCCTATGATTTTGACAAGATTTTAAAATATTATTATTATTATTATTATTATTTAGCGCCGCGTCTGACTACCCGTTCGGGATATACGCTTAAGTACTAATTACATTAATGAATTAGGAATTGGTAAAGTTGAATTTAGAGGAAGTGAACCCGCATTTTCGTGGAGGGAGAGTGGAAAACCACCCCCAGTTCATCCGACCGAGATTCGAACCCCGATCTCCCCGTCCTTGGCGGTCGAGCTCAACACGACTGTCGCGTTAGCCAACTACGCCACTGAGGTGGGTATTTTAAAATACATAGGTTTTATATATATATATATATATATATATATATATATATATATATATATATAGGAGTATTAAGGAATTCAACGTTACGCACGGTGGGATATAAGGGGACGCTAGTTAAAGTCACAATTTTAAAGTATTCAAGAAAAAAAAACTTTTTTTTTGCCAAATTAAATTAATTATTGCTTCAGCAGATACGTTTAGATTAACTTTTTACATGTAGTAGTCTAACAGTTCTTTGCCAGCCTAGGTGGTCGCATGTTCTACGACGTTACTCTTATAAAAGATTAAACTGCCGAAGAAGGCGATTTCAGAGTTCGAATCCCTGCCAGGTGTTCTGAGGGTGGTTTTCCCTAAATGGATTTTCACTATCCCTCCACGCAAATGGAGGTACCCTTCCTCTAAGCTAAACCTTCCACATTAATTTAATTAGTACCCGAACAAGTGGTAGGTCTTGTGATTAAAAAAAAGTTCTTGAAATTTTCTCATTAACATCTGATCATTACAATTAAAAGACGAGGAAATGTCCAGAACATGTCTTCAAAAACTATTAAGACAGTCATGTGTAAAGGATTAATATTAATGTTTCTACTCGAGAAATTATATATTTATTTTGGCCAAAAAAATAAAGTGTTGTTATAAAAACACTGGCCTTAACTAGCGCCACCTGCTGCATTCCAACCTTAAGTCTTACGTTCCTCGTTCTTGCCTTATTAGGGTAATTAAAATGGTTGTATCCCGGACGGGTAGTAAGACGTGGTAGGAATATTTTCTCCTTGAACTCGGTCTATTTTTCATCCTTAAAACTGTTACAGTCTTCTGCTGCAAAGTGAACTATTCCCCACCGACCCTCAACACGTCCCACGTTTTCTTCTTATAGTCTTACAACGTTAACGCACTTTCTTTAGGAGATAACTTATGTATAGTACTGTACATAATGCACTGTACGCTGTACCTAAGACCTTGCATTAAACTTCCATTACGGGCAGCTTATTTTTTCCTCGTAGTTTCTTCTCCGTGTTCCCATTAACTAAATCCTCTCCAGGTAAACAACACATTTTGTTTGGCGAATATCTTCTTCCTTTTTCGGGCTCTTTATCCGGTTCTTTGTCTGTCCTTCTTTGTTCTCTCTTAGTGCCTTTCTGTCATGCTTCATTCTTACTCTACGGTAAATCGTTATTTCATATTACCCTCACACACGTACTGTAGTCAACATACACGTCGGTCCCCCCCCCCCCCCCCTTAGTTCTTTCTTTTCTTTATTTAACGTTACCGTAAGTTCATATCGTGGTTTCATTTTAAAAAACAAAACTACTTCCTTGTTTAAAAATAAATTTTGGTTCAATTAGTTTCGACTATAGTTAGATAGTAAACTCAATCAACATTTTTACTTTTAAGTGATCTCTTAGGTAGAGATAGGATTGTGATCGTGATTGAAATAGAGATTTTTATGAATGGCAACATTTAATGACCCATTGATTCCTAAGAAGTGTTTTATTTTACGATGCCGTGTGTCTTTCTATGTGTTTGTATCTCGGCCTAAAACCGAAACTATTTCCCAAATCGGGCTAGAATTTTGTATCTAGGATTTAATAAGGTTTCTACGAGTTAATTTTGCAATTAGATATCTAACCCTAAAAGGGTAGTTTACTTGTGGCTATTAGCAAATATATATTTTTTAATTGATTGAGATCTGGGAAACTAGGAATTGACTGTAATGCTCTTTGGTAGACAGAGATTTTACTTTATTCTCACAAGGCCTATATTTCATTTAAAGTGCTTTTTAATTTATTTACGCAATTTGATCGAATATGATGCTCTTTGATCCATTGTGTTTCTGCACCATTGCCTTTTATTGTGTTTGACCAATCTTACTAGTTTCAAGTAATTGTTTTAATTTGTAGTTAAAGGGGTGAGAAAGTATGTGTGGTGTATCGTACCATTTCTTTTAATTATATACAAGACTAAAGTTTGATTCACATGTTTACCGAGGATTGAAAGCATAATACTCAAGTGATGCAGCAATTCAAATGCTGGCGGAAATTTGTGGTTGACCCAACCATAATGCTTTGCAACACAAACTAAAAACCACCGATAGTTTATTTAGTTTTATAATCATGTGGATAGAGATTGCCTCTGTGGTCTAGTGGTCAGAATTCCTGTATTCTATGCATACGAGGATCCGGGTTCGATTCCCGGCTCTTTCAGACTTATACTGTGATGAAGTGATGAAACGGGGCTAGACTCACCCTCGTAAGGACAAATGAGGAGATACTTGAATAAAAAAGTAACAGCTCCAGTATAGACAATTAAGATCAACCGCCAGAGGGCTCTCTGGTCGGACCACACGACAAATTATATCCGCCGAAGTTGGCAATATCTTCGCCAGAAAACGGCGGCCACTCATCCGGTATAGCTCTATTGAGGGCAGACGCCATGAAGTAGATACACAGATCTTATAGATTATGGTCACGATGAATGTTTTATACTGTTCTTCACCCTAACTCAGTCGATAGCCTGTCTGTCTACTGAGCCAAGGGTCCCAGTTTGGATCCATGGCATAGCCAAAATATTTATCATTGGTGAAATGCGGGTTTTCCCTTTCACAGTGATGAACTAACGTCTGGGGACTGGATGTTGTGTCTGTTCTAGATATATATTTTTATAATTCATTCATGATCTAAGTTTACTTGAATGACAGCTCACAAAGTTACTAGAAATAGTCCCTAATATATCCCTACACCAACAGCTTACATCTATCAGTTTGGATAACTGTAATAAAAACAGATGTTAATATATGAATGTGATAGTTAACCACAGTAAATTTGGGACAATATTATTTATATATATATTTGAAGTCAGACACAAAGCTTATTTATCGTTTTATTCCACTTAAAAAAATTAATATTCACAGCACTTCCACAAAAGATCTAACGAAAATAGCTTCAAAATGGCGACAGACGAATTTAAACTATGTGGTTGAACATGACGGAAACAAGATTTTTACAATGATGCACCCACGCAGTGGATAACAATATTATATTCAGCTAAATATTTCGAAATACGATAAAATATTCATTTATAGTTTATTATTATATATATATATATATATATATATATATATATATATATAAAGACAATTTGTTTCTCTTTTCCAAGTAAATACGATGTCTATATTAAAAGGTAGGCCTATTGATGTATGCACTATATTACACATAATCAATAACGTTCCAAAACCAAAAATAAGTACTTTTAATTATGTTTAAAATATGTTTCAAGTTGGATATAAAGAAATTACTAAACGTAATTAAATAGTATGAGAAAACTTAAGTTTACGTTGTTTTTAATGTAAAATATAACAGGTAATTAAAAACTTAACATCTATAACAAAACAGTGATCTCTTACAAGTGTTGGCAACCCAAAACCTAAACATATGATTTTTGAACTGTCATCCAGGTAAAAACCTATCATGAACAGACTCTAAAACCATCTGCCTACCCGTTCGGTCTTTACGCCTATGCACTAATTACGCTAATGGTTTTAGGTATTGGGAGGGTTATATTTATAGGAAGTGTACCCGCATTTGCGTGGAGATTGAAAACCCACCCTTAATATATCCGATAGAGATTCGAAACTCGATCTCCCAGTCATCGGCAGTCTAATCTACTGCGAGAGTAGTGCGTTAGACCATGCGGCCATCGAAGTGAGTTTCTCTAGAATTAAGCTAGTTAATAAGTCGTGTGCTGATATAATCAGTCAGTTCAGAAAGTGCACGCTATTTACACCTCAAATAAATGATAAATTATGTTTTATAGTTATTTTGTTGTGTAGTGGAACAAATATACACAGAACGACACACACAACATATAGTAAGATTCCAAGTAGAATGTCCTTCCTAGCAAAATCCTACTATAATGTTGAGTTCGTGCGTTCCTTTCTATCGTCTTAATTTGAATCGTGCCATCTCTTTGAGCCCCCTTCTTTGTTGTCAAGTCTTGCCGAGCTTTGTATGTGTCAAGGTGGCTGTTCAAAACAATGGCGGGGCGTGTCAGCGGGTACTGGTAGGTCACGTGACTCTCTTTCCCTCTCGGCCAGGGTGTCACGCGCGCTCAGAGCTCATGAAGTTTCACTAGGGTGGGCGTGATGTCACTCAGACCACTCCACCTATTCTGAGTCATTTAGTATGCCATTGAACCACGTTTGGACAGGGACTACTCGCTAATGTCAAGTGACAACATCTTGTCGTCGTAGATATAATTTGTAATGTTCTAACCACCATTAAAAGCCACTTCGGTGGCCGCGTGGTCTAACGCGCCACGCTCGCAGTGGACTAGGCAGCCGATGATAGGAAGATAGAGGGTCGAATCTCGGATGGGTGTTCTGAAGGTTTTTTTTTTTACTAAATTGTTTTCCACTCTCCCTCCGCGTAAATGTTGGTACACTTCCTAATCAAAAATCTTCATTCCTATGAGCGTAATTAGTGCATTTGGGCATAGCCAGAAAGGGCGGTAACACGAATTTATATATATATATATTCCCTTAGCAGTGAATATTAACATTATATATATATATATATATATATATATATATATATATAATGTTAATATTCACTGCTAAGGGAATTGTATGTGTGGAGTTAATTTTATTCAAAAGAAAATAAACAAACAACTGTTAGTTATAATTTTAAAAACCTAGAAAATTATCATAAAGTTGTGGTTTGTATCCACCATTTTTTGTTTTAAATCTCTTCTGCACAATCGCTGTTGTGGTTTTTGCATAAAAGATTAGCAGACATACAGCTCATATTTACATATTATTTAAATGAACGCTTTAGTTGTGTTTTTTTTGTAATAGTTTTAGGGAAAGTGACTTGAGTTTTAGTTATGTTCTGTTTATTATATGCCTACATCTATCTACATGATTTAAGAAAAGAATCTACTATTAACTTACTCTGGTATGTTAGAAATGAGTAAAACAGAATGAGTAGGAAATATACCCGTATTTGCCTGGAGGAAAAGTAGGGTACCAATAGTAAAAAACACCCTCACTACCCTCAGCCAGGAGTCTAAACCCAGCCTCACTGTTACCATCAAATCAGAATACAAACACATATTTTTTTTCACATAAGATATTTAAAGAGCACTTTATAAATCAACTGAGCATATGAGCACACAACTTAAAAACTGATTTAATTATAAAACATACAAAACTCATAGACCCCCGAACATTAATTCATCAGTGAGAAAAGAGAAATTTCAAAACTAGTTGATTACATCATATTTAAAAAAAAATATCAGAAATAAATTTAACAACGTATTATTACCGTCAATAGTTGAATATTGATTTTAGATCATTTAAATCACTATTAATTTATTGAGTAGTCAATCTTAAACAAATTATAAATTTCAACAAAATAATAGCTTAAATACAGAGTAAAGATATTAAAGCCGTGTATTTTTTTTAAATACCAGTAGCTTACTTTTCTTACTACCCGTTCGGGATATCTTAAACTTAATTTTTTAATTAACTTAGGACTTTTAATGAAGAGGGTTAGTTTGGATTAATTTGAGCATAATTTGATTGAATGAGAACTGGCAATCCTCAGTAAATCCAGCTTTGTTTGAATCTCGACCTTTCAGATCAAAGTAGGGACAGTCTTTCTCGGTCATATGGGAGACTTTTTAATAGAAAAAATAGCTCCTTAAAGGGTGGGATGCATGGCAAATACTAAAGGAGTTAAATGAGAAACTATCTCTATTACAACTACCAACATAAATAGGACGCTTGGTTGAGTAACTGTATGCGATTTACTCGAATTGCTTGAATTTCACAATAAAAAACTTTCTTATAGCATTCACTGAAACACTTTCATAGAATAAAATTAATTGCATACCATTCTTTTTATAAAATTAGCTTTTTAACATTCACTACTCAAAACTTCAATCTTTTTATAAAATAAGCTGTTTATCATTCACTACTCCAAACTTCAATTTTTATAAAATTGATTTTATAACATTCATTGCTTTCCTTTTTATAAAATTAACTTAATAAATATTCACTGGATCAAATTCGTCGTATACATTTCATTTTTATAAAATTATCTGCATATCATTCATTCTGTAAAATTAATTTTATAATTTTATTTATTTGAGATATTTAACGTGCCCTTTCTGAACTGACTGAATATATCAGCACACAATAATTTCTATGAGCGAGAGCAAAAGGACCTACCAATTTTGCCGCTAAAGGTATTTTCCCCTAACTTCCAGGGTTCTTTCATATACCACAATTGACATTGGACCGACGGCTTTACTTGCCCTCCAAAGGAAGTTGCGCTACGGTTTTTTATCGCTCGATAAATATCCGCTGACCCCGAGTGGGTTTGAACCCACGAGCATCAAGTATTGAGGTTAGCACTTTGTGCCAAGACCACCTATGTCAACTAATTTTAAAAAAAGATTTCTTCAACCTTAACTGTATAACATTCGTTTAAAATTTAGCTGTATAACACCACATATAATTCACTGTGTCATTTTTATATGGTAAAATAATTAATCATATAAAATTTACATAGTGAATTATTAGTTTGTGCTGCTTAATTTATATTCTACTAAATTGTTTAAGATTAAGAAGAGTTAGATGTACAGTACATACATGATGTGCTTTCCGTCATTCCTTACTTTACTAAAGTTTTGAAGTTCATCAAAGGAATTAACAGTTTTTGTTGGTAAAAAATTTAACAAGAAATATGATAAAACATGTTACACTATCAAATAGATTAAATAGTCGACCTATTAAAGTTAATTATGAAAACCTGGTTCTGGAAGCATTGATCGTTTATCGCTCAAGTGAAATGTTTGACTTTCATCTCGCGTATTTATTTGGTTCCCCTACAATCAATGAAATAGCGATTATTTATTCATACAGCAACGCTCAGAGAATTCACATGAACCCTGAAAAAAGGATGTAATATTTTATTCAAAAATAAATTAATTAAATAGCAGCTAAAAAAACTCAGAAATATTCAATTAGTTTATACATTTAATTTTTTTAAACATTAAAGATCTAGAAATTGTATATATTATATTATATTTAATATTGAAACTTTCTAATATTAAGTAGAATAATGTAACCTATATTCACTAGAAAAAATCATTTTTGCCGTGGTTACTTAAATTCTTTAGTTGGATTCAAATATTTAAAAAATGTGTAGGCTACAGTTTACTATTTATTATCATTTAAGACTTAATTCAATTTTCTTACACCCTTCCTGTGTTTGAGGGGCTATGGAGGCTTATTACTGGTCTACGGAACCCTTGTTAGAACACAGTGCCTAAATTATGTTTAATGCTACGTTTAACATAAGGCCTACTAACGTTTTACTCTAATGGGTAGTTTAAATTAAGTGCAGCCACATTAGCTTGAAGAGGAGATAGAAAAAACTAGATTGTTAAAACTACTTATGGCGTAGCCCCACCCTGCCCCCCTTCCCCACACTTCAGTGCCACTAGCCGTGATTCCAATTCCTTACCTCCCCGTCGTCAACAATGTAGTTAGCTGCCCTAGACCTGGTGATCACACATGTTGAGAAATGTCACTTAGGAATTATCGTTTACAGATAAGGAGTTCACTGTGTGGCTTTATATTAAGTTAGTTTGTAAGTCGTGTATTGTTATATCCCTGGATTTATAATGTAAACCTTAAACATAGAGAGATACGAAAAATATATATGTACTTAATTATATATACTCACAGATCTATCCATATATTTAATTAAAGGCTAAGGCTATCTAGGATAACATCGGGAAGCATCGTTTTTACATATCTGCTCCAGTACTTGCCTGGATGGAGATTGGTAAAGATATATCTTAGATAAGCCCTTCCTTGTGAGACTTGGTTGTTTGGGGTTGAACCACGGTCTCTTCAGTAGCTTGGGAGAGTCATTCACCTATCCCTGTAGCATCGATACCCCCCTCTCTCACTCCCTAGCCTGGATATACTCCCCCTATATATATATATATATATATATATATATATATATATATATACACACATTTTTATATGTATACAGAACCTATATATATATATAAAAAATATAGTCTTAATTATGCACTCAACTCTATGATATTAGGAACTCGAAAGTTCATTGCCGCACTTACAAAAGTACGCCACCTATCCCTATCTTGAGCTAATTCTATCCAGTCCACCTCATCACACCTTGTCTCTATATTGAGCTAGTTCCATCCAGTCCAACTCATTACTCTCTCTCTCTCCCTCTCTTTAGCTAGTTCTATCCAGTCCACCTAATTACACCCTATTCCTATCTAAAGCTAGCTCTATCCAATTCACCTCATTACACCCGATCTCCTTCATGTTCATTCTAATGTTATCCTCTCGGTTGCGTCTAGCTCTACTCGTTGGTCTCTTCCCAATGGGTTTGTCAGTCAATATCCTAAACAAGTTTCAAGATTCTCCCATTTGCACCGCATGTTCTGCCCACCGTAATCTACGATACTTGATTATCCTAAATAATGCCCTGTGATGAGTACAGGGTATGTAACACATCATAATACAACCTCCTCCACTCCCCATCAACCTCATCCATATACATATTCTAGATAAAATTACACCATAAATCTCCCTTCCAACTTTCCTTTCTAATATCCACACCGAACCCGAGTCTAAAGTAGTCACTGGAAGTGTTGATGAATTACTCAGAAAGCAAATGCAAGACGGTGTCGCGTTGAGGTACACAGATCTCTGCAGGTCGGTGTGTAATGAAGCAGCGTAATTAAATCACCCCCTCCCATATCACCTTACTCTCCCATCGGGTATAACTTCTTAGCGAGATGAATGTAAGGTAACTACCACAACATATATATATATATATATAGCGAGGGAGAGAGCTACTACCCCATCTTGCTTTAGTTATTATAACTCGCCAAGGAAACGTTAATTAGGATCCAGGTAATATAGTGTTACAGAGTTTGTAGGCACCATTTTGTTTCTTATCTGTTTGTATAACAATCGAATTTGGTGTACGGAGGTTTGATTGGGCAAGTTAAATGAACTTTCCTACTTTAAAAATATATTTATTTATTGAACCCTTAAATAAAAATTAACATTTTAATTTCAATTATATTTCAGATCTTTCTTTTGGCACCATACGCATATGTAATAATTATGCTAGGGTGTTAAGGATGATGAAGGTTGAATTTAGAGGATATGTACCCGCTTTTGTGGGTAGGGAGATTGGAAAACCGTTTAGGGGGAACCAACCACAGTACACATGATCGGAATTTTAACTACTATATTCCTGTCATTGGCAGTCTGGTCTATTACTATAGTGACGTCCTAGACCATGTGACCAGCTAAGCAGTTTTTCCTTTATTTAAATATTAGATTCAACCTCGGGGAGTTTGGGAATGGGTGTATGTTCCTTGCTTTATCGTAATTCATTTGATAATGTAACTAATTTGATCCTCTTAATATAACTTAAACTTTTGCTTTCTGTCTCCATTACATTTATTTAATTTAAATAGCTGAATATTTTTTCCAACCATAAAAAAAATTGATTATTTTTCAACAGGGAAGTATTTTCATCTTAGAGCACTGATATCGTAGTGTGATAAGCACGACAAAGACGTTAAACTCGCACGACACAGGTCAGAGACAGAAATTAAGATTTCAAAAATGGTAGTAGACCACTAGGTTTGTAACGTAACAACACTAGTGCGTTTCCGGTTGATACTAAGTTTAATTTGTCATGTGTTAAATATTTAATTACGTAAGTGGCAAGTCACACCTAACAAGTGAGTTTTAGATAAATATATCCTCAGATTACATTATTACAAACGACACACAAGGCAAATCTCTGGAAATTGAACCCCATAACAAATACCCCACACAAAAGGGGGCAGTTATAGAACTGTGTGGCCATCATCAATATCGGCACACAAGGTGTGACTATATCTGGTTATTTGAACCCATTTCTATTTTTACTCTCTCACCACTTTCAATGATACCCGCTATTGTATTGTCCGACTTAATCAAAATTTTGTGCCCGGGTGAGCTGTCATGTTAACGTTCCTCTTCCATAAATTAATTTTGGTCAAGGAGAAAAATAAAGGGATGTATATCACGGTGATCTTCTTAAAAATTGCTAGTCAGATCCCTGTGCTAGCTAAACATAGTTTCAGATTAGACGACTCTTGGATAGCTCATTGGTAAGAGCACTGGCCTACTAAGTCAAAGGTCCTAGGTTAGATTCCCGTGTCCTTGTGTCATTTTTCAATTTGAAGATGCTACCATGTGGATGGATACAAACGGATCAAATCTAAACTAAGGTTATTAAAAAAAAATCAAACTTGCAATTCTTAATTATGGTTTTTAAATAGTCATATTAAAATAAATAGACAACTTAATTTTGATTCAATTGAAATAATAAACTAGACATTCTAATTTTGATCCTCCCTTATTTTGTGTTTTGGGCTGTACATATTTACTCTCTCGTTATCTTTACTTTCTCTATTTCTCTTTACGATTCATTCATATCTAAAAGGAGTTAGCGTATGGCAATAGGAAGAATTCAGGAATTATTTCAACTGTAGCTTATATTAACACTTTCCACCACTTTTCGCAGCAACTGCGGGGGTGGGGGGATATGGGAATATCTCTCCTCTCGCTCCCTTATAACCAAACACGCAACTTCCTCCCCCAAGCCCCTCTTCCTACGGAGCGGAACCACAAGTCTTGAGAATGTTTCTTTATTTACAGTGAGTTGTTGACATTTTAGGAAATACATCAACTCTGTTGGGAACGAAGTAAATTGAATACAGGGCTGTTTTTTTTTAGACAGCTTGGAATGACACATTTCATGCAAAGCCCCGTCCATAAGACGGTATTTTTATTTGAATCGTTACGAATATGCGTCTCATTTTTCTCTTTCCTCATTAAAAAAAAAATCAAGTCGCTGTGAACTTGAAAATTTTTATGATGATGTTCAAGTGTTAATGTTTTATTCCAGATAAATCAGTTCAGCCTATTTCCCAAAGTTCAACGACAATACATTTAGGGGTCAACCTAAACCACGTTACAATTTTTTTTTTTCTTACCGTTAATGACCCTTCCCTCATTCCCCTCAAACCTTCCGACCAAGTAGACATTTAACCTGACCCTTCTTCACTCCAACCTCTGTTATGTAACTATTCACGTCAAGTGTCAATGTCATTATTTCATAGAGAAACTTTTGTAACACTAAAAGAGGGACTCATATATCAATACTACTCAGAATCCCTTCAACGTACATATTCTGAATTTATCTATAAATATGTTAACTAACGGGGAAAACATGAATAGTATTGTTATTTTTTCCACATTAGAACCTAGCTATAAGATCTGTGTTATATAATACTATGATGCACCCCCCCCCCCCTCTATGTAACACCATGTAGACCTTAGAGGTCCCACACATGTAACACCATGTATACATTATAACTCTTCACATGAAACATCATGTAGACATTAGAGCTCCACTCCACCCTCTTTCAACACCATTACGTGGTTTATGGGGAACCCCTTAACTCCAATAAAACCATGGATACTATAATAAAATCTTGTAGTTCATTATGTTGTGTAAGGATCCTTATTGTTTTCCGTAATATAGATATCATATTCTGAAAATTGAAAAATGACACCTGGACACGGGAATCAAACCCGGGACCTCTGGCTCGATTCCCGTGTCCAGGTGTCATTTTTCAATTTTCAGAATATGATATCTAGATGGAGTAATTCCCACTAATAAGCATAAATAATAGCTTTGGCTATTAATTCGTAATATAGATAAGTAAAATATTATATTTTAAAGATAAAATGTGATTTAAAATGTGTAGGCCTACATTTTAATAGATCAAATAAAGTTAACTTTAAATGTTTATTTTTCCCCCCAATCTGCTTTACTACCCGTCCGGGCTATTTGAATTTAATTGCAATTTTGGGGTAGTGATAAGTAAGCTAGGCTTTAGAGGAAATGTACCTGAATTTGCGTTGAGTGATAGTGGGAAACCACATTAAAAAGCCACCCTGTGTACAACCTACCGGGATTTGTATCCCGACTTCCCCCGTCTCCGGAAAACCAGACTAGCGTGAGCTTTGCATTTAGTCTGCGCACCCACCAATGATGGTCTCAAAGGCTTCTTTAAGATCTAAGTATGCTTATCAAATTTTGAATTTGAAAAGCTATCATATTTTAACTGCAATTTTATGTTAAAACGTATTTTTTTTTTCATCTTGAGTAATTTGATTGTGGCGTGCATAGAAAAATCGAAACATTAATCAATATTGGAGCTCATACTGAATAAATAAAACCCTCATCGGTGGCTTCATGACATAAGACGTTACTTTTGCAATAAAATGGATTACTGGTGACGGGGAGGTCAGGGATAGATTCTTGGCCAGTTATACTTGGAGTAATCTACCCTAGACAATTTCCCTCTATGATTCCACGCAAATGGGGGTACATTTCTTCGTCTAAAACCTATATTCTACTTTACTATTCCCTAACTAATTAATTTAAATATTCGTAGAGCCATGTTTGGTAATAAACCACAGTGTACATATAAACAATACATTTTGGCACACATATTTTATGAGAATGTAGGAAAACATTCCTAGAAGATGCAAGATGGTAACCCAGTGGTGGTCGAATGGTCTAAAAAGACGTCACACTCGCAATATACTGGATTGCCGATGACTGGGAGATTTGGGGTAGAACGCCGATTGGGTGTACTGAGGGTGGTTTTGCCTAAATATTCCCACACCCTTACTCACCACGAAAATGCGGGTACACTTCCTTTAAATTTAACCTTCCTAGTCCCTAGCCAGAGGATACAGTGCATCAAAATATAGGTCGGGAAATATACTATTGTTCATCCCGTTCTTATAAAATGTGTACTCCATAATAATAGGAAAGTTTCGGTGACCTCATCACATACTTAAGGTAGGAGTGCAGAGGACATTTGAAAAAGGGCAGTGTTTTTGCAGTTTTTATATCAGAACATTTTTTTGGTCAAAATCAATAAAAAAATTCTTCAGTAGAAACACAGATTTTAATCGTCTTCAGATGTTGATATCAACAGGTGTTGAATATTTAAGGGTGTCTTGGAATTTAATGACAACTTTTTCTCTTAATTTAAAGAGGTTTCTCGTCTAATACCGCTATGCTTATGGTAAAGAAAATTAAATAATATGTTTAAATTGAGCAATATTTTATTTATTTTGTAAAAAAAAGTGTTTTATAATAATTGCAAAAAAGACTGCCCTTTTCTCCCAACTTAATAATTTATAGGCTTTATGTGAAAAGGTTCCGAGAAAGATTACTGTTGAATATAATTACCTAAAATTAATTTGTATCTTTTAACCAAATGAAGTGTGTAATCGACACATCTCTTCCCATTTATGATGATTTAAATCTGTATCAATTTTACAAATATCTTTATTAAATCCATGGTGTAGCAATAGGATTCCAATATAATTCAAGATTAACTGAGAACCTACTTTAAGGAATGGTTCCCGTGGCTTTGACTATGTGGCGATGTTGTAGATTGTAATAACAACAAATGTAGAACTCTCCATTAAGCTCATTATCCTTCAGCACGCAAACCATAAACTAATATACTTTGGCATCGGCCTCGGCCCTAAAGAGCACAAACCACCGTCGACAGTAATTATATCATACGCAGCAATTAGTTTTGTAGCAGTAGTAGAGAACGTAATGGCAGAAAAAAAAGGGGGGGAGGGTGGTTGAATAACTTTGACTAATGACTTTTTACTAGAAAATGAAAAAAAAAAAAATAGAAATGCTGTTGTTTCTTATGACTAGAGGAAGTGTGGGTTTAACAGTAGAATCAACTTTATAAACTCTTTTTTGCTCGACTAAGTTTTTTTATATGTTTAACTCGCAAGTTTGCATATTTTCAGGTAACTGCAATTTATGCATAGGGGCAAGTAATTATCAATAGCGTGTTGCTTATAAGGTGGCTATTTCATTTACTAATTAGTACATAGAAAGTGAGTACACAATATTATAACATTTTTTTCTGAGAAAACTAAAAATTGGTCAGACATCTTAACTCAGTCGGTAGCGTGTCGGTCTAATAAACTAAATGTCTAGGGTTTGATGTCCCGGCATGGCAGAAAAATTTATCGTTGGTGAAATATATGTTTCTCCCCTTCAATTGATAAATTAATGGCATGGGGCCGGATGCTGCGTCTGTTCCTAAATTTGTTAGTTTATAAGTTGTGTGCTGATATAATCAGTTAGTTCAGAAAGTGCACGTCAAACACCTCAAATAAATATAAAAGAATAGAGATATTATATAAATAAATTTAAAAAAACTAAACGAGTAATACACATAATAAAAAAAATACCATTGTTTTAAACAACTCTAAAGTTAAATGAAATAGTATTTAGTCGATTTTTTTACTCATTAAATACAAACTAATTAACTTTATTTTTCCAAAATTATATTTATTTAACGTGGAACCCCACAGTGACTGTACTCATTACACGTCAAAAACATGCAATAAAATCTATAACTTTTATGAAACAATCAGTAAGGGACTGAAAAAAACAAACTAATTTAATACTTTGTCTACTAAAAGAGTGCATTTTGAGTGCTATTACTGAGTTCATTGTATAGTAATCATCAAAAGTGGGGTCTTCTATCCAGACCTAACCACTTTGCAAATATTGAACTCATATAAATCCTTTAGTGGATTTATTTGAATTTATATGTGTATGAGTATATATATATATAGCCAATATTGCTTTTAATCAATCTCTACTTTGATACTTTGAATATAAATTGCTATTTGGATCGGATTAGGATTATAATTTGAATTTAAAATGAAATTATTTCATAAAAATACGAGAGAGACAAGTCTCTGTCCGGTACTTGTTTGAATTTCAAATATATATTTTTTTGTATAACTTTTCTTTCCTTTCCTTTTCTTCCCCCTGTCCTCCCATATTCTATTCATATAAGAGTTGATTAAATCAATAATTAACTGAAGACCAGAAATTTAACTTGTAGCTTTGATAAGATGGTAGAAGTTTCATTTGATTGGATATGTGCGGTCCGTCGAGCATTTTCACTAAGCTAAGAAATGAGATAGAAGGGGAAGAATTAAAAAAAAAAGTGTCAGACTAATTTTGATGAAAAAGAGAGTGAGATATTGAAAATAAGGGATTGTTGGGGGGATAGTAATCTCTAGAATTTTTTTTTAATGGATACGGCAACAGGGGACAGTTTCATTCCCTCAACGCTGGGTTCCTCTTCTCATAGTTGGATGTATCGTCCCGACCGCCATTTTGTTTTAACTTGTCATTTTAGTTTTTTGACCTAGTTAAATTCTGACTTGTTTGTTGTTTCACAGAAAGTTTCTTTATCTCTTTTATTGTCAAGCTTCACATCTTACGAGCCATCAATTCCAAACACACATTTACACCAATGGAGTATGCACGAGGGAGGTAAAATGTATAGGAAGTGTAGCCTCATTTGCATAAAGGAAACGTGGGAAGCCATTAAAAATACATATAAAGATGCCAACTAAAATTTGAACCTAGACCTTCCCATCGTTATAATAGAATCATTAAATACAGGACTGATGGCTTATTCCGCGTTTCCATAGGTGTAGGCTACAGGTAGACCTCACGTACCGATATTACACGAGCTATGAACATCTTTAATATTTTATAGGCACAGCATAAGAGTTATATACTAATTTAACATATGACAAAATGGGTTTCCACTCTCCCTCCACGTAAACGCGGGTGCACTTCGTCTAAATTAAGACTTCTTAATCCCTAACCCATTAATATAATTACTATATAGGCGTATAGCCTGAACAGGTAGTGATATGCAGTTCTAAAAAAAAATAGGACAGCATACGTGGTCTACCTATAGCCATTCAACTTTCACGTCACGAGTATTAAATTATTTGTAGTAAAACGAAGCCAAATAGAAATACTTAAGGTGGGGGTGTAGGGGATGCAACAAAAGGTTCGCGATTCTTGCAGTTTTTATAGCAAAACTTTTTTTTTTGACCAAAATAAAAAAATTATGTCTCAAGAATAAACATAGAAAGTTTAATTTTCTACACATGGTGATATCAACAGTTGTTGAATATATGTCATGAGAATAGCGGCATTAGGTGAGAAACTTTTTTAAATTAAGAGAAAAAGTTGTCATTAAATTCCAGAACACCCTTGACAGATATTTAAGAAATGTTGATATCACCTTGTGAAGAAAATTAAGATCTATGTTTCTGCTGCAGTGATATTTTCTTTATTTGGACCAAAAATTGGTTTTTATAGACTAAATAAACTTCAAAAACACCTACTTTTTTTAGTATTCCCTACACTTCCATCTCTATGGTGTTTTAAACGTGGCACTAAATCCCACTAGGTTCCTCTGAGCTTGTAGTTGTCCTCACTAAAAACTAGGCCTGACTATTTTAATAATTTGAAATTTATGTCTAAATTTCATCAAGTCCTTCTGACCGTATGTTAATAATAAATTGGTAACGTTACTGTGCTAATGCAAAAATAATTATAAACTCAATGTTAGTTTCCTTGATTTAAAGAAGCCATGTTTTTCTTTCTTATATAGAGAAAGTAATACAGCCGTAAAATTTTAGCCCTTTAGTTCATGACTTATCGTGACATTTCATGCTCTCCCAAATACAGATAAAATTGAGCAATACCCGTCGGTATCTATACTTGGGCCAACAGAAGAAGATGTTTGATTGTTATTAACTATATGGCCATGTCTCGAGGGGGTCATTATTTTTATTCTAGATCCAAAATTAAGGATAGTCTTACATAAGCTACATATATTTGGTGTGTGATGTGCATGATAAATATATATATAAATATAAATATATTCTATTTATTTATCTCTAGAAAAATTTATTTTATGTTAGTTTGCCGATTACTTTTAATTTTCACCAAACATTCTTTTCAAAATGAATATTTGGGTAGTGATATGATAAATAAGTAAATTAACACTCAATTGATTTTATGAACAATTCATTTACGTACAATCTAAATCACTACAGATTTTTGAAAAATTTTGTACCTAACACTCAAGTACTGTATGAGAAAGTTTGTACGATTGCATTTTACCTTTTTTTTTCTGCTATCCGTTCGCTGTTAATATTGATACCAGCAACTCACTTTAAAAAAATCTGTTGCGATGTGCAAATACGAGAACTAGATTGTAATTATGGCTTATATCAGGGTCTGCTGGGTTCGTGTCGTTATGTTTCACGTTTATACTAGCTCAACTTAATCTATTTCAAATCTATGTTTAATAAATGACACCTTCAATCGAGGATCAAACACTGAGAATTTAGCTTAGCGTGCCGCTGTCTTTACCAAGGCACTTCTTGGATTAGCCGTGTGCCTATGAATATTTGATGTGTTAATCTGTATGCATAAGCTAGAATATATATTTGAAGAGCATAGGAAAAATTTGGTAAAGTCCAATTCTAGCTCAAATCGAGTTAATGCTTCCATCTGTAGGACAATCATGAAACATTTCTAATGCACTTGTAGCCCAAACTCTCGGCTTAGAGGGGCCCAAATACAAATAAATGAAAACAATAAAAGGATAAGTTAAGAAAAGTAAATTAGAGTGGGCAGTGAGAGTAATTATTTTGAAGATGCTGGACCCGTAATACGTCCCAATAAAAAAAGGAAACACGGTCCTCCTTACAACAAAATTTATATATATATTTGATTAGATAAAAAAGAGAAAACAAGGAGGCGAGGTGCCAGGGTAGTAAGTTCACTTAAAACTAGGGATAACCTGGATTAACTAAAATATTGCAAGTCATAAATAACATTTTATTATATGTATTAGAAACATTAACAATATGTAGATATTCAGGCGTAACATTACTCATAATAAAAAACATTACAATCTAATGTTATAGATGACCTTTTTCAAACAAATCCTTGTCACATTAATTTAGAAATATAATTCGTAAGTCAAATAGTTCAGAATAAACTCACTTTTTACGAATGTCATACTTAGCGCATAACCTTATTAAATTTGGAATATTCTAACATAATGTTCTTACTGAACTCTCCAAAGGTAGATCCTTAACAAGATTAAATGTGAAATATGATTCATAAGTTACATAATTAAGTATAAATTCAATGTTTACAAAAAACATACTTAACGCATAACATTACTAATTTTGGAATACTATGACGTAATGTCCTTACCGAATTCTCCAAAGTAAATCTTTAACAAATTAATAGTGAAATATAATTCATAAGTTAAATAATTCAGTTTAAATTCAATGTTTACAAAACATACTTAACGCATAACATTACTAATTTTAGAATATTCTGATGTAATGTCCTTACTGAATTCTCTAAAGTAAATCTTTAACAAATTAATAGTGAAAAATAATTCATAAGTTAAATAATTCAGTTTAAATTCAATGTTTACAAAAAACATACTTAACGCGTAACATTACTAAATTTAGAATATTCTGATGTAATGTCCTTACTTAATTATCCAAAGTAAATCATTAACAAATTAATTGTGAAATATAATTCACAAGCTAAATAGTTTAGTTTAAATTTAGTGTTCAAGACAATGAAGAATAATATCAAACTTTCCTAATTTAAAAAAAAATAAAGCCGAAAGAGAATTTTGATTAATTCCAGAATTATCCTTATGCCGAAAATGAATTTCTCCTTACATTTTTTTTTTTTATGAACAAGTCCTTGAAGCCTAAGCTTCGTCCGTCTGCTTCCAGACCTGGCCTAAGAGTGATGCCATAGTTTTCTGGATGGTCTTTTATACGGTGCAAACTTCATGAACATAAGAGACAGGATCCACAAAGGAAGGGGGGGAACGTGCGTGACCATGGAAACATCGGTATTATTCGAGAAGCCGAACTCGTGTATTCTCGAACGAAAATTCTCTTCTTCTGGGGTAAGCGAAGGTTGGCAATATGCAGCGAACTCTAGCGGGGCGTGTCCGAACTCTTGCTTCACAAAGGCAGTCGTTGACCGGTTGAAGTAGGGGCTGGATGTGTTTACGTTTTCTCGACTGCAGCCGGGATGGTGATATTGGGTAAGTAATATTTTGATGACTCGTTGACTAACATTAGCTTGTAGCCATATGAATGCTACAAATCTCCCCCTCTTGATCAGGTGAAGGTGTGTGGGGGGGGGGGTGTGGCATCCCCGACTCTCTCCTGCGCCATGGGTTGAAGGAGGTCCACAGAAGTACTTCCATCGCTTGTTAGACGTCGTGATGATCGCCGGCCATTGCAGTCCCATCTATACTCGGTGGGTCTCAGTAATCAGTAAGTAGCGTCTCTAGCCGGACGCCGCCCCATAGTGGACTGGAACGTCATTCGCCAATGCGCTGACTTGTACTTCAGCTCCCAAGCTGACTACAGATGAGGTTGCTGATGCCTCCTTCTATGTCCCAGAGTTGTTTCCCCTCGGCTATTCATTCGGCCACGCACATAAGAAAGGAAAAAGGTGTATGGAAGATGCCGGAACACAGGAGTTCATGAAGCTGCACATAAGAGACACAAGTTAGAGTTCATAAAACTTAGAGTGACACATTTGAGTCTTAACGCAGGGTCTTCTTAATCTTCTCGAAGATTACCTGCATTCGTTGGCCACATGACTACCTCCTCGCTCTCATACGAGGATGTAAGAAAACAATACTATTGCAAAAATAGTCACAACAAACGGTTTCCTCTTGTACACAGGGTTCATTATGCTTATCTCGCACGAGATTGTGGCCACCATCTTGTACGTCGTCGGACTGGCTTCTCCAAGATATCTTGATGAAGTCCCACACAATTTCATGTCCATTTTTTGCCTCGGGCCCGGGCTTGCATCATGGATAAACTTAAACCTACGAGCAACTTATAACTAAATATCAATAACACTTAACCTAAATCACATGACTTGCCGTCTGTTATCCCTAGTGACTCTTAGGTCAGCGCTCTTTATGTGGCTGACATGAGCGCGTCTTGTCTCGGAAGCGTCGGCAACTTTCTGGAGGAGGACCGTGACAGGGGTGAGAAACTTATTCAGCTCCCATGGTCCACACCACCTGGGACACAGCTTCGCTGATCTTTTGTCGACCGCGGAGCTCAAGGGAAAATTTTTACACAGAACAAGGTCGCCAACTTTAAATGAAACGGGAATCCTACCTTTATTATATACATTAGCCACCCTCCTCTGTGCCTTCCTAAGGTGATCTAAGGCACTTCTACACTTCTCCTCCAGGGATACCTCATCACTATCCTCTAACAACGGGTGGATGTCCCAGATATTGAAAAGGGGGTGAATCAGCTCCCGTCCTAGGAACACAGAAGATGGCGAACATCCGGTCGATTCGTGGTAGGCAGAATTAAATGCCATATTCAGGAAATCTAACTCCTGATCCCACTTCAATTGATTTTGACTATGAAAAATCGTCAAGGCTATTCCTAGGTTTCTGTTAAAACGTTCTACGTGGTTAGGCCCCGGGTGGTAAGGACTGGTGGTGATATGTCTAATGCCCCACTCGAAGCACATGTCATGAAAAGAGACAGATCTAAAACAGGGTCCGTTGTCACTAACTATGGCTCGGGGAGCCCCAAAGAATGCCCAAACACGCCGACACAGGGCGTTAACAGTAGTCCTAGCTTTCATGTTACGTAGAGGAATCAACATCACGAATTTAGAGAAGGCGTCAACCAAAACGAGAATACAAGTGTTTCCCAGAGATGACCGGGTGATAGGCCCCACATAATCAACGAACACTTTCTCCCAGGGGCGTTGGGCTACATCGGCCGAATGTAGTCCAACCCTGGAATTATGGGCTGGTTTGGCCATCTGACAATCCTCGCAACGATTCACCCAATCCTTAACGTCCTGATATTGTCCAGGCCAAAAGAACTCTCGAGAAATTTTCCTAACTGTCTTTAATACACCAAGGTGACCTCCAAATATAGAATTATGAAAATATTTCATTAACATGGGGCGTACAGCCACAGGAACAACGACCTTCCTGCCTTTCCCTTTAGCCAGGTTGATAACAAGCAAATCCTTCCATATCGAATATTGCCCCACTTGTTCCCCTTTTTGGATCCTATCCATGATTTCACGGCACCATGGGTCACTTCCCTGATGATCCCTGATAGAAACAAAGGACTCGGGGATTGACTTTATCACACATGAAGCTGGCATAACTTCCTCTGAACCAATAGGGTCACGGTCTTCCGCCATGCGTGAAAGGGCATCCGCAGTAACATTGAGTTTCCCGGATATGTGATGGGTCGAGAATCTAAATCGGGACAACCTCCAAACCCACCTTCCTACTTTACCTAATTGCTTTGGATGGTTCCACATCCAAGCGAGCGCCTGGTTATCCGTATACAGTTCAAATTTTCTCTGTTCTAAATAATCAGCGAACCGTTCTATACCATAAACACAGGACAAGCATTCTTTCTCATAGGCGCTGTACCTCCTTTCGGCCTCGGTGAGTGTCCGGCTAGCGAACGCCACCGGCCTGACACCCTCCGAAGTCCTCTGGGACAGCACAGCCCCTAGCGCAACTGCCGAAGCATCAACATGAAGAAGGAACGGCATAGAAAAGTCAGGCATTCTCAATACCTCGGGTGAGATGAGTTTCTCTTTTAAAAGATTGAAAGCACGAGCCTGCTCCGCCCCCCAACTAAAGGTAACACCCTTCTTTTTTAAGGAGTTAAGGGGCGCGGCAATCTCAGAAAAAGATGGAATGAACCTAGCATAATACGCGCACATGCCGATGAAACGCATGACACCCTTAAGATTCCTAGGTGGGGGGTATTCTACTATAGGGCGGATGCGCTCAGGGTCAACGAGAAGATTTCCAGAACAGATTACATAGCCCAAATATTTAATGGAAGACTTCGCCCACGTGACTTTATCTGGGTTAACAGTCAAGCCTACTCTACGCAATCGACCTAATACTTCCTCTAAATGCTTCACATGATCACTCATAGAGTCGCTGTACACACATATATCATCTAGATAATTAAATACGTACTTAAACTTGATATCAGAAAGGACGTGATCAAGGACCCGACTCAAAGCTTGTCCACCTATACTACAACCCAAGGGAACACGATTAAATTCATACTGCCTCCAAGGGGTGACAAATGCCGTATATTTCTTTGATGACTCGACCAGGGCGCATTGCAAAAAACTTGCATTAAGGTCAATAAGACTGAATACCTTCGCTCTACCTAGGTGCTGAAAAGCTGAGTCAATACTCGGCATTGGGTAAGGGTCGAATTGAATTTTTTTGTTTATTTTCCTATAGTCTACCACCAATCTATAACCATCCCCTTTCTTGGGTATAATAAATGCGGGACTGGCATAGGGAGAATTAGACGGACGTATGACTCCTTTGGATTCTAGATCCTCAATCAACTCTCTGAAAATCTGCATTTTGGGGGGGGCACACGTGTAGGGACCTGACCTCACAGGGACGTTGTCCTCAACCACAATCTCATAAGGTAATACATCACATTTACCAAGTCTGGGGGTAATAACATCAGAAAACCTTGAAATAAT
Source organism: Timema podura (assembly GCA_033556935.1). Taxonomy (NCBI): domain Eukaryota; kingdom Metazoa; phylum Arthropoda; class Insecta; order Phasmatodea; family Timematidae; genus Timema; species Timema podura. The sequence continues at coordinate 97,207,974 of JAVRXN010000009.1, read as the reverse complement.
ACCATTAATAATATCTTCGTCCCTATTTATGATGTACATGGAAGAAAACTTAGAGGAGCGACAAAAAGCAATTTTATTCCTTGGGGAGAACCCAAAAGTTAATTCTCCCAGACTCGAATTAATTATAGCTCCAGTTTCCCACAAAAAATCGTTTCCCAATATTATATCGTAGGGGAGGGCCGGTACACAAAACAAACTTCTTTTCCAAGAAAATCCAGCAATTTTAATGGACAAAACAACCTTCTTTCTAGCTAGTAACAAATCCCCATTTCCCACAACGAATGGCTTCGTAACTATCCTTTCAATAGGAATTTTCCTCAACCCAATTATACTATCTAGAAAACTAGAGTTGATAAAAGATCCACTAGAACCAGTATCCAGTAGGGCCGATCCGGTATTTGACCCAATCGTAACCACTACAACAGGAGGAAGGGGACAGGTCTGATTATAATCCTTACGCGAGATGGGCCCCTTTTCAACATCCCGCGTTAAGCGTTTCCCCCTAAACAATCACGTTGGTAGTGCCCAAAACGACCACAACGAAAGCACTTAATATGAGATACATCTGCCCTTCTAATAACACCAATCGGCCTCCGGGACTGCCTAGCTAAAGGATCAACATTAGAGGGAGCAGTAGCTGAAGCCGATACCACCCTATTTTGAGGGGAGTTATTATGAACTCGCGCTGGGTAGTCTTCGAGATATTCTTTTTCTGCTAACAATGAACCCTCGATATTAAATGCCAAAGAATATAATTCTGTCAGGGTGGTAGGTTTGTTTGAAAATACAAAGTGTCTCCTAGTTAACGGCGAAACATTCTCTAAAATAATCTCTACTACTTCTTCCTCGGCGAGATTTAAATTTAATATCTCTGCGGCTTCTGAAATAGCCAGGACGAACAACCGGAACGGTTCCTGGGGCCGCTGAAAGCGCCGTACCATTTCCTTACAAAGTCTCTCCTTCTCTCTCTTTGAGCATAAAGATTCAAGGATGCGGCCCTTTACTATATTCCAAGGAAGTCCTAATTGTAAACATTCAGAAACTAGGTGTGCATAAAAAACCCGAAGTTCTCCCTAAACATAACGTCAGGAACTCAACATCATCCACTAGTCTAAGTTTAGCAACTCTATTTGCCTCTAATAGGAAATTAAATAAGGCCGAACAAGACTGACCGTCACAAACTTGAAGTAGCTTTAAACGCTCACCTGCCACCTTACTCTGAGTTTTCGAGGTGGCCGTAACCTGCTGATAGTTAACAGAAGCCCTGGGGGGAGTAACTTGCTCACGAGCCCTATTGAACTCTAAAAGATCTGATTTGCCTGGCTCGGAATCTTCCAGAGGGGGCTGGCTAATGCTTTGTCTAATATTAATATTATCAGTGTCGCTGGACTTACTGATACTTTCTGACAGCAGGGACCGCAATACACCAACAGTAGCCTCTGGGGGGAACGAGATGCCTCTCTCCTTGAGCTCCCGGCGAAGATCCACTGAATTCAGTCTGTATACATCTGATCTGCTGTTAACCACGCTCCCAGGTGCGGTGTCCATGTTGGATGATAAGTTCATGAAACAAAAGGTCAAAGCATTAATATTATATTGAACGCACACTTGCACGCACTCTATAGCAGAGTAGCGCAGCTTTGTAGCCCAAACTCTCGGCTTAGAGGGGCCCAAATACAAATAAATGAAAACAATAAAAGGATAAGTTAAGAAAAGTAAATTAGAGTGGGCAGTGAGAGTAATTATTTTGAAGATGCTGGACCCGTAATACGTCCCAATAAAAAAAGGAAACACGGTCCTCCTTACAACAAAATTTATATATATATTTGATTAGATAAAAAAGAGAAAACAAGGAGGCGAGGTGCCAGGGTAGTAAGTTCACTTAAAACTAGGGATAACCTGGATTAACTAAAATATTGCAAGTCATAAATAACATTTTATTATATGTATTAGAAACATTAACAATATGTAGATATTCAGGCGTAACATTACTCATAATAAAAAACATTACAATCTAATGTTATAGATGACCTTTTTCAAACAAATCCTTGTCACATTAATTTAGAAATATAATTCGTAAGTCAAATAGTTCAGAATAAACTCACTTTTTACGAATGTCATACTTAGCGCATAACCTTATTAAATTTGGAATATTCTAACATAATGTTCTTACTGAACTCTCCAAAGGTAGATCCTTAACAAGATTAAATGTGAAATATGATTCATAAGTTACATAATTAAGTATAAATTCAATGTTTACAAAAAACATACTTAACGCATAACATTACTAATTTTGGAATACTATGACGTAATGTCCTTACCGAATTCTCCAAAGTAAATCTTTAACAAATTAATAGTGAAATATAATTCATAAGTTAAATAATTCAGTTTAAATTCAATGTTTACAAAACATACTTAACGCATAACATTACTAATTTTAGAATATTCTGATGTAATGTCCTTACTGAATTCTCTAAAGTAAATCTTTAACAAATTAATAGTGAAAAATAATTCATAAGTTAAATAATTCAGTTTAAATTCAATGTTTACAAAAAACATACTTAACGCGTAACATTACTAAATTTAGAATATTCTGATGTAATGTCCTTACTTAATTATCCAAAGTAAATCATTAACAAATTAATTGTGAAATATAATTCACAAGCTAAATAGTTTAGTTTAAATTTAGTGTTCAAGACAATGAAGAATAATATCAAACTTTCCTAATTTAAAAAAAAATAAAGCCGAAAGAGAATTTTGATTAATTCCAGAATTATCCTTATGCCGAAAATGAATTTCTCCTTACATTTTTTTTTTTATGAACAAGTCCTTGAAGCCTAAGCTTCGTCCGTCTGCTTCCAGACCTGGCCTAAGAGTGATGCCATAGTTTTCTGGACGGTCTTTTATACGGTGCAAACTTCATGAACATAAGAGACAGGATCCACAAAGGAAGGGGGGGAACGTGCGTGACCATGGAAACATCGGTATTATTCGAGAAGCCGAACTCGTGTATTCTCGAACGAAAATTCTCTTCTTCTGGGGTAAGCGAAGGTTGGCAATATGCAGCGAACTCTAGCGGGGCGTGTCCGAACTCTTGCTTCACAAAGGCAGTCGTTGACCGGTTGAAGTAGGGGCTGGATGTGTTTACGTTTTCTCGACTGCAGCCGGGATGGTGATATTGGGTAAGTAATATTTTGATGACTCGTTGACTAACATTAGCTTGTAGCCATATGAATGCTACACACTTTTGATGATAGTTAAAAGAGGTCTCCGTCATATTTAAATTTATTTAAAAAAAAGTATTTGCTGAGGTATGTTTTCAGTAAACTACCCAAAGTAAGATTTCCTAAAAAAAAAAATCAAACATAATTTTGTTAATCATAATAAACACTCATCATATATACATTTGAAACAAAGTTGCTTAAACTATTTACGAGCAATTTCAAAATTTAAGAAATAACTGTCAACTACCACTAATTTACTGGTCAATGTCAAATAAAGTCTCTAAAATGCTCACGATTAAAATAATTTCTCTTTATATCTGAAAGTAAAATTATATAAATTTGACTGGTGACCTGGTGGTCTAGGGGTAAGGTATTGAACATTATGCTGGGGTCCAGGGTTCAATCCTCGGTCCCAGTACGGATTTATCTGATTGCCAAACCCTTCCTTCACCTCTGATAAGAGGTGTATTAATCACAACTTGTGAATGTGTGGAATTCCAGGCCTCCACCGTGGTTTGGATCCCACGTTAAACTCTGTAGATCCTCAATTTCATCTCACAATAACTCTACCAATATACATTAGCATAAGTGCGTACAACCCGAACGGGTAGTAAGACGCGGTGATAATAATAATAATAATAATAATAATAATAATAATAATAATAATAATAATAATAATAATAATAATAATAATATATACATTAGATAAGTTTTAGTATCTACTATTTGAAAACTAATTTTTTTTATTCCAATATGATATGAAATTGTTTGATTTTTCTAAAATCCTATGAAGTAATACTTATCCTTTCAAATCTCGTCATTTCGACCAAAACCCGATTGAACCTCATTCAGTACGTAATGCAAATATTTCAAGGCAAAGCTTTGGTGATGGTAATCAAACACTGCTTTGTAAATGGCCGGTTGTGTTAAATAATTCACCCCACCAACGTAAAAATACATCACTCGTTTATCTCAATCCCCCCCTTCCTCCCCACCCTTCTATTTCAAGCCCTCTTTCCTGACGTTTTGCCATATACACCCATCCTTTACACACACATTTTATTTCAGTAGGACCTCTCATTTGCCATCAACATGGAAACCATCCTTAAGGCGAGGTTCATACTGTACCTTATTAATGAAATAGTATATAATTATCTACACCACAGCGTTGCCCCCTCCCCCACCCTCCGATGAAAACTCATGTAATTCCCCCTTCATTTTTTGCTCCCCCGCAAAAAATAATCCCTAACGTCATATCACACGGGCTCGTCCCGATGTTACCTCTCATAAACCAGCAAAACTGACCGTGCGAATAATTGATGGTCGTGTCCACAGAACATTGGCATGGTATTTTTCACTTTCCCTTGTCCACCCCTCCTCCTCCTCCTTCCCTTCACTTCACTTTCACAGACAACCCTTTACCACCTTGCTTTACGAAGGGGGGGAAACGGGAGGTTGAGAATACCACCACAGGAAATGTTAACCACTTTTCATTCGTGCTGCGGTTTCCTACGAATGCGTTTAAATAAAAAAATAAATAAAAAATGAGAGGACACTTTTTTCGGGGGTGGAAGGTGGAAACAAGATCTAAAAAAAAAGCATACTTATGTGTGTGTGTCCTCTATCATTTCCCCTATAACCCCCTCCCCACCATCTCTAACCCCCCCCCCCTCCCCGGCTCTGATCCGCAGGCTGGAATGAATGTTGGGGGTGTTTGTGACCACATCTATCACGCTCGGATATCACCGTGCCTAACCGGGCTATACAGGATTGACAGGCACCGTCAAAAGAACTGCGCCTCACCGTGGCCTCTGTATGGTAATCACCCCCTCCAATATTCGCCGAGGAGAGTCGTTAGGGGTGCTACTGTCGCTGTCTCCTAAATTTATGATGGTCATCTTGGGTCGGCATAACTTATTCATGAGTCTCTTTCTCTCTCGTCTTCTTTAATGGCCAAACATAAATTAACTAGTTTAAACATAACACTAGTTATTTACACATTATATAAATGGGAAATGTTGATCTCACAAGTTACGGTCCAAAATCTGGGTTAGGTATAATTCCAGAATAGCTGATAGACCTATAGACGACCTTAAATGGCTTCACCGTGCACCACGATATAGATTTAACTCAAATATTAAAAGAATACATTGTCACGTGAATTAGGAATATGTACAGAGTTTCAGGCTTCTATCTCTTTTAAAAGTGATTGAAAAAGTGGTCGGCAGATTTGATGGCAGAGGCAGTGAACTAAGAATTTTATCTAATACCTAGCTATTTAATTTTATAAACACGTTGATGCTTTAATATATCAAACTCAGGAAACCCCTGACGCAAGCATTAATTTATGTTGAATATAGTGTACATATTTATGTAGACATCTTACTTTCTCATGTAGAGAGATTATTGTAATCGTGAAAAGGTATATAAAAATATTCAAGTCAGGGTTCATTCTGTTACATAAAACAGCATAGGGATACGGTAAGTAGAGTCAGATTCAGTTAGGAAGGAACTATTTGACAGTTTCAAAATTTACTGAAACTATTTTCACGTATTCATACGTTTAATTCATGGAATTTCAGCTGTCACTTTTGATATATACTATCAATCCCTACAAAACAACGCTAATGATACTAATAAATGGTTATTAATATGGACTGCAAATATATGTATGTACTTTTTAAAACGGTTTTCAATGAAAATTGGTCCATGCCCTTCCGTTATATACATGCATTTACACTCATAGGGTAGGGTGGATAATATAGGTCTGATTGTTTGAGCTCCCGCGTTTGCGTGGAGTGAGAGTTGTGAACCAATGTAAGAGTACAAGTGAAAAAGGAGGAGAATAACTTTACAAACATTTTACAGGACATAATCTTTTATATCTCAAATGACATAAGGACTCCCCCAAATACTTAAAAAAAAAGATTAAATAAGACAGAGACATTTTTTTAACCTTGTTCTAAAGTAGACCCTAAATAGAAAAGGTTCAATAATTGTATAACATATGGTAGCACTAAATCAATCTGAGTTAAAATTAAACTTTCACGCTGTTTCATTCCACCCCTTCAATTAGGAAACCACCACAGAACACCCGAACGGGATTCGAACACCAACATCTACTTCACTAGTAAACCAAACAAGATATGACAAATTTGAATTAATGCTACTTGTAATTTACATTAAAAACTTTTTTTCCATCATTACGATCAAATCTGTGGCTATTGTTTTTAAATCCGCATCATAAGATCCGTCCGGACCATTTACAGTGCATTAAGTGCCCTTCCACGCGGGCCACTTTCAAGACAGTGTCTCACCACAGCGATACATGTTAGTAAACGGAACCTTTCACCCAGGGCGCGCCACAGATTCCGTGTCTGGTAGTTCCCATTCGCGCGCCACAGATTCCGTGTCTGGTAGTTCCCATTCGCGCGCCATAGATTCCGTGAATGGTAGTTTCCATTCGCGCGCCATAGATTCCGTGTCTGGTAGTTTCCATTCGCACGCCGCAGATTCCTTGTCTGGTAGTTTCCATTCGCGCGCCACAGATTCCGTGTCTGGTAGTTTCCATTCGCGCGCCACAGATTCCGTGTCTGGTAGTTTCAATTCGCCGCCGCAGATTCCTTGTCTGGTAGTTTCCATTCACGCGCCACAGATTCCTGTCTGGTAGTTCCCATACGGTGCCACAGATTCTATGTCTGGTAGTTTCAATTCGCGCGCCGCAGATTCCATGTCTGGTAGTTTCCATTCGCACGCGCCGCAGATTCCATGTCTGGTAGTTTCCATACGCGCGCCACAGATTCCATGTCTGGTAGTTTCCATTCGCACGCCGCAGATTCCATGTCTGGTAGTTTCCACACGCGTGCCACAGATTCCATGTCTGGTAGTTTCAATTCGCGCGCCGCAGATTCCATGTCTGGTAGTTTCCATCGCGCGCCGCAGATTCTTCTGTATCCATTCACGCCCAGATTCCTGTCTGGTAGTTTCCATTCCGCACGCCGCAGATTCCATGTCTGGTAGTTTCCATTCGCGTGCCACAGATTCCATGTCTGGTAGTTTCATTCGCGGCCGCAGATTCCATGTCTGGTAGTTTCCATTCCGCGCCGCAGATTCCATGTCTGGTAGTTTCCATTCGCGCGCCGCAGATTCCATGTCTGGTTTGTTTCCATTCGCGCGCCACAGATTCCTGTCTGGTAGTTTCATCGCGCGCCACAGATTACCCGGCCAGTTCCGTCCGTGTTTGCGCAGCAAGAAACACCGGCAGTTAAACAAGACCTTTCAACGAGACAAGAGTTTGTACCGATTCACTGGTGTTAAAATGGTTCAAGTCTTTGATAAGGTAAGTTCATTTGTGCATTAAAAGAACGTCCTGCTTTTTCGTTAGATTCTTCCGTAAAGGTTACTCGATGTGTATATAAAAATGTATCAAAAGATTTTTCTGACATCCTGAAATAATTGAAATTTTTTGGATGTTCTTGCCTAAGGTCTTCATACAATGTATAGAAAGCACCCTTTAGTTAACCTCTAAATGTTAATTGGGTGCACTAAAATATTTTTAAGCATTTTCTTATTTCGCCTTAGCAGCAACAATACCACTGCAGGCTTCTTCGGTATCCATCGTAGCACTAAATTAACCGAGTGGCTTGTGTCTTAGAAGTGGCCTGTGTGAAAGGCACGAAGCTGACTTGTGGTGCCACGCTGTGTCATAGAAGCAGACCATGTCAAAGACACTTAATTATTCTGACAAGGTTGAGATGAGAAAGGTAACATATAGATTCGTGAGAAATACTGGGAAATCATTTAAGAGGAAAGAAAAAAATCAGAACCCTTGGTCGGGATTTAATCTGTGGACTCCGCTTCACCGTCGATAAAGTAAATGGAAAGACGATAAATGCCCTTTATGCCCCAAGCCAAAGTGTATTGGGCCCGCCGATCCCTTGTCAAATTACTTTAGAATTAGGTGTGCCCTATCCCGGCTAGACGACGCTTAAACTGGGCCTAGGTAACATAATTATAAGTGTAGCCCTGTCAGGAGGGAAGGATTACGAGAAGCCCCGATCTAATAGAAGATCTAATAGGACGGCCGCGTCACAACACAGGTCCTATTTATCTAAACGGGGGGGAGTGTTCCTTCCTTCGCGTGACGTAAATGAGATAACTGCGTTGTATAAGAGGAACTGTGTGATGGTTATTTTATTACAATACTTTGTGGACTAAGTATTTGCCAAGATCACATTGCTTCAAGCTCACAACAGACTGTATTACTGGTGACGAGAAGGTTGGAATTTGAGTCCCGGTCGGGTGTACTGAGGTTGGTTTTACAATAAATAGTTTCCCTTTCTTTTACTTTGAAATGCAGGTACACTTCTCTCTCTCTCTTAACCTTCTATATCTCGAGGTCAATAGTGAAAGTATGCGGATAGCGATAATACTTATCACCGCGTCTTACTACCCGTTCGGGTTATACACTTAACTACTAGTTATACTAATGTGTTAGGAATTGGGAAGAATGAATATAGAGGAAGTGAACCCGCATTTGCGTGGAGGTAGAGTGGAAGACTGTTTAGGAACAAACCACCTCCAGTTCACCCGAACGAGATTTGAACCTTGATCTTCCCGTCCTCGGCAGTCTAGTTCAACACGAAACTAGTGCGTTAGATAACTACGCTACTGAGGCGGGTGTTATGTGGAAAGTTTACGGGTTGTTAGATTCAGTGCACACACAAGAAACAGTGAAAAAGATAGTATTAATTCGTATTTTTAAAATTTTTAAGTATTTAACGCATCTTTCTGAAATGACTGACTGTACACATGACTTATAAACTAAAATAATTCTAGAAAAAACACAATACTCAGTGCCCCGGTCATTAATTCATCACTGTGAAAGGGCAAATCGACATTTCAATAATGATATATTTTTAGGCTAAGCTTGGAGTCAAACCCAGCACCCTTAACTCGATTAGTGGATAATTCTAAAAAAAAAAAAGGTGTAATGTGGTTAAGTTGTAACTATTTATTTAATAAGACAATGAATGTCTGGCAGATAACAATTTACTGTAAAGGAAATTCTAGGTCAAAGTTGTTGTTTTTATCACCGCGTCTTACTACCTGTTCAGGTTACACAAATATATGATGATTAATATAACGGGGTAGTTATGGGAGAGGAAAAATTGTATAGTTAATCCATCCATACCTACGTGGAAGGAGATTGGTAAACCATTTTCAGGAAAAACCACCCACAGTAGACCCGACTGGGATTTGAACTCTCGATCTCTCCATCATCATCAGGCCAGTTTAACATGAGAGTTATGCCCTAGACCAGTGTTTCTCAAACTGTGGTACATACAGTTATTCCCAGTAGTACGCTGTGAGAGGCCAAGTAAAACTAAATCGGAAAAAGACAGGGCCTCATCAAATCTTGTAAATATATTACGACTAGTTTTAACCCAAAGTAGAACATATTTTAGCAGTGGTCGGAATGGTGGCAGTACTGATTCTAGCTCAAGACAGCCGCGCAGTCTGTTTTAATATATATGGGTGACCTGGTGGTCCAGGGTAAGGTGTCAGACTTCAGGGGTAAGGTGTCAGACTTCTGTGCCGGGGTTCAATCCTCGGTCCCGGCCCAGATTTAGGCCTATCTGATTGCCAAACCCTTCCTTCACCTCTGACAAGACGTGTATTAATCACAACATGTGAATGTGTGTAATGCCAGGCCTCCACCGTGGTTCGGATTCCACGTTAAGCTGTAGATCCTCCATTTCATCTCAAAATCCTTCCATGTGATCCCTTCCATTACACATTAGCGTAAGTGCGTATAACCCGAAGGATAGTAAGACGCGGTGCTAATAATAATAATAATAATAATAATAATAATAATAATAATAATAATAATAATAATAATAATAATAATAATAATAATAATAATAATAATAATAATAATAATAGTAATAATAATGTGTTATTACATCCCTGGGCACCATTAAAAATGTAGCGAAATAATAAATATTCAGCACTATTTTGTTGATACTCAAAATTACGGAAATTGTTGGGGTGGTACGCTACTAAAAAAGTTTGGGAACCGCTGCCTCAGACCGTTCGGCCACTGAAGTGGGTTACGACAAAGTTAATCAACTGTTTGTCCCCGGATGTTTGCGGTACTCAAGATATCTAGGGTTATCTTGCTTTACATCTCAACCTCACGGAACCACTCACTATTCTAGAGGAGTGGGCTTCTTTCCAGACCAACATTCTGAAGCGAGAGAGAGGGTAGATATAATATGTAGCTTTGTTAGGAAGAAGTTGTTCCACGTGCAATAAAACCGTCACTAACGTTCCTGCAGAGAGCACCTTTTTGACATTGTCGACATAAACAGCCACCTACCCCCCGCCTCCCCCCCCTCCCAACGTACTGAGCAAATTAATGGTCCTTCATCTTCTTATTCTTTACCTTTATTTTTAGTTTTTTTAGTCAATATTAATTTTATTCTCAACATTTTAGTTAATAATATCTTTAATTTATTCTTTTTGGTTGTTTTTTATTTTATTTTTTCTGGATCGACGGATTTTTCATCGGTGATAAAGATTCATAGCACAACTTCCTTCGGAGGGGAAGTAAAGCCATCTGTACCATGTCGATTGTGGCTTGTAAAATAACCCTGTAAGGTATACAATAATACCTCACCCAGTAAAATTTGTAGGTACTTTCATTCTCACTCATAGAAATTCTCGTGTGTTTTTATAATCAGTCGGTTCAGAAAGTGCACGTTAAGTACCCCCAATAAATAGATAAATAAAATAAAAAATATTTTTTATGATAATTTCAATATAAGAGAGAGGCTAGAATGTATAATATATATTTAACCTACCGACACTAGGTTTTAGAATTATTCTTTAACTGAGCCACTCTCATTAAACTTTATTATTATTATTTAGCACCGCGTATTACTACCCGTCCGGGTTATAGGCTTAAGTACTAATTACCCTAATGGATTAGGGATTGGGAAGGTTGAATAGTGGAAGTGAACAGAATTTGCGTGGAGGGAGGATGGAAAACCATTTAGGAAAAACACCCCAGTTCACCCGACCGAGATTAGAACCTCGATCTCCCCGTCCTCGGCAGTCAGGCTCAACACGACTAGCGCGTTAGCCAACTACGCCACCGAGGCGGGTCTAATTAAACTAAACAAAACTCATAAATGTAGCATCATCAATTTAATAAAAAATATTTAACGAAAGGACAATAATAATGGAACATTTATTAATATAAATGTATACTTAAAAAAGGATTTAAAATATTTGCATACAACAAAAGATTTTAACTAAAAAATTTACGTTAAAAATCAATACGCCTGAAAGATAATTTTGAATGAGAGACCGAGAAAGAATTTAATAGCTTACATTTTACTGGACAAGAAGCGTCCTCAAAAAAATCCAACCAAGAGTAAATTTTCAAGGCAAATACAGCGGCATATATTCACTTTACAGCTCAGACTGGGCATGCAAGATAAAACAGGGAGGTGAGGAAGGAAAACTATTGGACAGACATGTGATGGGAGCTTAGTCTGCCTTCTACTCTGTGCCACAACCTTGTAGAAGGTCAAACTAGATATATCCATGTTTTTCTGGAAGCTTGTAGTCGATCCTCGTCTATGATGTATGCGACGGTGGCAGCTGAGACCGGAACTATTTTAGAATTTATGTGACTTGGTCAGTCGACTGGCTAGTTGAGTGGAGTCGGTCGTGTTGTTTCGGCCATTATGCGTTATTGAAGTTTAATTGGGGTGGGATGTTTCGTCAAAAGCAGGCTGAGGTGAGTTGCATTAATCATTATTATATAGGTATTTTGTGGACAATAGTACTGTTTTTATTCTTGTAACTTCGAAAAATGTTACAAACTTATTTAATGTATGATAAAATCATAATTTTATTTTTATGTCTTTCTCAAATCTATTATTCGCCAGCATGTGTAACTTCTATGACATAGATATAAGATAAAGCCTACTTCTGGTAGAAGATTGAGAATATCATCTGCCTGAGTGGCGTCACAATTCACACGCTTGCAGAACTCTATGTTTACCCATGATGCTCTGTAAATCAAACTATAATCTGCAGTGATTATTTAATCATCGTGTTCTGTTTTCAAGTGGATAGCAGTGGAGTGTTGTGAAGGGTTTCCAGGGTAAGAAAGACTTGTTTATACTGCACTTATGGCTTGTACTCATAGCTCGAAGAATATTTAATGGAAATCTATCAATGAAAAAATACATTCTCATGCGAGAAATATAGATCAAAGCCTATGTATAATTTGTTTTGCTAATATTAATATTTTTACCACTACCAAACCATTCAACACAGATCCACGCACGTTCCTATGATTTTTTCAACGCGTTGCTTCAACACACTCGACGTGGGTGTTGACCTGTATACACAGTCCAATTTTCATAAGAAGAGCCTCATCCGACAGCTAGAAAGGTTATTAGATTTACTTTACGTATTCATATGTCAAGTCATGTGATCTGCAGTGGTCACTTTGGATAGATACTATCAATAACTATTAAATAATACTAATAATATAAATTAAAAGTCTTCAAATAACCGCAAAAGAAAGTTTGTACTTTCTAAAAGGCTCCTCCCATGAAGGTCGGACTGTATTTACCACTAGCATATGTAAAAAAAAAAATAAGAGTCAGTTGTTTGTGAACATTCATTGGATCTTGACTGCAAATCGTTGTGTTGTAGAGCCGACAAAGCTTAAGGTGGGGATGTAGGAAGCGCTAGTCAAAGTCAGTGTTTTTGCAGTTTTTATAGCAAAATATATTTTTGGACAAAATAAATAAAATATTTCTCCATTAGAAAGAAATAGTTTAATTTTCTTCACATGGTGACCTCAACAGTTTTTGAATAACTGTAAAGGATGTCCTGGAATTTAAAGACAACTTTCTCTCTTCAAATAAAATGTGTCTCATCTAAAGCCGCTATACTCATGACAGATATTCAACAATTGTTGATATCACCACGTGAAGAGAATTAAACTCTATGTTTGTACTGGAGAATTATTTGATCTATTTTGTTCAAAATAATGTTTTTATATAAAATCTGCAAAAAAAAAATCTTCCCTTAACTTGCGTTTCCTACCCACCCACGTTAATCTATTTAAACTGTGGCTGAGAGGATTGCGTTGAGATCTTATGATTGGTTTAAAACCACGCTTGTGTTTTTCTTTTGTTTCTCGGAAAATGTATGCACTTGAGTCTAGAAAGTATAAAATACGTGGCCTTATAATGTAGTCCATAGTATTAATGCTACTATTATACTAGTTCATAAACTCTATTATAAATGTAATGTGATAACCTACTTTAGTTTCTGACGACTACAACCTCAATATATTAGACTGTTATGGTTTTGTACTCCTCGTCTCTCTGCCCATCTGAACAATAGGATTATGCATTTAACTATACCAATTAAGTGGGGAATAGTAAGTAGTGTTTTAAAGAAAATGTATAAATATTCAAGTAGAGGAGGTTTGTGAATTCGTTTAATTTAAAATAAACACCTTTTAGTAACCCGACTGGGGTTCTATACCCAGCCTTTTAGTTGACGTCAAAGCAGACTAGCTTGGCATTTGTTTCACGTTCATACCATTGTGGTTGTTAGAATTAATTACTAACGAATGGATAGAACCCAACAATTCTTGATTCGCCATATTACCTTTAGTGCTCTTACATCAAAAATAGTTTAATTTACCGATTGAGCTAAGTTAGCTGACTTTGAGGACATTACATATCTGTAACATCATGGCAGATCAAGATAGGATTTCCCATCTTAGTGGATTTACTCTTTTTTCAGTGAGTCTTACAAATATAACGTTGAAACATAAACCACAAGTTCTATAAATAATTCTAAAAATAGTCCTATAGTGTCACAAAACTATTATTTTAATTCTGATGTAGTTTCTTTTTGTAAACGTATTTTTTTTTATAAATTATCTTCAATTTAGGCTATTTGGCTTGGTTAAGAAAATGGCCTGTAGGAATCTTCTTGTCGAGACGTAGATTAAAAAAAGTCAGTGGTAGTACGTGTCTTTCTAGAATATGAAACAATAAAATATAGTTTTAAAAAGCAAGTCAAGGTTTTTAGGTGCAAATGGTCTAGTGACTTCGTAAGCTTGTCAGAAGAAGAGGGAGAGTGTTATTTGTCCACAAAAAAGAGACCTCATAGGGTGAACTGTTCATTTTCTTCCCTCTCCTTTTATTTCTTACATTGGTGTCTAAGTGTAATAGCGTTTAGACTGCCTAGGTGTTTTCAAGTTAAGATGCAACCCGCTTAGCAAAATAGCTTTGAAATCTCCAATTAGGCAACCATACCAAAAGCTCTGAACATAAATCAATAAAATAGCGCAGACAAACACCTGAGCCTTCTCATTTTTATACCATTTCCAAACGAGGTTGCTTCTTTTGTAAATAGAAACATATCATTACTCATTTATCGAAAGAAGCGACTGGAGCTCTTCTAAAATATCTCGGATTCTGGCTCGTAGCGGGTTTTTTTTCCACTCCTCCCCTACTTGTTGATTTGGTAATCTAGTGGCACCCCCTTTTGGCCACCACCGAAGCCACAAGTTTTGGCGGCCTCAATAAATCGTTATTGATCCAGGTGCGATGGTGGTAGGAAACAGGAGATTAAAGGTGTCAGATTCTAGGGTGGCGAAGAGGTCTATGAATTATCATTTCGGTGGGGAGGTATATTCTGGATAGAATTTATGGCGTAATATGAAATTTCTAAGTAATAATTTCCATAGCCCTTGCCACGTAATACTACCATAGCACTCAAGAGAAGTTTAATTTTTCACCCTTAAATAGCCATTAGGAATTCAAACGATGATTATTATTTTCCTTGCATACGCTACAAAGGTAAGAAGGGTATAATAAGAGAGTAAATGTACCCGAATTGACAGTGAGGCATATATTGAAAACAATTAATGAAGAATCACCCTCAGTACACACCGCCATTTCATTTACATTGCCAGGAAACCATATTAAATGGACTTGGCATTTATAACACGTGTGTACCGGCAAGGGTATGAGCTATTTAAGTAGCCATCCTCATGTCTAAGTGGTTGGATTGGTCAAACATAAGGCATAACCTTTAAGGGATCTTGACTAGATTCCGTATGGAGATGACAAATATATATACGGCCCCGTCCTTCCGTCCAATTAGTATTAAGGATCTATGATTGATAGTGCAATATTAGACTTAGCGTCCTAAGATAAATTAATTTTTAAGTATTTTGTCAACGTTATGCGTCTCTAGATAATACACGTTCAAAAAGAAAATTCAAAAGGTATTCTAGCTTCTAGATTAAATTACCAAAAATGAAAAAAATAAGCTAAGTGTTTCACTTTGAAGTTAACGTTCTTCTTGGTAAATGTTTTTTATTTTCGGATGGTTTGTTTTACTTCAAGTTTGTAATATTAATTTTCACTTTCTACTGTATAAATCCAACACATGCTCTTGTCATGATCTGATATCATTAATTAATATCCATGTCTTGAGCTAGTTCTATTCAATCCATCTCATCACACCCTATCTCTTTCAGGTCAATTCTAATGTTATGCTCCTACCTGCGTCTAGGTCTACCCACAAGTCTCTTAACAATAGGTTTACCTTCATGCGGATCTAGTTTTTCCATTAGTGTTGCATGTCCTGCCCACCGTAACCCATGGGATTTAATTATCCTAGCACTGTATTTTTATGAGTACAGGCTATGTAACTTATCATAATGAAAACCTTTCCACTCACCATTATATTGATCCATTTTGGTACTAAATAAATGTTCCTAAGAACTTTGTTTCATTAAATTATAGCGTATCACTTTGGCATTCTTACTAAATACGATAAATGTCTCGAACAAAGAACTTTTTCGTGTCGGTCGTTTTAACGTCAAGCCACACCATCCGGAGTAAAGCCTTCACGTCCCCCAAGACGTCACTTTACCAGCTCAGTAAATTAGAACGTTCCTCCCTTTCCAGCGGGGGAGACATAAAATTAAAAATAGCACAAAGCAACTTGAATAAGTATTTCTTTTCTAAGCACACATTTATTTTCTATTTAATCTTTCGGTTCTACTAAAAGCATTCTTTAAGGAGACCATTTTTTTTAGCACCACGTCTTACTACCCATTCGAACTATACGTCCATGTAATAGTTACTCTAATGTTCTAGTAGGGACTTGGAAGGCTGAATTTATAGGAAGTGTACCCGCACTTGCATGGAGGGAGAGTAGAAAACAATTTAGGAAAACTACCCTCATTACACCCAGCCAAGATCTCCCCATCTTCGGTAGTATAGTCTAGTGCAAGAGTGACTCCTCAGACCATGCGGCCACCAAACGGAGGAACCAATGTTTTAACATCTAAATTCTTGCATTAGTATTTTATTTTTTCATACCCGTTTAGGTTATACGCATACATTAATTACGCAAGTTTAATAAGGATGAGAAAGGTAAGATTCTTTTTTTAGGAAATACAATCACATTTGTGTGGTGGTAGCTTGAGAAACCATTTATCAAAAAAGACCCCCTATAAATTCAGCTGGTATTCTAACCCCAATATTTCATTCAGCGGGAATACAGTCCAACATGAGAGCGACGCGTCATACAACGAGATCACCGATGCGGGTATCTCTTATGTTACATTTAATATACCTATAGCTCTCTGAATTATATTCATAGAAGTAGGATATCAGCCGCATAGCTGGTCGTACGGTCTAAAAGGTCAGTGTTGCAGTAAACTTGACTTTCAATGACTTGAGGGTGGAGGATCAAATCCTTGCCAGATGCATTGATGGGTGTTTGTACACCTTTGATTTTACCACCCTGAATGGAAGCTCACGTGGCTGCACTTCCTCTAAACTATCTCTGTCAACCTCTTATCCCTTAAATAACCAGACCCATCGTATAGTGGGTCAGTGCACCCGGCTACGAACCTAGGGTTCCTGAGCTTGATTTCCGGCTTGGTACCATGGGTAATTTTCTCGAAAGGGGAATTATCCCAACTGTCACAAAGGTTTGATTAGTTAGGCCCATATTAGGCTTAACATTTCCACTGGCTCCAAATGCTCATATTCACTGTCGTCACATCTTCTTATTGAGGGTATGACGTGTAGACAGCCACCATAACTGTAAGGGGTAAGGTGTCAGATCTCTGTGCTGGTGGGCCGGGGTTCAATCCTCGGTCCCGACACAGATTTATCTGATTGCCAAACCCTTCCATCACCTCTGACAAGACGTGTATTAATCGCAACTTGTGAATGTAAGGAATGCCAGGCCTCCACCGTGGTTCGGACTCCACGTTAAACTGTAAGTCCTCCTCCATTACATCTCAAAATCACCCTACTATTACAGATTAGCGTAAGTGCGTACAACCCGAACAGGTAGTAAGACGTGGTGCTAATAATAATAATAATACATGAAAGTAGATTCACAGACTTTTTCTGCTTGATAAAGATTTGTCCAATGGAGCTCCAAAAATAGCGAGGAGTTTTTTTCCCCGACCTTTAGAGACAGTCTTATCGACTGAGGCGTTAGAAAGATTGAGAACAGATCAAGGAGACACAGGCTCAATTCCTGTTTCAGACGATTGAAATAATTTTCTAATTTGTGTGTGTGAGTTTTAATCGTAAGCTGTTATTAAAATTATAAAACCCACTGTCAAGGCTTGGTATTTAGCAAAGGGTGCTATGTAATAAGTTAAGCTAGTTTGTAAGTCTGAAAATGCATTATAAATATGTTATAGAAATATTAAATTAAGGTTTTATTAATATTCAGTTTAAAAATAAAAGTGAGATTAATGGTTGTTTTTTGATCTAAATATTATAATCCAACGGAACATGATCAAGAATGAGATGGTAAAAATTTAATAAAATATAAGCGAATGAGATTAGAGAGTAAATATAAAATCACACTATCATATCGGAATTAAGAACAGTGCTATAGTCGGAGAGGACACGACACTTATCATATCTTTAAATGGAAACGAAGCCGACTTTAAATCAACCCGCGTTTTTTTTTTATCCTTCCAGAGAGTTGGGGGATGGGGGGGATTGGATGAAATAGATCCATCTTCTTGTCTCTATTACGTCCCGTCCTGCCAAAATTATCTCCCAAACCATCTGTTCCTCAAGCGAAAGATATCACATTTGATTCTGGTGTAATCAAGCTCTCGCAGGAAGGGCCTTTTAGAAAATACAAACATGGTTTTTGGTTTGCCACCGAAATTTAGAACATTTTAGGATTTTATCAGGGTTAGCTTAGAGATATTGATAATATATTTCAAAAGGGACAATTGTGGGTGTAAATTGGACCGTATGAAGGAACTTTTGGAAAATGTGGACTTTTTTTTCTGTCAAAATTTAACTCTACTTTTAGTATTAATTTATAAGTATTGATATTATATTTGAAAAGCGACAGTGGTTCACAGGA
The DNA here is from genome assembly GCA_033556935.1 of Timema podura. NCBI lineage: Eukaryota > Metazoa > Arthropoda > Insecta > Phasmatodea > Timematidae > Timema > Timema podura. The sequence continues at coordinate 97,189,273 of JAVRXN010000009.1, read as the reverse complement.
ATTGATCTATACATTCATGAAAGTTGTTTTAGAATCTTTTTGTAACAGTTAAAACCTTTCTTAGTTTCTAAATTGGACTGTAACTAAATTATATATATGCATATGAAGTATTTAAAACGTGCACTTTCTGAACCCACTGATTATATCAGCACATGACTTAAAAACTAACTTAAATCTACAAGAGACACAACACCAATTCCCCAGCTTCATCACAATGGAAGTGAGAGCCCACACCCGTGCTCACCGATCAAGAGATCGATCACCCTAATAACTCCGCCGGACAAGGTTTGAAGGCGAGATTGAGATGAACCAGCTGGGATGAAGCGACCCGGGATTGCAGAAGCTTGAGAAGGTGTTTGGTGAAGTGGACATTTAGGATGTCACTCCGAGGATTAACATGATCATCCGCTCCACTGGCTCTTTCATCCCTTTCAACCCTCTCGCACCCCCTTGCCCATTGTAAGATATATTTCTCTAAGCATCAATGAAAATGCCAAAGTAGGGTGCGTGAGACCTACACTAGGTTGAGTCGCACAGCGCATAGCCACTGGGTCACCTCAAGTAGTAGGACCCTGATAAAACTATCTCAGTAAAGATATTTTAATGTGTGTTTTTCATCCAGAACAATAGGCACATGGAATAAGTGTCAAACTCATCCATTCTGATTTGCAGATGACGCTGAGATTAGGGCTCAAATCCCCTCTAGGTGTTCTGAGGATTGTTTCTATCAAATCGTTTAACAATCTTCTTCGACTCAAATACGGGTACATTTACTAAAAACAAACCCATCTCGGTGGCGTAGTTGGCTAACGCGCTAGTCGTGTTGAGCTCGACTGCCGAGGACGGGGAGATAGAGGTTCGAATCTCGGTCGGGTGAACTGGGGGGTGGTTTTTCCTAAATGGTTTTCCACTCTCCATCCACGCAAATGTGTGTTCACTTCCTTTAAATTCAACCTTCCCAATTCCTAAACCATTAGCGTAGTTAGTACTTAAGCGTATAACCCGAACGGGTAGTAAGACGCGGTGCTAAATAATACTAAAAAAATTACCAAATTCATCCCTACTCCAGTATCATAATTTAATGCTTGATTCTTGGAGGGTAGTAAAATGCGGCGCTAAAAGTAATGATTTTGAGGGGCGTGGGGGGAAACAGCAATGGGGCAATTTCTCTGATTTTTTTTTTTTACATAATGGTTTCCAAGACTAATATCTTTAGAATACGTTTTTAAGTCAACGTCACTGGAGTAAGAACATAACTTACGTCCTTTAAAAATGTTTGGCCAACGTTTGTAGGCGCCATTCACAATGGATTTTGCCTTTAGTTGAGTCTGGTACGCTGTCCACCATAAACAAAAGGACGAGTAAAGTGTTAATTTTATGTTAACTTTAAATCAGGATGGAAAATTACTACACTGTCAAACCAACTACAACACCTCAACATAATCTCAGTGAACCTCATTACTGAGTCCTACTATCTCGAGGTCCGATACACTATCATTTCGTCTAGCTCAGCAGTCTTAAGGTGAATGTCGACAAGTGACTTTTTCATTTGAAGGTGGGAGGGGGTTAGGAGTGCTAACAACCAACTTACATCAAACCCATGTTCAAAGAATGTTCATGCCAAATTTAGTTAAAATTGGTCTCGGGACAAACGAACGAAATGCCAAACGGTTGGGATATAAACAAGACCTTGCTCCACTATGTCAAATTTATTTTAGAAAACATTAAAAATTATTAACGTTGGTAAGGAGGAAAATGTTGTATTTAAAAAAGATATTAAATAAGCTTATTGTTTTAAATTGGTTACCGCCGCATCAAGCAGCCAATTTATCTATGATAAATAGCAGAGTAAATATGAATATATAGAATTATTTAAAATACCCGCTTTGGCGGGCGCATGGTCTAAGTCGTCACTCTCATAATATACTGGACTACCGAATACGAGAAGATTGGGGTTCGAATCCCGGTGGGATGTTATAAGGGTGGTTTTTACTAAATTGCTTTCCACTCTTTCTCCAGGCAAATCCGGGTGTACTTTCTTTAGATTAATCTTTCTAAATCCTAACACATTAATGTAATTAGTGTATATCCGTCCAGCCCGAATGGGTAATAAGACGCACTACCAAACAAATAGTTAAACTAGTTTAAAACTTTACATATAAGTCTAAACAAATTTTATTATTTTATTATTTGATAAAAAAAATTACAATTAAGTCATGAGAGGTTGATTTTTATCTACATTGATAACATAAATAAATTAATTGTAATTATTAATAAATAGCTTATATTTTCATATATTATTGGATTCAATTTATATATTTTCAAATAATTAAAATAAAGCTAGTAATACTACGAGTTCTTCACTCCCAAACCAACAGCAAGCAACTTCGCACAAGTTTCTATGTTTGTCGTTGCGACTTGTGACACTTTATTTTGCGAGATCCTCCACGAGATGACATCTTCTTTTGTTATTTAACTTTATGAGCCTGCCGAGATTTAGGAGTTCAAGATATATCGCAGACATGAAAAATAAAACGCACAGACGTTGAAGCTACCAAAATGATGCTTGAAAATATGTGAGTTTTTTTTTGATCCCCTCTTAAAGAGATAAGCCTTTTATTTAAGTATATTGGGTAGACTTATTTATTCCAAGGTTGTTTTGTTTTTATTCGCATCGGTGGACACGTGGAAAAAGGTGGTAGTCTCATCCAGATTAATTGACGGGTAATTCAGGGCTCAGGCCTTGGGGAGATGGGTTAAGGGAGATTTTTCCTAAAGGGTTTAACATTCTCACTCCACGCAAAAGCCTTCCTTACTCAAATTAGTGTAGATCTGAGTAAGACAAAAATGAAATAGGGAGGGGAGGGAGTGAAACTTGTTGTTCTTTGTCACTAGTTGTATTATAAGGGTACAGAGGGAAAAGGTGGAAAATCACATTACATACATTTTCCAGGGCAAAAAGGTTTTTTTTTTATCTCAAAACCCCATCGTCTTACTATCCGTTCAGGTTATGCACTTATGTAATAATTACGCTAACGTTCTAGGGATGAAGACGGTTGAATTTAGATTAAGTATAACCGTATTTGTATGGAAAGAGGGTGGAAAACTAATTAGGGAAAAAACAACTTATATACATCAGGCTCGGATTTGAAACCCGATATATCCGTGATTGGCAGTCGAGTCTATTGTTATAGTGACAACTTAAAGGCTTACACCATTTGACCACCACAGCACGTGAAGCACTCACTTATCTTTTAGGTAGTAAAAACATTTTTTTTAATCACCCACTTTTCTTAAATTTCAAAAGGGTAAAAGCCATTAGAATCTTTTACCAGTTACCATTTTTTAACTAGACTCATAAATATTAACTTCTGATGTCTAGACAGTCCTGTGTCGATTAATATTACCTTATTTCCACAAAAGATATTGTGTTATTTAATTAAGGAGTTATTGGATGACATGGTGATTTAAATAGAGATCTTCTCTACCAATAAAAGAGTAAGAAAAAAAGATCAAATAAATCTTTGAAAAGTGGGGTTTGGACAACTTAAAATAGGAATTTTTTTACTTTCTTTTAATTTATGTTGAGAAAACCAAATTATCAATGTTCTAATATAAATTATGGAGATGAGGAGGGGAGCCTAGAGGAAATGCACTTATATTCGCTTAGAGAGAATAGTGGGGAACCCTTGTAAAAATCATATATAGAATACCACCTTAATGCATCCGACCTGGATTCGGACCCGTGTGAATATGACTCTTTAAAAGTTACAGTTTCTATTACGAATGCTGTTCTAACAATTCTTTCTCTCTCTTACCGGAAAACAAAGGTGAGTTTGGAGGGTTGACTTTCACGAACTATGTGGGGACTCGATTCTCAGCAGTATGTACTGTAAAATTATAATATCCCTTCAGGTGAATATTAATTTACTTTGGGTACAATTTTACCCTTCTGATTCTGTTATTTCAGTTTAAATTTTTCAAGTTACAGTTATATTTTCATACGAAGAGCCTTTTTATTAAAATATCTATTATGAGGTGAACATTGAACCTATTTTAATATTTTATCAGTATTCTTTAAATTAAAAAATTACATTTGAACACCAGAATCAAACCTGGGACCTTTGGTTTAGTACGCCAATGCTCTTACCACCGAGATATTCAGGAACTATCCATGATGTGCTATCTGATAGTTCGTGTTCTTAATTAGTCGCTCATCTGAAGCTATTTCCGTACGTATATCACATACTCTGCCTTAAAATACGAGTGAAGAATTATCCAGGGGTGACTCCTGGATAGCTCAGTGGTTAGAGCATCGGCGTACTAAACCAAAGGTCCTGGGTTCGATGTTCGTGTCCAGGTGTCATTTTTCAATCTAAGGAATATAATATTTATATGACGCTACAACCTTAATTTATATACATGATAAATAAGCTATTCAATACACTATTTTATTATTTTTTGCATTTATTTATAGTATAATTGATTAAATTCTACATATGCAGATCACATAATTTGACTATGAATACGTGAAATTATATCTAGTAACTTGTATAGATGTCAGATAAGAAAAGTCCTTTCTTTCCTATGAAAATTGGACTGTACCGATAGCTAGCACACTGGTATTAACAAGTTATTTTTTATCCCTCTTCTTACTACACATCTGGGCTATGAGAATTTTATTTAATTAATTGAAAAGGAAATAATAAGGTGAAATTTAATGAAAATATACCAGTTTTTAAATTAGGGTAGTGTGGGAAACGAGGTACGCCTGGCTGTGATTAAACCCTGATCTCCCAATCACCGACAAACTAAACTAAATGAGCTTGACATCTAGTCCACGTGCCCACCAGTGTATTAACATATTAATTAAGGTAAAAATAATCATTCATTAAATATAGCTCACTCCTCCAATATAGTTGTCACGATAATAAAATTCTAAAGCGTATAACCCGAACGGGTAGTAAGACGCGGTTCTATTATTATTATAAAATTTTAAATACTAAAGATTTAAAGCTAGCGAAGATTATTCAATAATATCCAAGCATAATTGAAGAATGTCAATTGTAACATACAAATTTGTTCATGAGGCCGTTTAAAATATATTAGTAAAAATACTTAAGGACGATGCCTAACCGAAACGTCAAGGCCAGTCAAAATAGGATTTCCCATATTAATGTATTTTCGTTTTATTTGTCCAGTTTCAAACATATAACTTTGAAAATACCAACACATTTTTCAATAATTTAAAAAATGGTCTTACATTGTCACAACATTTTATTTTTATTTCCTGAAGAAGATTTTTTTGTAAATATATTTTTATAATATCGTCTACAACTCGAGAAGATTTTGTATATTCACATAAATGTCCTGTAGGAATCCTCCCGCCAGGATGTATATTAAAAAAGTCCGCAGTAGCATTTGTTTATCTAGAATAGGAAATAAGAAAAATATAGTTTTGAAATGCAGGTCGATGCTGTCCATGCTCTAATAGTAGAGCGAGTGTGTATACTCGTCATTGAAAGAGATAAATTAATATCAGCATATGGACAAGAGGCCTCGCAGGCTGATCTGCTCATATTCTTCACTCTCTTTCTAATTAGTATTTTAAAGTACTGTGATAGTACTTAGTGCACTTATGTGCGTCAAGTTAGGATGCAACCCGCTTCGCAAAGTAGCTTCGAAAACACCAAATTGGCAACGTCGTTTAAAATCTTTAGTACCATATTATTGTTTTAATTCGATGCTTTTTTTTTTAAATAGAAAAAGGGAAATGGTTGTTTTTATCCCAAGCTATGAAAGATTTCGTGCTCGCCAAACAGTGTCGTTAGCTCTTTATCCGCGCCGTGAATTGTAAACAGGTAGAAATTGCCCCGGAACAAGGTTCTTCAAACAGGGATCAGCTCTCAGGCGTGTTGTCGAAGCCATTACGCTAATTGTTGACGACATAATCTACCTGTGTGCTCAGTAACGGGCCCCTCCGGCAAGTAATTTACGTTTTTGTTTGCTCATTAACAGGTATTGTAGACTCTCACTTCAAATAAAGTTAGCTTAAGCCTTCATATTTCAAATATTATCATACTTGTACTTTTTTTTAAAGTACACTCGTTACATAAAATATTTATACCAGTTGGAGAGTTTGAATAGCAAGATTCATGAAAGCAGGACTAATATTTAAAATACTGTCAAAGAAAACATAAACTAAAAAAAATCGGGTTTAATAAAATTGAGATCAATTTTGGTGGTCGGGGGGGTCTAAGGTGCCAATCTCGCTAGAATATCTGGCCGATGACTGGGAGATGGGGGTTCGAATGTCAGTCAGGTGCTATGAGGACATTTATACTTATCGGTTTCAAGCTATCCCCCAACGCAAATGTGGGTACATTTCCTCTAAATTTAACCTTCCTCATACCTAACGCACAAGCGTAACTTGTAGGGAAGAACGGGGATAGATTAAGCTGGTGCATGCTGCAACAAAATATTTTTTCTAAAAAAGTACAGTATTTTGAAATAGAGCGTGAAACCACAATAGATTATTTCTCTACAGTAGTTGGTCCAACGATTCAAGTGGGGGTACACGTCTATAGTTATTCGTAGTTTTCAGTTTATTTTATGTTTTTGTATATGTTGTGTAAGTGTTCTACGGTCTTCTAATTTTTTTTTTGTTAGATTACAATTTTGATACATATTCAAGACCAAAATAATCAGTGATCACACTATTTTGGCGTTTGTTTGACACTAGAATTTATCATTGTAAAATAAATAATGACTACATTTTATAGTTCAGATGACAATAAACTGTTGCGGGGCTGATTGCAACGAGTTTTGCAGCTTTACCAGCATACGTGAGAATAGTTGGATATTATTTGCCTAGTAATGCCTTACTATTAGCACATTTGAGAACTATTTTTAAAAAAGCTATAAAGCCGCGAAGCATTTTTCATTTATAATAACTTATTTTGTTTTGTTGTTCATCAAAGCAATAGAACATAATGTTTTCAAATTAATTCCTTGTGTGGGATCTGTTTCTACATCATTAGATTCTAAAAATCAACTCTCTTTCGGTGCCTTTTATAATTAAAAGTTCAAAATTGCATTGATAAGCGTTGTAATTAAAAATTAGCTTACCAATTTTAATTTTTTAGGTCTTGAAATCCCAGCGAAAGTTGCATTAGAAGAAGAATAAATAGTTTAACAAGAATAAAAACTAGAATTTAAAAAAACGCTTTATACTAATTCGCATAAGAATAGAAATCTAACAAAAAATTAAATAAAACCTGCGACTTAGAACACGGCTTTTGAATATGTTTTAACGAATTATCCTTTGGTCTGCAATATGGAATATGATGAGGGACGAATGTGTTCAGCACAGAGTTTAAAAAATGTCGATCCATTGTCTGGGTACGAAAAAAATACAAAAATTTCACATGCATCAACTCTTTAACTGATGAAAAAAATGAATATGACAGTTTAAAACAAATATTGCAACATACCCTTAAACCATTTGGTGGCCACATGGTCTAATACGTTATCCTTGCAGTAGACTAGACTGCCGATGACGGGGAGATTGAATTTCGAATCTCGGTCGGGTGTACAGAGGGTGGTTTTCACAAAATGGTTTTTCAATCTCTCTCTATCCACACAAATGCTAGTACACTTCCTCTAAATATGATCTTCCTAATCCCTAAAACTACTAGCTTGGTTATTATATAAGCGTATGACCTGACGTGGTGCTAAAAAAATAATTAAGGATGTGTTTTTTTTTTAGTTTAAAATGGGTCCAATAATAATGGCACATTTAATCCTTGGCTGTGTTCGAGTGTGTTGAGGCATTTCATTGTGATACGTTTACCGATCCCCTTCAAGAGAAACTCATTCAAAACCCGCTTGAGTTGAAATTAATTTTTTTTTTACCTAGTGCAAAATCATACTGGAACCTTGAATAATTCGATTCTTTTTTATTTTTACTTGTATTTGATTTTACTAGCGTATTAATATAAGTAGAAAGCATTAGTAAGGTAACAAAGGGGAGATGCACCCACATTTACTTGCATGGATTTTAGTGGGACCACCAGGGCAATTACATTTGAGAGCCTAATTACTTAGGGAAAAACCCTTGTACTATTTCACCTCGTAAATATATTATAATATAAGAGATGGGTAAACTCTTATATTTCTTGGATCCGAATTTTAAATTTTATTTCAAATTTCAAGTTGAAATTCAAATCCTCGAATCCTTACAAATATACAATTTAAGTTAAATTGAAAATATTTAAAACTAAATTTAAAAAAAAGTTTTTTAATGCTTGGTTCCACTGAAAAATATATTTTCTTTGTCATGACTATTACGTCATAATCAACAAATGTAAAACTATTTTTTAGTAAATGAATTAGATTAATACATTCTGGTTCTATTTTGGTGATTTTGTTATCCTCTCGACTACACATAACTTTCATTCAATGTAAGAACTGTCCATGGGAGAGCTTTCACGTTATTTTACGAAGTGTACCACGTGATACTGTAGTTATTTATTTAACCATGTTGTGAGTAACGACAGCCCTGCCATTTGGAACTTTATTCGTTTGTTTATCACGTCCAGACGCCTTCTTCGGTATAGTTTGATGTCCGAATATCGATAGTACCAAAACTTCGTGGCCTTTTTTAAAAAAAAATATTTATTTTGTAGATCCCATAAGCTTCTATCACAAATTATTAAAGTCTAATCATTCCTAGCAATTTCCATTTGAGTAATTTTTGCTTTCTTCAGAATAGTTCAAATATAGTGTCTGTGTTTTTTCTCTCTCGAGTTTTTACGTCACGTTACATGAATTCTGATCAAACATCATGTTTCTTTAAGGCTGTTACATGGATGGAGCGTTTTATGCGTTTGGAGATCCCGCATTTTTGAAGAAGTGGTTTTATATTTTTAAATATCGTTTTCACCAAACTGTAAGCGAAAGTTATCAACAGGTCCTTATCTCACTATAAAGTTTAAATTTTAAGTTTAATTTTTTTAGAAAAAATTCAACTACGCTTTACGCCAATATTTGTACTTCTGAGATTAAAGTAAAACGATAAAGACCTAGAAATAGCCATCCTCTATCAAATAAAGTCATTTTTTGATAGGGTCACAACAGATAATTTAAAGCAAATGCAGGATTATTTTTTAAGGTTATATATAAGCTACCAAACATTTTTTTTTAAAACTTTACCCGCCTCGGTGGCGTAGTTGGCTAATGCGCTTGTCGTGTTGAGCTCTACCGCCGAGGACGGGGAGATCGAGGTTCGAATCTCGGTCGGGTGAACTGGGTGTGGTTTTTTCCTAAATGGTTTTCCACTCTCCCTCCACGCAAATGCGGGTTCACTTCCTCTAAATTCAACCCTCCCAATTCCTAATCCATTAGCGTAATTAGTACTTAAGCGTATAACCCGAATGGGTAGTAAGACGTGGTGCTAAATATATTTTAAACTTTAAATTTAAAGTGTAAACTCTTTAACTGGTCAAACCTAAGTCTAAATTTGGTTGAAAACCATTTTAAGAAATATCAAACCACTTCGTAAATAATCCAGAATTTCGAAACACCTGCAACGCTTTCAGTGCTCCCCCATTTAACACTCTTGAGGTAAGTGAACGTTAAGTTGATGGTGATCTCGGCGTAAGGGCCTGAATGAAACCGGGTTAGGTAACTTAGGATGAAATCTGGAACGCAGAATATCGTTCGTTGTTTGGGATCCGACGATGGCAGGCAAGAAGGCACGACAGTGGATTCACCACATCTTGTTTCACTAACGACGTTCCATTGTCATTCCTTCTCTTTTGCACGCCCAATCTTTTTCGCCTGTAGCGTACAGTCTACAAAGCAACCACTGGAGTCGAAATAAAACTAGGAGGGAGGAGAAAGAGGTAAAGGCAGGGGGAATACCATGGGAGCTCTTAGAATAGGGGGAAAAAAAAGTCTCACTGAAAACCTCCCCCTAGTGAAACTCGATTTAGGTCATGAGGATGTAAATACAAAGCCCTGAAAAGAGAAGTTGTGAAAAACACCCTTTTAAAAACGGTTAAAATAAAAAAAAATAAAGAAATAAAGAAGGTGATAGTGAAAGCTACGAAAGAGCTATTAATCACGTTGTTCTTTTGCATACTCTTTCACTTACCATGTGTTTTTTTTAAGTTTGGGTGGTTGAGAATTATCATCATCATCATTATCATTTGGGACTTGAAGACGCAGCCAAATAGAACACTTGAGTAGTTGACGTACACTTAATTAGGTGGGAGTGTAAAGAACGCGAGCTAAGGGCAGTGTTTTTTGCAGTTTTTATATAAAAACTTTATTTGGCCCAAAATAAATCAAATATTGCTCCAGTATAAAACTAGTTTAATTTTATTCACGTGGTGATATCAACAGTTATTGAATATCTGCCACGAGCAAAGCGGCATTAGATGAGAAACTTTCTAAACGAGGAGAAAAAGTTGTCATTAAATTACAGGACACTCCTTGATAGATATTCAATAAATGTTGATATCACCACGTGAAGAATATTAAATTCTATGTGGAACAATATTTTTTTTATTTTGGGACAAAAAAAGGTTTTGCTATAAAAAACTGCCAAAACACTGCTCTTTCCTCCCGTTCCCTACATTCCCACATTAACATACATATTATATTAACACATGTCTTATCCACTTTGGTACTTAAATGGTCCAAGTCTTCATTCTCGTAATAGGCTGGACTACCAATGACGAGGAGATTGAGGTTTGAATACCGATCGGGTGTAGTGAAGATTCTCCCCCCCTCCCCTTAAAGGGTGTCGCACTCTCACTCCACACAAATACGGGTACATTTAATATAATTTAGACCTTATCTATCCCTATAACATTATCTGAAATGATTAATATACGTAAAGCCCGGACGGGCATGAAGACGCGATGCTGGAAACAAAAATACAACTTACAAACCAACTTGGCTCAGGGCAATATGCTCATTTCTACACATCAGAGCTGAGTGCCTAACCAGGCAGGGTGAACCCATATACAATTAATAATATTCGTCTTCGCCAACAGCATTGAGAATCAAAAGAGGGTTCCCTACAGTGAGAATATATATATATATATATATATATATATATATTAATAACTGCCAAATTTGCAGACATTCTTTAAACCTAGGCTGAACAACTTAGGCACGTGGTTTTTTGATCTTATTTATTTGTTTAAAGTTTTTTCGTTTAATAGCTCATATCGACTGATTTGAATATGAAAGTATAAGCAATCGATTAAATGCCTATGGCATATTTTTTAAATGTTGACATAGGTGAGACTAACGTCATAAGTCATGTGAACAACGGGTATTAGCCATGATTTTAATGTACTATTGAATATATTATTAGTTTGTTTTCTGTCCTATTTGATCATAAAAAAATATATTTACTTAAAATTCAAGGATATATTAATAGGCGATATTTCACCTTTTAAAATCCAACGAGTAGTTCACCCAAAAATACATTTTTAGACTGTAGAAACGATGAAAAAATCCTTATATAATTAAATTTGTGTGTCGCATCATGTTGTATACGTCAAAAAGTTAGTGTGTTTACTTACGAAACAATTATTTGTCATTTAATAAACTTTAAAAAAATCTTCAAGAAAGTTTCAATTTACATAAATATTACAAACTTAATTTCCATATACAAAGAGCTGTAAAAAATGGTATAGGCCACCTTCAAACAAAGTTTACTGTAGATTATGAGGTACTGTTTTATTGTGAAACATGACTGATAATATATTATTAAACATTTTGATACCAAATTATATGATTCATTGTTGATTACACAATCATGTTTTAGAGTAAATGTATTTTTTTTAGGACTTTGATATTGGGTCTAGTAGTAGTGATAGTAGGTCTACAAAATCCCATTGCGGTTACTTAAAAACATAAAGGGGGTGAAGTGCACTGTTCACAGAACTAATAATACGATTATAGTAGAAATAAAAATATTTTGTTCACAGAACTAATAGTAAGACTGTAGTAACGATAAGAACATGGAGAGAGCGAGGTCTACTATTCACAGAACTACTACTAAACTGTAGTAACGACAAGAACATGGAAAGTGAGATCTACTGTTCACAGAACTACTAGTAAGAGTGTAGTAACGACAAGATCATGGGAAGTGAGGTCGACTGTTCACAGAACTAATAGTAAGACTGTAGTAACGATAATAACATGGAGGGAGGGAGGTCTACTGTTCACAGAACTACTACTAAGACTGTAGTAACGACAAGAACATGGAAAGTGAGATCTACTGTTCACAGAACTACTAGTAAGAGTGTAGTAACGACAAGATCATGGGAAGTGAGGTCGACTGTTCACAGAACTAATAGTAAGACTGTAGTAACGATAAGAACTTGGAGGGAGCGAGGTCTACTGTTCACAGAACTACTACTAAGACTGTAGTAACGACAAGAACATGGAAAGTGAGATCTACTGTTCACAGAACTACTAGTAAGAGTGTAGTAACGACAAGATCATGGGAAGTGAGGTCGACTGTTCACAGAACTAATAGTAAGACTGTAGTAACGATAATAACATGGAGGGAGGGAGGTCTACTGTTCACAGAACTAATAGTAAGACTGTAGTAACGATAAGAACATGGAGGGAGGGAGGTCTACTGTTCACAGAACTAATAGTAAGACTGTAGTAACGATAAGAACATGGAGAGAGCGAGGTCTACTGTTCACAGAACTACTAGTAAGACTGTAGTAACAGAACTATTAGTAAGACTGTAGTAACGACAAGAACATGGAAAGTGAGGTCTACTGTTCACAGAACTACTAGTAAGACTGTAGTAACGATAAGAACTTGGAGGGAGCGAGGTCTACTGTTCACAGAACTACTAGTAAGACAAGAACTTGGAGGGAGCGAGGTCTACTGTTCACAGAACTACTAGTAAGACTGTAGTAACGATAAGAACTTGGAGGGAGCGAGGTCTACTGTTCACAGAACTACTACTAAGACTGTAGTAACGATAAGAACTTGGAGGGAGCGAGGTCTACTGTTCACAGAACTACTAGTAAGACAAGAACTTGGAGGGAGCGAGGTCTACTATTCACAGAACTACTATGTCATGTATGTAGTCATGATAACATGGAAGAAGTGAGGTCAACAATTCATAGAACAACTATTAAGGCAATAGTAACGATAAATAATAGCATGGAGGTAGCGAGGTATACTTTTCACGAAGCTACTAGTTTAATCTAATCAGCCTTTACATAAATATTATACAAGTTTCTGAATTCGGTACCGTTTATCTCAGATTACCATTCTGTTTCGTTCCATTTGAAGGCAGTTTCCAAGATTACTCGGGAATCTCTTTGATCACGAAATCCTTGAAGCTACCTTACTTCTTCTGAGGACAGCTGCTATTTCAACTGGCGTTTCCCACAATTCTCCCTTCCTCCTCTTTCTTCCTTACTGTGTGTGTTTCTATAAACGTCAACCCTTTTTGTCCACTGACCTGGAAAACAAGGACAGGTATCCTGGACTTTGAAACCGTCATGATTTGCATTTGCTGCAGTGAAAGGAATTCATAAAATTTGTTTTGCTTTCTTTCACTGTAAAGAAGGAGAATGACTATCTTCAAATAGCTGTAAACAAGATAAGATGGACAGTTTTAGACGTCTTTTCTTTTTACTAAGAAATAAAATATGATATATTTTTGTGTTCAGTTAGTTTGTGTTTTTTTTGTTGTTTTTACTTTCTCTCTATCTTACAGGTAGAGAAAGTATGGTGATCGTCAAAAAAATCGAAGTCGAGATTTTGATGAATTTTGACGTTTCATGACTTCCTGAATCCGAAAAAGTGGTTTTTGAATTTCCGTCTGTCTGTCTGTCTGTCTGTCTGTCTGTACCTCCAACTAGAGCCTAAACTATTTTACCGATTGAGCTGAAACTTGATATCTTGGGTTTTCATAGGGTTGCCCCGAGGGGTTTTTGGAATTGGACATCTACCCCTAAAATTAAGGGTAGTTTACTGAAGGGAAAAAACAGAAAAAGTCGATTTTCTCAAAATCGGCTCTAACGATTTTGAATAAATTTCATTTATGAACATTAATAAATATTACAAACAAAATGGCTACTCTAAATATTTCGGCAAAATCGCTTTAAGGGCTCCGGTCTGATGCGTAAATTAACATTTTTTATAATAGCTCCGAAACTATTAGAGATATGAAATTACTTAGCATTACAAATATGTATATATATTTATAATACAAATATTTTATTCAAAACATATTTTTATAAAATCAATAATTTTTAATCTATACGCAATTATATATATATTTTTAGCTTTTTGGACATTAAAGCTTAAGTATTGCGATCGTAAAAAAAACTAACCTGAAATGTTGATGGATTTCGACGTCTCATGACCCCCCCGAACCCTAAAAAATAGTCTTTGCAATGCCGTCTGTCTGTGTGTCTATTAAAACTTAAAATTAAGGGTTGTTTACTGAAGAGCAAAAAGAGAAAAAGTCGATTTTCTCAAAATCGGCTCCAACGATTTTGATTAAATTTCATTTATAAACATTAATAAATATTCCAAATATAATGGCTACCCTCAATATTTCGGCAAAATGGCTTTAAGGGCTCCGGTCTGATGCGTCAATTAACATTTTTTTAAATAGCTCCGAAACTATTTGAGATATGAAATTACTTAGCATAACAAATATATATATATTTATAATACAGATATTTTATCCGAAACATATTTTTATAAAATCAATAACTTTCAATCTATACGCAATTATATGAATTTTTTTAACTTTTTGGACATTAAAGTTTAAGTATTGCGACCGTAAAAAAAAAACTAACCTGAAATGTTGATGGATGTCGACGTCTCATGACCCCCCGAACCCTAAAAAATAGTCTTTGCAATGCCGTCTGTCTGTGTGTCTATAAAAACTTAAAATTAAGGGTAGTTTACTGAAGGGCGAAAAGAGAAAAATTTGGTTTTCTCAAAATCTGCTCAAACGATTTTGATTAAAATTCGTATCTAGGCGTTGATTAAGATTATAAGTAAACTGGCTATTTTCATTTTCCTATGAAAATGATTTTTAGGGTACTTTACAGAAGCGTTAATTTCCGTATCTCCACAACTATTGGAGAAACTAAACAACTTATCATTGCAAAATTGTAGGACTATCAGAAATAAAAAACTTTTATTTGACATATATTTTTATAAAAGCAGCAGTTTCTGAGATATTTGCAAATATATTAATACAATTTTGTGAGCTTTAGTTGTAAACATATACTACTTAAGTCTTAACGCAATAATTCTCCAATGCCATAGAGTAATTAAATATAAGTATCTAAAAAAGTATGTTATTTTTCCTTAAATCTCTTAGGAGAAATGTTTGCATAGCAATGATCTATCTCCATTTTAAACTCAATAGTCAATATTTACATTTTTTATTGGTCAAAATGTATAAATGAATAATTAAATATCAATGAGATGACTTGAAGATCTGCAACACCTTATAAAATGTTAAAATTTAAACCAGAAATCGAAATTTTAAAACGAAGTGTTGACCCTTGTGGAAGACATTAAACTGTTTGAAATGCTCTTAGGTGGACAATGATGCGCCTCTTTTCTCATTGATTCTATATCATTGTATATTATTTTATGCGTGTTCTTATGTGGAGTGGTGATGATACAATGTACATTATTCCGTTCAGAAATCTTAGGAGTTTATAGAAAGAGAGAGAAAGTCTGTGCGGTGTGCCGTACCATTTATTTTTAATTGCAACAGATGGAACAGCCTTTAATAAAAATGGAATATAGCACCACCCTTTATTGAACTAATTGATACATTTCAAACAAACTTGTGTGTATGGTTGACACTTAGACTACCTCGTGAATCGGAAAAACACCGATCTTTCTTGTGTCTGGAAATAAAAAGAGGAATGGGGAGCAGGAAACTTCACCAGGAAAAACTACCAAAAGGCTGGAATTGTAAAAAAAAAAAAATGCATTTAAATACAATCGTAAATAGTATATATTGCATTAATTTGAAAAAAAAAGGCCATAAAATTTTCCCCTCACTTAGCTTTATAAAACCACATTATGAACCGTATTCCCCTCCCTCATTATTTTTTAGCAAATATTGTACCTTTTAGGACCTCCACTAGTGCCCTCAATCTATTTTTGTCAAAAACTTTGGGCAGCCTGTAATTATTCAACGTCAAATTATCATGTCACTTCACACGAGTTAAAAATATATATATATATGCCTCCTTAATTATAAAATATCTATAGAAATTGAGATTTCTTCTGTAAAACTTGGAACTCACAGGGAACTTTACACTAATAAAATAGTGGCAGCACTTATAACTATACAGTGGCATTTATTCCCGTTTCTATTCTAATTTAGAGAAAGTGCACCTGTGTTTTTGTTGAGAAAGAGAGTTGAAAACTATTTAGGAAAAACCACACTTAGTTCACCCGACCAGGATTCAAACCCCCCATCTCTCCGTCACCGGCAGTCTATTTTATGGCATGTGTGACACCTCAGACCATTCAACAAACGAGGCGGATGTTTAGCTTGTGTAATAAATAAAAACGTTGGTTCCTAAATATACAAACATTAAAAAAGGATTAAAATGTAAACTAAATTTTATGATTAAGAATCAAATAGCCAAAGTTATTATATATGTTTTAGTACGGATTTAACCACCTCTAGATATCATATTATTAAAATTAAGACCCGACAACTGGACACGGTAATTGAACCCGGGACTTTTGGTTTAGTACGCCACTGCGCTAACCACTGAGCTATTCAGGAATCGTCCCGTGCTTAACTATGAGCTATAAACATTATTTTTATCAGAGATTTGACCCTGATCACGAATTCAATCAATTCTTTTCACATTTATAACTAATATATAATTTACAACTAATTCTGCAAAAGGAATTTAATCAAATTCATAATCAGCTAGAAGGAAACCATTCGCAATTTCCATTAGAATTCAAATAAGTTTACAAAATAAAATAATTTGCAAGTACAAAATTGAAAATAGATTTATTATGTTTGTTCAGTAACATTTTAATCATCGAGCAAAAAATCAGTATTTTAACAAAGGGGATAAATGAGATCAATTTACTTACTTTATGGAATAAATAACTTGAAATCTCATTACCGCACATACAAAAGTACGCCACCTATTCCTATCTTGAGCTAGTTCTGTCCAGTCGCCCTCATACATATCTTGAGCTAGTTCTACCAGTCGCCCTCATACATATCTTGAGCTAGTTATATCCAGTCCACCTCATTACACCTATTACTTTCTTGAGCTAGTTCTATCCAGTCATTCATTAACCCTTTCCCTATCTCAAATAATTACTCAACTTCACACACTACACTTGATCCATATATTGAGCTAGTTCTATCCAGCCACCCCCTCATTACATATCTTGAGCTAGTTATATCCAGTCCACCTCATTACACCCTATTACTTTCTGCGCTAGTTCTATCCAGTTCATTTTATTACACCTTTCCCTATCTCAAATAATTATCTCACTTCACACCACTACACTTGATCCATATATTGAGCTAGTTCTATCCAGCCAACCCCCCTAATTACATATCTTGAGCTAGTTATATCCAGTCCACCTCATTACACCCTTTACTTTCTTGAGCTAGTTCTATCCAGTCCACCTAATTATAACCTATCTCGTTCAGGTTAATTCTAATTTTATCCTCCCATCTGCGTCTAGCCCTCAATGGGTTTTTAAAATTATATCATGCCTATTGCGAGATTCTGTATAATCTATCTTAGTGACAATATTTCGGTTCAATTTATTAGCCTAGTCCCTTTGTTAAGTTTAAAACAAAATTGCTTTCTCTTGCATGTTTTATGCCCAACTATTCCCCTACCTTTTTTTTTTACTATCCTTCTCTTGGTATTGAAACGTAAATTTATCATGTTCCCATGCGCCAATTTATTGTGCAGCCTATTTATTATTTGTGTTAAAGTTAAAATCGCAAAAATCTTCTATTTAAAAAAAAATGTTTACTCTAATTGTATAGGATTAAATCTTAATCTACGAGTTTTAAACGACGCTTAAAGTTGAGCCAATATTTGTATTCGCTTCCACATCAAAGGCTCAACAACACAAACTAATTAATATTAATGATACATTACAGTTTTATTTTACAGTTAAAAGCTGAAAATGGGTTTTTTTAAAAGTATAATTCGCCACAGGTATTTATTAAAAAATTATAGGATTAGTATGGCTTATCTGGTGTTCACACATTTATTTTAACTGAAAAGTTTTTTTTGTCTGGCAAGTTATACCCTTTAAAATGCGTTGAAAATACTAAAACTTTTTTATGGCTTTACAAAATATAACAATAAAAAATACAAATATATAATATATTGTTTTTGCATATTCTACACTTTTATGTAATTTGGTTTATTAATACTCAAACCCACAGAATAGTAAAACTCTTTTATTTAGTTCGTAAAGTTTTAACATATGGGTCACAATTATAATTTAATCTACGCATTACGAATTATGAGGCGATTTTAGAAAATCACGACTTTAACATGAATAGGGGTTAGGAAAACTAATGAGAAAGCACAACTGGAAAACCACCTTTGCAATACCAAACCAAGATTTAAACCTCCATTTCCCACCACAGTCTATCTGATACAAAAGATGTTAAAAAAAGGTGATTCAGAACTTTAAGATCTTGTAATATACACTAAAATTTAGTAAAATTATTTGTTAACATAGGTCCACAAACCGACTACACACATAAAAAAATAAACATTGTTTTTGGGTTTATATGATACGAATTTATTACCTTATCACAGCAATAGGTGTTCTACATGCCGTACTTCATTCTAACACAAATTGCACATGTTTGAATCGGATTGTGCTCGTCGAAAAATATTTGGTTTCATTCGAATCTTCTGACAATTTTCAACTCGCTGTTGTAAGTCCACTAAATTTTTTGGTGACGAGTATGATACACCCTTTAAGTATCCTCGGACAAAAAATCTCACTGGCTTCAGAAAAAGGGGCCATACAACTAGACTTCCTAGACCTATCCATCACATCCAGTTGCATTAACCCCCGACACACCTCCCCCTAAGACCACTGAATTAATTCCTTGACACTTACAATAACGAGTTGAAAATGGTTGTCAGAAGATGAGGCCAGGGATTTTTAAAAAGCACTCAATGGTCTGATTCAAGGATGAGTTATTTGAAAATTCAAGTACAACATGTAGAACACCTTTTATTGTGATAAGATAGTAAATCTGTCATGTAAACTCAGATAACATTTCATTTTTCATCTCAATTTGTTTAGTACTGAAAGACTAAATTGCCTGTATCTTTTTGTGAGTTTGTTTACTGACTTTTTTTATTAATTTTAATGAGTACTACCATATCCTAAATTTTGGGACCTTCTTTTTAACACACTTTATATCCATCCTGACACCTTTGTGTTCATGTCTACCATTGAGAATCATCCTGGAAACTCAGAATATCTTCCAACAAAATTAATTTCATTAAAACCCACATGATCTAAGACGTCATTCTAATAGACTAGACTTCATATCCTGGTCGGGTATACTGAGGGCGAGTTTCCTAAATGGTTTTCCATTATCTTTCCACGCAAATGCTCTTACACTTCCTCTAAATCCAACCTTCCTTATCCCTAACACATTTTAACGTAATTAGTACATAGGCGTATAGCCCGAACGTGTAGTATGACGCGGTGCTTTAAAAAAATTCACGGATATACTAACATTTCAAACATGCATGTCTTTTCTTTTGTTTTATATATAACCTTTTAAATACTCAGATTACTAATTATTACGATCTATTATCGTCATTATAAAAAAAACCTTCTAATTTTGATATTTTCATAAACTGCTTCTACATCCTTCTTGAGACCAAAGCCTTGTTCAGTAATGGACACATGGCGTGTAACTTCCTACTTCACCCCCTAGTTCAAACGTGATTTATGTAATGATAAATATAATCAACGTGAAAATCATGCATAATGCATTATTTTCAATTTGTCCTTGCTGGATTAGCAATATATGAAAAGTAAATTTTAGTTTCTACCAATATAATGTAAAAAAAAATCTCACTATTTGTTTCACTTAAATAAACAAAGGAAGTTTAATCTTTAATACGTATTTAGTTTCCAACAATCTGCTTATTGACTAGGAAATTAATATTATATACTAGCTAATTACCCGTTCTTCTCATGAAATTTGTTTTATGCACGTAGCTAATGATAAATATAGTTGTAAATATCAAATGATAAGTGAATTGTATATTTGATATTAATAATTTTTTTTACAGGAAATAAACAAACCATGGTTAGATATAAACAACTTCAAATATAATAACATAATGTATATAAAAAATAAAATAAAAAAATACCCGCCTTGTGGCGTAGTTGGCTAACGCGCTAGTCGTGTTGAGCTCGACCGCCGAGGACGGGGAGATCAATTAGAATCTCGGTCGGGTGAACTGCGGTGGTTTTTCCTAAATGGTTTTCCACTCTCCCTCCACGCAAATTGCGGGTTCACTTCCTCTAAATTCAACCTTAATCCAATTTAGCGTAATTAGTACTTAACAGTATAACCCGAACGGGTAGTAAGACGCTGGTGCTAAATATTATTATTATGTATTAAAAATAGTATTATTACTGCTTCCCATAGTTTAGTAGCTATAGCGCTGGAAGGTATAAACAATTGGAGTTCTACTGCCATCAATTTCTTTCATGGTGGATCTCATGTCTAATTTATATCTAAGAACCTTTCAAGCTGGTTCAATGAAAATATGAAAAGCAGAAGCTAGTAAAAAGGCAAAAAAGTAGTGTTTTGTATCCGCCATATTGAAACAAAATGGCAGTTGCCCATTTTAACTAGCCTATGTTAACCAGACGTCAATTCCATGCGAAATCTCATCAAAATCTGTATAGTGTGTTTTTTTGTTTTTTTGCGTAGAAGATTAACAGAAACCAACTCATGTTTATATAATAGGAGAACTACTTCGTTATGTTTTTTACAGTTTTCTCCAGAGCAGCTTAAAGTTTTTTTAACTTTAATTTAACACCGAATCTTACTACCCATTTTGGCTCTAAGTTTATGTCATAATAATGCTAATGAGTTAGGGATGAGGAATTTGAATTTAGAGGAAGTGTAGCCACATTTGCGTGGATAAAGAAAAATAGAGAGTGGAAAACCTATTTGTAAAAAAAAAACTCATTACACCCAATCGGGATTGAACCATGATCTTTCCTTAACGGCAGTCTAGCTTATTGCGAGAGTACGCGCCCATGCGTCTACCAAAGGTGTTTTTTTGGAACTAATTTAATTATTAGAGCCAAGTCTGATACAAACAAATATTACCTTGGAAAGAATAGATTGAAATATGTTCATATTTCCTCTTCCAGATCCCCAGGGTTTTACAAATTTCTACAAGCACTATCTAGATCATATTTATAATTTTTAAAAGTAGCTATACAATACGCTTGTCTTGGCAAGAAATTTAAACCTGAGAATAAAGAAAACAATAGTTTCACCGGTGGTTCTTTAGGTTGAGAAACATGCTATCTCACGTTACATTATGGGAAGAAATTCAGGGTTTCGAAAACAAAATATTCCTGTGAAGCATCGGTTCTGGAACGGGGGTCAAATCAGCCTCGTGAGGACAAATGAGGAGATACTTGAATTAAAGAAGGAGGCTACATAACTATAAGCTACAGACATATATAATCATCGTGAGATATTGTTAGGGTGGTCAAATATTGCAGTTAGTGTGAACAGAACATGCATCGGGAATGGAAGAAATTGAGGTTGTGGAAATACAGAGGAGTGAAACTGGAACTACTAATATTGATAGGCAAACTAATGGTAAGAGATAAGTGGGAAGTTCTAGATCGCAGATAGAAGGATAACATTACATAAATTGTTTGGAAGAGATAAGGTGTAGCGATGTAGACTGGATAAAACTATCTCAAGATAGGGATAGGGTGTAACGATGTGGACTGGATATAACTAGCTCAAGATAGGAATAGGGTGTAATGAGGTGGTCTGGATAGAACTAACTCAAGACAGGGATAGGGTGTAATGAGCAGGATTGGATAGAAATAGCTCAATATAAATGGGATAAGGTGGTAATGAGCAGGATTGGATAAATTAGCTCAATAAGGGATAGGTGTAATGAGGTTGACTGGATAGAACTATCAAGACAGGGATAGGGTGTAATGAGGTTCGGATGGAACTAGCTCAAGAAAGGGATAGGGTGTAATGAGGTGGACTTGATAGAACTAGCTCAAGATAGGGTGTAATGAGGTTGACTGTTAAAACTAGCTCAAGAAAGTGATAAGTGTAATGAGTTGACTGGATATAACCAACTCAATAGGATAAACAAGATTGAAACAAGAAATTCTGGGTCTTTATTTTATTCTATATTCAACATAGATCCTATGACACTTTTTTTAAACAAAAAATCCTCAGCTCTTTTTTTTACAATCTAATCGACCTCGATCCTTCATTTATGACACAGGCACATGAACCGTCCACAATTTGAAGTGGTACCTCACATCACATTCTACTCGCAAAATATTTCTCTCATCACCAGCCCACACCCTTCATCCTATTTTCCGGGTGACGAGGGGAAACCTCCCTCTGCCCACAAATCAGTTTCTCGCTTCCTGCTGTCTTAATGACGCTGACAGCTGATTGACATACTAATACCCGCTCCCCCTTTTCCTCCTCGTATATTTGGTCGAGTTTTGTTACTCTGGGGACATTCTTTTGTGTTGTTTATTAATGTGTGAGTCATAAAAACCACTTTCTCTCTCTCTCTCTCTCTCTCTCTCTCTCTACGTAGGCCTACGTGCGTGGCTTTCATATTGCCTTTCGACAGATCCATTATGACAGAGATGAGCTTGTATAAACCAAAAATCTTCATAGATTTTGAAGAGAATTATTTTTATTTTAAAAAAATAATCAAACGTTCTAAATCAAATCAATTTTTTTTCTCATTATAATTTCAGATACAGAGTGAACATATTTTTTTCTTAATTTGTAAATATTTTAATACTTAGGCCTAAGTAATGATTATATTAATTTTGATATTGAACATCACTTCGTGTTTGATTAAAAAAAAATCACTTGATATTAATACCCGTTAGGTCTATACGATTTTTAATTAAGCTAATGAAATGAGGAAGAGATTAATTTTAAAATTTACCCACATTTGCGTGAAAGAAGAGTGGTGAATCATTTTGAAAACATTACTCTCAGTGCGTCTGGCAAGGATTCGAACCCCCTACATCTTCGTTAGTGGTAAATCATATTATAAATATGAACCTGACATTATGTAAATGTGCTCATCGATGTGGTTTGGTGTATTTAATAAAGTACTAATAGTATTTCGACTACCTGTGTGGAATTGTGGTCAGAGCTACTGGCTTCAATTATAGAGGTTCCGGGTTCAATCCCCGACGCTTCCAGAATATCTCTGTGAAGCAGTGAATCTGAAACGGGGCCAACTAGGCCTCGTCAGGACAAATGAGGAGCTATTTGAATAAAATTAGTGGTTCCAGTCTAAAATACTGAGAATAACGGCCGAATGGTTCGTTGTGCTGAACACATGACACCATCTATTCGCAAAAATTGGCACTATTTTCACAAACATATGGCGGGCTGACGTCATAGAGATTTTTCATGACTATTATTTTAATCTTATTGATTATGTTTGTTTATCTTAACTCCTTAAAACATATATACCATTTTTGTTTAACTAGGTGACAGCGTATAAGCCTAACGAGTAATAAGATGCGGTGCTAAAAAAACCTAAAAAAAACACAACAAGTGACCGTTTAGTCTTTAGCTGGAATTCTTTCAAAATTATTTTATATTACAAAACAGAATACCAGCCCAAGTATTTTAAACCACTATTTATATAAACAATTTTCAAACAAAATGTTACTACCACTTTAACCGAAGGTATCGCTTCATTTTCAAAGAATTGCTAAGTTTTAGCCCTAATATAAGTGTTGCCACGCACCTGGGAGACCGGGAAGAAACCAGTGGTTTCTTATGTCTGGAAAAAAACCCCAGGGAAAACATGATAAACTTAACGCAAGACTAAACTAATTTTTGAATGTTTGTGAATTTAAGACATTTGACACCAAGATTTATTTATTTCTATATCTCCATTGAAGAAAAAATAAGTAAACAATTCTCTTCACCCCTCACCCTTAACATTAACATTTCTTTATTTTGTTCAAATCATCCCGTTCTTAACATTAATCAAATAGCCTGGTTATATGTAAACAAAAACTTGTCTCTCTCTAATTCTGAACAAAGTGTTTGCAAACAGTAATTATTATTATTAGCACCGCGTCTTACTACCCGTTCGGTTATACGCACTTACGCTAATGTGTAATGGTAGGGTGATTGTGAGATGAAATGGAGGACCTACAGTTTAACGTGGAATCCGAACCACGGTGGAGGCCTGGCATTCCTCACATTCACAAGTTGTGATTAATACACGTCTTGTCAGAGGTGAAGGAAGGGTTTGGCAATCAGATAAATCTGTGCCGGGACCGAGGATTGAACCCCGGACGCCAGCTCAGAAGTCCGACACCTTACCCCTAGACCACCAGGTCACCCAAACAGTAATTACATCTGAAAAATGCGGGAATTTAATATTTAGAAACCCGCCTCGGTGGCGTAGTTAGCTCACACGCTAGCCGTGTTGAGCTCGACTGCCGAGTACGGGAGATTTAGTTTCGAATCTCGGTCGAGTGAACTGAGGCTTTTTTTCCTAAATGGTTTTACACTCTTCATCCACGCAAATGCGGGTTCATTTCCTCTATATTCAACTTTCCCAATTCCTAACCCATTAGCGTAATTCGTACTTAGGCGTATAATCGGATTGGGTAGTAAGACGCGGTACTAGATTCAAAATATTTAGAAATTAATGCCCCTGATAAGTGATAGTAAAATTAATAAACGCAGTTTCATAGCCTTTAATAAAGAACTAAATAAGACTTAGCTGGGTAGTAATCGACAAATTGATTCCTAACAGTTAATAAAGCTTTTTTTTTTATCAACGATAGAACACAATTTATCATTTACTTGGAGATACGCTTGTTTGTGATAACTTCACAGTTCACCGAGATGATTGCATCCAAAGTACTTGGGGAAATCTTCTCGACGTCTCTACCTCCCAAACCCCCCTTAACACACCCCTACTAACCCCTTAATCCCCCCTCCCCACACACTTATGTGCAATGGCTTCTACGTGTGCAATTATGTTATTAAAAGGCAATAAGGTTATCGGGGCTTGATGATACAAGGCGGAGTCTCTGTAATTGCGTACGAAGTGCAATAAAATCCTAAACCCTCCTCTCCCCCTTTCAGGATTATTAAGCTTTATGTACTTGACACCAGATTACTCTGTTCTGACAACACACCAGCTATCGAGCGATTAAACTCCCTCGCTGAGAAACAACTAAGTTGCCTGGTTGGATCTTGACATGTAGCTTTTAACGATTTATAAAAGCTAGTTTTCCCTTGCTTTAGTGAGGGTGGAAGTGGCACAAGTTACATAGTTTACGTCAATAAACACCAAGATGTAAATAGTACATGATTGATGTATGGAAACTTAAAATTGCATCACGTGATCATAAACCTAAAGGAAATCAAGGATTTATTTCAAAACGTTTTAAAACGGATAATCTCTTTATTCGTACCGGTTGCTTTAATTGCTTAAGTTACAAAATATGTGAATTAGAAATTATATTCTGATGATATAATCTAAGTCTAATAATTTACCCAATAACACATCAAAAAGTATCTGGTAGATTAATCTTTGTTAATATGACGCTCTTTTCTGTATCGTTGCAATTCCGCTGATTGTTGCTTCAGAAAGACGCCACCATGGTGCGTGGTGAAAGTTTCAATCTTAGCCCCCAGTGGAGTAGCGTGAAAATAGGGGATAAAATATATCCAAGCGAATACTACATACAGAATAAGAACGAAAGAGAATCACAAGGAATGAGAAATTACGACAGAGAAATGAGAGTCGAATACGTAAGAAAATAAATGTTACGGAACCCCGCACGGACTTTCTCGCTCTATTGTTTAAAAAATGGAGATATTTACTCAAAACTTGTAATATATGTGAAACTAAATAATAATACACTAGCAAACCCAAGCATAAATTGCACTATACTTATGTAAAACATTTTTTTGAGTCCCGGTTTTAAATTAATAATTTTATTTTTAAAGAATTAATGTACTCATTTTTATGTTTGGACCAATTAAAAAGATCAATATTGGGTCCACAAGGGTCAACATTTCGTATTAAAATTTCAACTTCCGGTTAAAGTTTTTGACATTTTATTAGGTGTTGCACATCTTCATCATGTCATCGCATTGATATTAAATTCCTCTTTTATAAATTTTGACCAATAAAAATGCAAATATTGACTATTGAGTATAAAATGAAGGAGATAGATCATTGTTGTACAAACGGGTCTCCTAAGGGAATTAACGAAAAATAACATTAACTTTTTAAGACTTACTTATATTTAATTACTCTATGGCATTGGAGAATTATAGCGTTAAAACTTAAGTAGTATCTCTTATAACATTTGCTTTAGTTATGTTATTGTTCTTTTGTGGAAGGTGTTATTAGTTACGTATCAAGTTTAATATTGTGTCGCCACTTGTTATAATATCCTTTTGTAGCATGTTAAATGCACCCCGTTGGAACGCCATTTGTTATATTATCCTTTTATAGCTCCTCGGTTGGAAGTAATTTATTATAATTTATATTATGCCCCACAGTAGGTCGTCATTTCTATTGCGCAACAGTGTGCTTTACTTATGATGCCTCCTTTGTCTTATCACTTAACAAAAAAATGATAACACGTTGCATAAAATTTAATATTACTTTATTCCGTTAAAAGAAAAAACATGTTTATGTTTTTATTTAAATTGAAATGCGATCATGCCGAGGGCCTAGCAGCTAATTATCACTGAGCGCTTAAAATATGTCCATTTAAGACCGAACACACGTCCGTCTGTAATCACGACTGATTTCACAGTGAAGAGAAATTTCAAAACCACTGTATATATCCCAGCTCAATAGAAGCTTCTAGAAGGGACATTTTCTAACGGTGAATTGCACACCTACAAACTCAAAAAAATACTTCCTGCGTGGAGAACATTCTTCCAAAACAGGAAATTACTTTAAAAGGTCTTAACTTGGTTGGATTTCGAAAAAGGGCATTAACTGAGGTTGTCCATTAAGTGCTGCCATCTCTGACCTCTGAGTAAAACGAACTAATAAATTATTTAGAGGAAGACGTGATTTAAGCGCCAAGTAATAGATTACGAAATTTAAATAAAGTAAAATATGTTTAATTATATGTAAAATTAGAATGATAAAAAAGTTTTGAATATATAAATAATTAGAACGATAATATGGTCAATGCTTTCAAATACTCCTTATGGTCAAATCAATTACATTACAATTACTCCCCAAAGTGTATCTGAAAGTAGAGACTAGTCGTATACTTATTGATACGCTTTGCCAAAATAAAATAAAAGAAGACATGATCACTTTTCACACATCCTGTATAAGTTTCACAATTTTTACAAAAATTTTAATATTTTGAAACATCCTGTATAATTTCATAAAATTTACTAAAAGTCCAATATTTTTGAACATCCTGTATAAAATTAACAAAATTGTTTAAAGTTCAATATCTTGAAGTGGAAGTTATATGAATTAAACAATAAAATAAAAATTATTAGTCATAATTAGGATTAATTAAAATAAAATAATCTAATTAAAATATCAAGTATAATTATGATTAAATGAAATAAAATATTTAAGTAAAATGTCAGCTTAATTGTAATTACTGACATAAAATGGTCTAAGTTTATTATATCAAGAAAATTTAATTCAATCGTCACAATCGAAGTGTCTTTTAATTAATTTTTTTTTTTTTTATATATAATTTTCTTTAAATATTTGTTGCACTTAGTTTCGTGATCCTTCACGAATTCACTTTTGTGATTTCACACACTTAACAAGGCTCTTAACACTTTGTTACACTTACTCTTAAAAGTCTATTGGCCAAACTTGCTATATGTGCACAAACATTTAAAACTTTATATACCAAACGATTAACTAAAATTTGCTATATGAGCACAACCACATTTGCTGGGAATAGCTTAATTTAACATAATTTTTTTTAAAAATATAAACACAATTAACTGGTAAAACATATAAGTACATTGTTTAAATAATAGAAATGGCAATATCATACACATATCATTGTCTAATAACAGAAAAATATTATTATCATACACATATCATTGATTTAATTAGGACACTTAACCCCTAGTAAAACAAAATGAAAAACAACTCGATGCTGAATCTCTTTACCGTACAGAGAACCATAGTATACACAATCTCTATCAAGACCTTAGTGGTTTAATACAAGCTCACATTTTTAAATATTCTTATAATTAATTATTATTTATTATTCCCTTAAAAAAATGTATTTAGAGAAAGTAGCTTTAAACTTGTGGCATCATATTGATTTATTTTTATAACAGGCTCAATAAAGGCTAATTCCCAAAAACATGAACGTATCCTCATAATACTTCCCGGCATACAGTGACCGACAATCTCATTTCTCAGGCCTTCAAAACACACAAGAGGCGTTCTCTTAACGGTCCAAACCTCGTTCAAATGTCTGGTAACCACAGGCGGTCCAGAACTTTGCTGACCCCTTGGCCCAGAAAAACTCTCAAAACTCTAATACGGGTGGCCCAGGTTCAATGCCTGCCCCCTAAAACTCACAATACTTAACTCGGGTGGCCCAGGTTCAATTCCTGCCCCCTAAAACTCACAATACTTAACTCGGGTGGCCCAGGTTCAATGCCTGCCCCCTAACACTTACAAATTTCCCATAACTCGGGTGGCCCAGGTTCAATTCCTGCCCCCTAAACTTACAAGGTAGTCAGACCTCTGCGACAAAACTACTCTCTTGCCAAACGTCGAAGAGTCCAAGTCCTGACATCACAACATGCCACTGTATAGCAGAAATTACCTGCCTCAACTCAATTTTTATTATAAGCTTGCCTTAGATTATCTGCCTCAACCCAATTTTTATTATAAGCTTGTCTTAAATTACTTGTCTGACCTGGTGCTTTCCGGGTACACCCCCACCCCCAACTGACTATACTTTGTAATAGATCCATTCCTACTCCTTCCTTCACCAAGCACTTCAGAGGATGCTTCCCTCCTCTTGGTGCTTCCCCTAAATTTGTCATTATGAAATGTCATAATGAAAACAAAATAAAATACTTGTCCTTACTTTCTATAGTTGGATTTTATTGAAATATTAAGGAGGTGGTTCTCTTTCCACACTAATCTTTACAATGAAATGGCCCTTATTTACAAGGTTAAAAAGATAAAATTACATAATATATTAAGAGCTTGTCGCTTAATAATTTTAATTACATTATTTTTATTTCTCACCCCTCTTTTTCTATCTCTCTCTCTCTCTTGGGGGATATTGCCTTACAGAACTCATTTTTACTATTATTTTCCTGCAATAGATCCTCCATGGGATCACCCTGTAAAATTACATATTGTTTAACATATTGTTTAACAAAGTCCAAATAATTAAGCTGTTCATTAGTCCTATTTCTTACTACTTTGTTGACCTCATGTGGACTGCCATGGGCCCTAGCAATCAGTTTCCCTGATTTTCCTTTCTAGAGACTGTGTGACCCATTGTGAATGGTGAAATATCATTAAAACTAGGTGCAGAGTGTACTTCTGCTGCTATTCTTCTAGTCTGACTATTATCTACCTGTTTATTGTAATTGTCTCGGCTCTCTGGTCTGGGTTTTTCCCTCACCCCCTCTCGGTGTCCTATCATGTGATTGTTGGGACTTTGCCTATTTTGCCCTTGGTTAACAAAATAGTTAGGTCTGTTGGGCCTGCTTTCTCCTTGATTCCTTGAATCTTGAAATGGGTTTGGTGGTCTATTTTGTTTATTATCGCGACCAAATGGATTATAGGTCTGTCTAGTTCTATCGAAACTGGGTGTTTCATTTCTACCTTCCCTTTCCCCATTCCTTTGCCACCTATTGTCAAATCCCATCAATACTCTTTCCATCTCCTTCACATTTTGGGCACTAACACTCAACAGTACATTTTGTACCTGTAGTGGAAAGTGATTTGTTAGATGTTTCACCAACCTGTGTTCTTCCAATGGATAATTTAAATACCTAGCCTGAGAAACAAAACCATGAAAATACTCATTCATTGTGCCTTTCTTAGAATCATATCTACTATTAAATATTAACTGCAGAAAGTCGTCCTGCATCTCTTGAGACCAAAAGTGATCCAAAAATGTGCGCTTAGCCTGTTCATAGGTCTCCCACTCATCCTCTAAATAGCTGGCCCAGTTCCTAGCCTCTCCTTCTAAACATGACAAAAAAAATTCAATTTTGTTCCTTTCCCTTAAATCCTCTTCCTTCCAAACTCTCTCAATTTTTTGCAAATACTGAGCCGCAGATATTTTGCCCTTTGCTCCCCTATACCTAGGAATGAGTGACAAAGTAAGATCATTGACATTTTTGGTTACCAGATTGTGACTACATACAATTTTGTTATCTGTCCCCTTACCTTTATTAAGTTGTACTTGATCAGCTAAGTTGTTTATTTTCTGATCTAAGGTGCCAACAGTTTTTTTGTTTTCATTTACAATTTCTTTTATCTCCACAATTTCTTTACTTTTTATTTGAATCTCCTCATTAATATTTTCCTTAATAAATTGCCTATTAGCATCCTCTTGCCCTTCAATTTCTAACCTCACCTTTTTTATTTGAATTTCCAAATTGGATTGCACTACCTGAACAGCTGATTTGTTGTGTTCTATCTGCGTATCATGTGTTTGTATTTGTTTTTCTAATTTACTGGTTTCCTTATCTAATTTTTTTTTTAAACCCTCTGTTTTGTTTGTCACTGAAGATATTTGATCAATTAACTTAAACTGTTCCTCTCTTAGATCTTCCTGCCTAACCTCTAAATTTCCTTGCCTTCTTTCTCCTTCTGAAACCCTGTCATTAGTTTCATTAATTTGTTTGATAAAATTTTGATTAATTAATTCTAAATTCTCAAATTTTTTATTTATATTCTTTGATTGTTCTTCCATCTTTTGGTTGAGTTTAGTTTCTAAATTTTGTCACATATTTTCCAAATCTTTTTTATATTCCTGTCCCATATTTTTTAAATCCTTTTTATATTCCTGTCCCATATTTTTTAAATCCTTTTTATTTTCCTGTCCCATAGTTTCTAAGTTTTTTCCCACATTTTTTAAATTATCGCAATTTTCTGATGCAGTTCGCTCAATCTTAGCTCCCATTTCCCTCATTTTTTCTAATAAAATGTTGAAAAAATCTACTTGTTCTGATGTTTGTACCACCTTTTCTTCCACTAAGGTTATAGTTCCCCCTTCACTTTGATTCAGCGTTTGCAGGATTACTTCTTTCCTTGCTGCCTCCTCAGAGCTAGCCCCTGCTTCCTCATCACTCTCTTCTTGTTCCCCCTCAACATTTGCCCTTCTGAATTGACCTGCCCTTTCATCCTCCTCATGAATAAATGGCATTGTGTCATCAGCATCATACTCTTCAGGTTCTCTTATCACCTTGTCTGCCATGTTGATAATTTAAATAAATTTTTCTTAAGTTAACCTATGAATTAATTTTGTTTTAGGCCTTGACAAAATTCAAGTACTATTAATCTAAAAATTACTCTTTTATAGTGATAAATTTAATTTAAAATTAGGCCTATACACTTTTATATTGTTGCTTTTAATTTAATTTGTATCATTATTTGAAACCCCAACATGTAGAAAAAAAAATTTACTACCCCCAAAATACACAATTGAAATTAGATAATTTTTTAAATTATGGTTACAGTTTCTGTTGACCACTTATCTGTCCTCGACATTGTTTCTTGACTGCATGCCGTCTCCAAAAGGTCCTCAGCACCGTTCCTTACAGGTGTGCCGTCGGTGTTCCTTACTTGGTGTGCCGTCTCAAACCGTCCTTTGCGCTGTTTCTTGAATGTGCCGTCTCCTTGGTATGCAGTCTCTTGGTGTGCCGTCTCCTGGTGTGCCGTCTCGTCCCTTTAGCTCCGTTGACGCACTCTGTCTCAGTTCGCGGTATTCGTGCCCCACGTTGGGCGCCATTTTATAACATTTGCTTTAGTTATGTTATTGTTCTTTTGTGGAAGGTGTTATTAGTTACGTATCAAGTTTAATATTGTGTCGCCACTTGTTATAATATCCTTTTGTAGCATGTTAAATGCACCCCGTTGGAACGCCATTTGTTATATTATCCTTTTATAGCTCCTCGGTTGGAAGTAATTTATTATAGTTTATATTATGCCCCACAGTAGGTCGTCATTTCTATTGCGCAACAGTGTGCTTTACTTATGATGCCTCCTTTGTCTTATCACTTAACAAAAAAATGATAACACGTTGCATAAAATTTAATATTACTTTATTCCGTTAAAAGAAAAAACATGTTTATGTTTTTATTTAAATTGAAATGCGATCATGCCGAGGGCCTAGCAGCTAATTATCACTGAGCGCTTAAAATATGTCCATTTAAGACCGAACACACGTCCGTCTGTAATCACGACTGATTTCACAGTGAAGAGAAATTTCAAAACCACTGTATATATCCCAGCTCAATAGAAGCTTCTAGAAGGGACATTTTCTAACGGTGAATTGCACACCTACAAACTCAAAAAAAATACTTCCTGCGTGGAGAACATTCTTCCAAAACAGGAAATTACTTTAAAAGGTCTTAACTTGGTTGGATTTCGAAAAAGGGCATTAACTGAGGTTGTCCATTAAGTGCTGCCATCTCTGACCTCTGAGTAAAACAAACTAATAAATTATTTAGAGGAAGACGTGATTTAAGCGCCAAGTAATAGATTACGAAATTTAAATAAAGTAAAATATGTTTAATTATATGTAAAATTAGAATGATAAAAAATGTTTTGAATATATAAATAATTAGAACGATAATATGGTCAATGCTTTCAAATACTCCTTATGGTCAAATCAATTACATTACACTCTTTACAAATACAGATCACAAAATTGTATTAATACATTTGCAAATATCTCAGAAACTGTTGGCTTTATAAAAGTATAATTCATTTAAAAGTTTTTAATTTTTAATAGTACTACAATTTTGCAATGATAAGTTATTTAGTATCTCAAATAGTTGCGGATTTACGGAAACTTCCGCTTCTATAAGGTACCCTTAAATTCATTTCCATGGGAAAATGAAAATAGCCAGTTTATTTATAATCTTAATCAATGCCTAGATACGAATTTTAATCAAAATCGTTAAAGCCTATTTTGAGAAAATCTATTTTTTTCGCCCTTTATTAAAACACTCTTAATATTAAGTTTAAACAGACACACAGACAAACGGCATTGTAAAGACCATTTTTGAGGGTTCGGGGGGGTCATGAGACGTTGACATCCATCAACATTTTAGGTTAGATTTTTTTACGGTCGCAATACTTTACCTTTAGTGTTCGAAAAGTTAAAAATATATATATATATTTGCGTATAGATTTAAAGTTATTGCCTTATAAAAATGTGTTTCTTATAAAATATTTGTATTAAAAATAGATTACATATTTTCAATGATCAGTAATTTCATATCTTAAATAGTTTCGGAGATATGATCAAAATTTATAATTTACTCATCACTATGGAGCCCTTAAAGTTACTTTGCCGAAATATTAAGGGTAGTCATTTTTGATTTATGTGTAATATTTATAAAGTGATTTATAATTAAATTGAAATATAAATAAAATATCAATCGTTATAGCTGTTTTTGAGAAAATCGACTTTTTCTCTTTTTGCCCTTCAGTAAACTACCCTTAATTTTATGGTTAGATGTTCAATTCCAAAAACCATTTGGGGCAACCATATAAAAACCCTAGATACCAAGTTTTAGCCTTATCGGTAAAATAGTTTAGGCTCTAGTCGGAGGTACAGACAGACAGACAGACGGAAATTCAAAAATTACTTTTTCTGATTCGGGGTGTCATGAAACGTCGAGATTCATCAAAATCTTGAGTTAATTTTTTTTTGACGATTACAATACTTTCTCTACCTGTAAGATTGCGAAAAAGTAAAAAGGGGTTTATATTGGAAAATTGTGAAGCGTTTCAAGTCAAAAGTGAGAGAAAAATCTGTAGAAAAATGTAGTGGGACATAGTTCGCCATAAGGATTGGTTGAGGAAACTATGGGCGGAAAGAATGGTTGGGAGAGGAAGTCCATAAGATAAGGTTACAATGAAAGGGGATCCAAGAGAGAAAGAATTGGGTTAGCGAAATGAGACAAGAGATCAAAAGATAAAAGAAAAGACACCATATATTTTGAAGAAGGGTAGGAAACAAGCCGTCATTTGATCTGGCAAAACCCGCCGACAATAAGAGTAATTAGGAAAGTTTCATTTGTTTGCGACCCTACCCCTTCTTCCCCCTTTTTACCACGCCATCATCGAGATCTGTGGGTAGTAAACCAAGCAAGTGAATGACCTCTTTTATGTTGTTAATTTTACTTCCAGGCTACCCGCCTCAATTCGAGCGCTCATCCTATCCTATTACTCTCAAGTAGGACCATACAATGTCTGTAAATGTCAAGGCAGATTAATTAAACGCATTCTTTTGTTTATAGTTGATAGGTTAAAAATGTCCTCTTATCTGCGTAAATTATGGGGCGAATTCAAGAGTTTCCTCTTTCCACACATTTAGAGAGCGAGAGAAATATTTATTTAGTTAGATGGGAACTATATTGATGATTTTATGAAACCTTTTACGAACAAATTAACTTTTTTTTTAGCACCGCGTCTTACTACCCATTTTGATTATACGCTTATGTACTAATAAGGCTAAAGGTTTAAGGTAAAGTAATGTTGAATTTAGAGGAAGTGTACCGACATTTGCATGGAAAGAGAGTGGTAAACCATTTAGGAAAAATCACCCTCAGTACACCCGACCAGGATCAAACCACGACCTTCCGGTCATTGATAGTCAAGTCTATTTCGAGAACTGCACCCAGACCATGCGGCCAACGAGGTGGGTGAAATTTACTATTAATCACACCTATTAATACACATGTTTTTAAATTCAACACTGACCAGGACTTTGAAGTTAAAACTCACCATGATAGTAATTGCACAATATGTTTATTTAAGAGGGGAAAGTCCAATTTTAACCCAAATCTACTTAGTGCTGCCATCTGTTGGATAATCATGAAACCTTTCTAATGCACTTTATATTATGGTTAAAAGATGTATCTGTCATATATAAATTAATTAAAAAAAGTGTTTGCTGGTGCTCTTGTGATGTTTGAAATATAAAAATTGTTGTTTTGCAAAATATTTGTAATATGACATTCCCCCTTTTCTCTTGTCCCCTTAAATTTTAGAAACATATTCAACTAGAGAAGAAACTATATATAAACAATAATATGATTCATATAAAATATAAAAGTATACTTTGTCTTCTATTTTATCAAACTATCAAAATATATTTTTTGTTTCTCTTTCGATGAGATACAAATATTTTATAGTATAATAAAAATTTAAATACAGAAGTATACTATAAATTTCATATGAGATAGTGTCAGAAGAAATAAATTATTAGTTGAAGGTTTGAAAAATCAGCCATCCCTTTAAGGCTTTGATTAAAGTTTCGCACAATTATCATACATTTGTTTTACTTGTCACGTTTTACATTATTAATAATTTGAATCCTAGGCCAAAACAAAAACAAAACAAACAAAATTATAGGTGTTTATTCAATGTAAAGAGCACCTTGGAAATATAGGGAGACAAGTTAAGAAATCGACCAGTGTGGGGGAAACTTTACCACACAACATTATTTTATAAAGCTACCTCGTAAAAATAACTCGTGTCAGTGATGAGAAAGCGAACCAAACGTCAGGCTCATCTAGTCTGTGACGGAGAAGTCAGGTATTGAATCCTGGACAAACCCGTCCAGGTGCTCATGGTGTTTTTTTTCATCAATCTTTTGCCATTATCCTTCCTAGTGATTGCGAGTAAACTTGCATTCAACAGGGCGCCACGTAACTAAAATTAGGAACCGGGAAAACACAGTATTTTTTTTTTGTGTTTCTGTATAAAAAACCGGGAATAGGAAATATCACAGATAAACTAGAAAAAAATTGGAATATTTTGTGAACGGAGACATCAACTTTCTTCAATCATTAAATAGTAAATAGCCTTTTCATAGAAGAAAAGGAGAACAGAAGAGCTAAGGTCGCCTGATCCTCCTCCCTATCCCCCCATCCCCGTTGATACATTGAGTTGCTTAGCACCAGCATAAACCTCCCCATCAAGGTCAAATCCTCCTGTTCTAAACATCACTGGCATTACTATATTAGTCCATTTTATGAAATTCCATTCTTCTCCATACTAACTCTCTAAAGTGTCAGGGAAAATTGGAAACCCTTCTGAAAATTCCGTAGAAACACAGAGAAATTTTGTACTAATAAAATAGTGGAAACCCTCTAAAAAAATTCGACCTTTCTCATCCCTATCTTATTAGTGTAGTTAATTGCGAATATCTCTGGGGGAAAAAAAGCAAGAAGCGTGGCAAATAAAATAAAAAATGTGTGTTCAAAATATTAATCATACCATGATTTGGCTAGGAAGCCCGTTTTGAAAAGCCTTTTCTTATACCAAAATACTTTTATACAGTAGGGATCTGGCACGAGATAAGACCATCCAGGACGATATTCCTACTAAAATCGGGATATATATACCATACTTCTGGGTCTCTTATTTGATCGCAACAGAAAGTACTAGTGCATTTAATTCAATAGACTTTAGTTGAATATATAAAGACTTAATTTTCCCCAGGAACAGAATAAAGTTGAAAAGGTGATAAGACTCATTTACCAAACGATAGTTTCTTTTAAATATCGTTTCAATACACACACACTCATCTCCTCTCTCTCCTCTTTTCTCGTTCTCTTTATCAACCTCGTCTTAAAATATCTCTCTTTTTTTTTTTTTTTTAGTTCCGAGTTTAGGAAACAGCCTCGGAGGAAT
This sequence comes from Timema podura, assembly GCA_033556935.1. Classification (NCBI taxonomy): domain Eukaryota; kingdom Metazoa; phylum Arthropoda; class Insecta; order Phasmatodea; family Timematidae; genus Timema; species Timema podura. The sequence continues at coordinate 97,152,026 of JAVRXN010000009.1, read as the reverse complement.
GTTTGGGGGATAAAAAGAGGGTGGGCTAGAAAAAGGGAATGTGTCTTGGTCGACCCATAACACATCACATAATTTAGCTCTCACATGCGCGCGCGCAAAGAGTTATGGGAACGACGTGTACGTGTGTCGTGCCGCCAGCCCCATGCTAAGCAGTTCATAGGGACACGGAGGAGAATTTTCCAACAGTTTGGTCTCTGGAGACGTTTTGTCTGCCTCATCGCTTCCTTTGTAAATTATTCTTCACTTTGTTTGTGTGTGTTTCATATTTTCTATTCATTTGTATTAGTCCACGATGTTTACTCACATTGATATAGAAATGCCTAAATATGTGTTTTTATATTTATTTTACTGATGAAACTGTCTTATTCTACTCAATACGTGAAAATATATATAGTTTATAAAATAATATATTATAAATAATATTATTTTTATATAATTTATATTTCTAATATAATTTCGATAGTTAATATAATTGTAAATTATGTATATTATTTTTTGCGTCGTAATAAAATAAGATGCACTTTAAGGGATGTGTTAAACGAATTTTAGGGGGGACTAAAAAACAATATGTTCTCATCACGCAATCAGAAAATTATCTTGAATAAATAATTTAAGGTTCACTCTCTTAAATCGAGTGATTATATCAGTACAGTACACGATTTACAGATTGTTGAACGGGAAACTTTAATTTCACTCATGGCGATATTTTCTAAACATAAAGAATAAAGATATAATTTAACAATAAAATGTATTGTTTGCGTTTTTGGAGTTATTATTGTCAGTTAATGGTTTGAAGTCACAGAGTATGTTTTCAGTAATTTTAGGACGTTGCGCATCAACGAGGTTTATTTATTTTTGGGTTCTTGGCACCAAGCCAACAGCACAATTTTGACGTGAATACGTCTTTAAATTTGCTACCATACGGGGGCAATCCAAAAAACCTAATGATAACAAAATCGGGGGATACAGTTTGGTGTTGTAGATTCGAATCTTTCCTCTACATCCAAAATTAAACTATACCACTGGATAACTAAAGGATCAAAGAATTCAATACGATAAGCGAGAACAGTGACGCATCACGCGCGGTGGAGGGGGAAGCGCCGCCATTTTGAGGTTATTTTGCTGCGTATCGAGATTTGCAATTAGTATAACTTTTGACTTGGAGAAGCTACGATGTTCGTTTAAGTTTTAATACAATAATTATTTGTTTCCTTGCTTTTATCCTAAATACATAAATAAAAATATTTTATTTAAAAAATGTAACCCGTTACATAAACGTATTCATACAACACACGACCGTGTCCATGACACAGCCACACCCCATTTTGTTTGTTATATTAGGGATCTTACTATAGAGTGCTTCTTTCAATTTATTTCATTTTTTCTTTATATATAATACATTTAAACTATTTATTTTGGTGTTTATTGCAACAAAGCCTCCAGGTAAGAGAACCACTTTTCAGCTGAAATGTAATTATGCTTTCAGTCATTTTATGCTGTTGCTTGTGAATGAGGTTTATTTAGTTTTGTTTCTTGGTACTAAGTTAAGAAAACATTTTATTTGGTGTGATAGGGTGCTTACTAAAGGATGCTTCTTTCAATTAATTGATTTTTGTTTCTTAGAGAATATAATAAAACAAAGGCTTTTCTGCGCATTCAAGTTTTCGTGAAGTTTTTATGTTTTATGGATAGTGTACATGATAAGAAACCAAACAATCACTTTTTATAAAGTTTGTTTGTCTTACTGTTTTTGCCAGTAAAATAAAAAAAGTATTAATCGGATTGAGATAGGACTTGTATGTACTTCAAGGTACCATGGTAAGATATATACCATCACGCTATTCATCATCGAGCAAATTAGTGTCGAAAAAACCGCCGTAAGCAGTTAACATATGTCGCGGATGGTGTTGTGTGATATGAGCTGGGCCATGGAGAGGAAAAGGGGGTGGTGTTCTTCATGAGCTTTGTACGACCATAAAAAACACTCTGCTTGGCTCTTGGCTAAGTTTTATTCTTTTCTATCATTTAACTTTCTCGTGTAGCATGTCATTTATATTATATGACATCTACAATCAAAATTTCATAAAGACAATTAAAACAAGATAACAAGTACTAATCTATTCCAATAAGAAGAGACAGGTGGTGACTCACTCAGAATTTATGTTGCCGGGAGACGCCCAAGCGTCGAGGAACATTGCCCCAGCGGACCATTTCGGTATCGTGAGCATTTTCACGTCTTGATCGAAGGGCTCACGTCGAAGAAAAGAGATATTATTGTCTCTGTTCGCCACTCCTGCTGACAGCGCTAGTGAGGAAGAATATTTATTTCGCAACTCTCCCCCTTCTCCCCTTAGATATACATGTCTTGCCCATGTTCTGTTGCTGTATAACGATTCTCCGTGGATCACATTTTTGTATTCGATTGTATTGATTCACCGGAGAAAGGACTACTCCATACAACTTCAGCACCGAAGACTACTGATGGCCACGATATGTCAGGCGTCGGTCTAACCACCGAGTCGCAGAGGAAGCCTCTTCTGAGAATATTGAGTATCATGTCAGAATGTCAGACGTTGCTATCTATGTCCCTCAGACATAATTTCACGTATTAGAATATTTTGCTTCGTTTTCAATGTCGACCAGACATACAGTAGTGTTTTATGTTAGTGTTTGATTCATTTTATATGTCCATCAGTCATGGTTTCTTTAGTCAATGTCTACGATTATTTTCTATGACCATCTGATATAGTTTCTTGGTCAGATTGTCTGATGATTATTTCCCTATGCCCATAAGGCATAGTTTAAATATGAGGCTCTATGCTCTACATATGTATAGGACCAGGTGATTGAGTGTACTGAGTCCGATGAATTTTATTTCCTTTTTCTAAGTCCTTAAGATATTGTTATATTTTTATTACACCCTAAACGGTATGATCTCGTTTAGAATATCTTTATGGCAACAATATATCATCTAACATTTCTTCTTGGAGCTAGTTAGGTCAGTGACTGTTCAGTCACGATTCACACCCTTGTTTGTGTAGCTATTTACGGTGCGCAACCTGTGGAGAGCACTACTAGATTGAAGTAGTGGCCCGCGAGGAATCTTTCTTTTCGGCCCCTTTAGGCGACATATTATCTTAGTGTTCAAAGATAGTTAATATTAGCTATTGTATGCCCTATTAATGGGTAAGATGTAAAAATTTACTATTGATTACTCTGGCATTACTCATTAGGAAATGACCGCCATAGTAAATATCTGTGTAGATGCCTGATTTTAGCCATCTATTATTTGTAAAATGGAAGCTCCTCTTATAGGATATTATTCTTTGGTTTTACGTAACTCTCAATGAGGGTCAATACAAGCAAGCTAGCTTAAAGTATATTGTTTTAAGGAACTCTAAAAATATAGGATTTGATGCTATGTTTCTATTTTCAATTGTTTCACTATTATTTATGATTAACCTCTCAGGTATTAGTCTGGTCTTAGCCTGGCTAGATTGTCTTTTTTATTTTGCCCAAAACTTAATTCTCCCTTTTACTGTTGCCAGTTTTGGCAGATGATTCAAAGTAATATTCCTATTTCTAGAGTTGTTTAACTAAACAAAAAGTTATATTAACTTCTGTCGGTTCCTTGTGTACAAAGCAATAATACCTATTCGTCCAACCTATTATTTTCTACCTCGATAACGGAATACAGTTTTCATTAATTAATTGAATTTAAATCTTGTCACTCATATGTAATTATTTATCTTTTTGTTTACCTTTTAATAAACTTATTTGTTAGACTTATATGTTTTTGTGATGCATTTTCCTTCCCTATCCTTAATCATGTATAACTTATTTAAATATGTAGCAAGTAATCGTTTCTTTTTCTACGTGATAGGAAAAGCAACGATTCACTCGAATGTATTGATGTATTGTTTAATGATAAGCGAAGTCATAGGCAAATTATAGTGTTAAAATAAAATAAAGCAGTGGCTCCCAAGCTTTTTGAATGGTGTACCACCTCAAAAATTTCCGTAATTTGGAGTACCACCAATATAATGTTGAGTATTTATTATTTCGCTACATTTTTAGTGGTACCCAGTGGTATGGTGAAACAGACTGCGCGGCTGAACCGGCTTTCTGAGCTTGAATCAATGCTGACACCTTTCACTCCACAGTTTAAATGTGTTTTACCTCTGGCTTGACTTGGTACGAATATATTTAAAAGATTTGATGGGGTCCTATCTTTTTCCGCTTGTTTTATTTGGAATGACTTTACTTTTACGCGTACCACAGTTTGTGAACTGCTGAGATAAAGTGTAACAAAATAGTTTTAACAATTCTGGTGGAAAAAGGAGACTCTCAATATATATGACTTGAAAGAAAGAAAGGATTCTGGGGCTGAAGGAGGAGGCAGAGAGAGGACAGGGTGTATTGGAGGTCCAATTTCACTGGCAAAAAGAATGGACCTATCGTAAGAAAGAACACATAATAAATTATGAATAATGGAATAATAATAAGTATAATTACACTCAATTGACGGTGAAAGCCTACAGTCTAACCATGACAGGCTCTACTATAGACCTAACTATCATAAGCTATGTCATAGTGGAAACTAGTAAGTTAAACTCACTAACTTACAGGATAAGTGAAATGTTTCTATTCATAAGTTTGTTTTCTCTCGCGTGAGCCAAGAGTAAAATCACGCAGCAACGTGCAACCTCGCCAGTTTGTCTCTACTCCTTGGTCCACACCTCTCCAAGATAATACACTCGTGCCTCACTTACGTCCCTTGTTTTTTATTGTTCAAGTCAGCATAGAAATCGCGCGCAATATCGTCGCGGAGATATATGTATTTTTCCTGCAGAGCCGCCGTAACCGGGGCGGAGTGGCTTCTTGCCAGGTTTTATATCCCCCTAGAGTGCACTACGATATAGATCAAACAATGTTTGTATTGTTCAGCTCAGCTGGGTAGTGTTTTAGCGAAGGATGGGGGGGAAGAGGGACCATCTGTCGTGAAGGTGCTTCGGGCTGCATCTGCCACTGTAGACACTATCAACACGATAAGAAATATATCTCTACTCCAGCACAAGGGCTAGAAGACGCGTCAACATAAAGATCATTTTTGAATAGAAAAATATATCAAGCTAGCTATTTTAGAACTCTAAGAAATTTTTCTATGCATCGTTGATAAAGTTTTGACGCTATTGCGCTGTGTTTATGTCAATTATGGTTCATTGGCACTATAAGCACAAAGACCCGCCTCGGTGGCGTAGTTGGCTAACGCGCTAGTCGTGTTGAGCTCGACCGCGAGTACGGGGAGATCGAGGTTGAATCTCGGTCGGGTGAACTGGGGGTGGTTTTTCCTAAATGGTTTTCCACTCTACCTCCACGCTAATTCGGGTTCACTTCCTCTAAATTCAACCCTCTCGGGTTCCCAATCCATTAGCGTAATTAGTACTTAAGCGTATAACCCGAACGGTTAGTAAGACGCGGTGCTAAATATTATTATTATTATTATTATTATTATATTATTATTATTATTATTATTATTATAAGCACAAAGGATATTAAATACATAATTACTTATCAGACTGGAGAGGACATGAGACAAACATAATTAAAAAACGTATGAGATTCAAATCTCAGATTATCCAGAGAGTATGTTATCCTAAATTAGTATTTTTAAGATGTATGTACTGCTTTAAAAAAAAATTCCGGTCAAGTGTACATAGCTACGTGTAACTTGTATCAACCAATCACTTAGACTACCTCCTGGATAGAGTGAAATGGTTGCCAAATTTCATCAGGACTCAAATATGATAACCTCTAGATTCAATTAATCATAGGAAGATCTCTAAAGTAAAATACCCCCTCACCGTCTATCTTAATTTTAAAAACCTGATTTGATAGTCAAGAACACACATAGGTAGCCACGGAGACAAGGGCATCAGTAAGCCGATAATGGTAGGGTTAGTGTTAGAATCATGGCCACTTAGATTATCAGGTGATATGAGTGTTAACTCTTGGCTACCTAGAGGATTAGGGGGATCTTGAGAAGTGTTAGAACCTTGGCCACTTAGATGATCAAGGGGATATTGAGTGTTAATCTTGGCTACCTAGAGGATTAGGGGGATCTTGAGAGTGTTAGAATCTTGGCCACTTAGATTATTCAGAGGATATTGAGTGCTAATCTTGGCTACCTAGAGGATTCGGGGGATCTTGAGTGTGTTGGAATCATGGACACCGGGATGATTCAGAGTATCGTGCAAAAATCTAGTGTTTGGGACCATATTTCATACAAATAGTTACAACCTTTTTTTACACTCTATTATAACAGCAATAAATAACAGCTGGGGGATGGAGATTGTGTCAGTTTAATAATCTGTAAATAATGTATTGATATAATCAGTTTATTAAGAAATTGAACTTTAGATTAGATAAACAGGTTGGAAATAATTACAAGTAACCGATTAGTATCTGGTCAGGATATAAGGTTGTCTTATTTAACTTGATGAAAATATAAGGTTTTTGTTATTCCCACCCAAAACTCGCTTAGCTTTTCCCTTCAAATGCATTTCATTTTCTTTTATTACGACGCTTCTCCACATTTTGACGGTCACTGGTCAAGAATGGCGCTACTTCGGCCGCCGAGGAATAAGTGTCCTTTCCCGAGATGTCCTCTCGCCCATCAAACGATAAAATATTTATACACATCTCCGGGTTTATATCTTCCTCCACGCAAAGGATTGAGTTTATCGGAGGATATTCTAAACTTTGTTAGGATCAGATACTGTTAAGGTTTGGAAAGAAAACGGGTCCAGACTGAGAGGGGGTGGGGATGGGTAGGGACAACTTTATCCCCCCCCTCCCTTCTGTCTTAAATAGTAAAAAGTATTAAATCATATTCGGGACAAGAATATATTAAACATTACTGTAATTTGTGTAATTTTAGTTGTTTAACATTCATTGGCACGCAAGTCTTGTGTTAAGATTGATTGATGGTGATGAAGATTTAAAGATATGAATCCTGGTCGGTTATACTGAAGGTTATTTTTTCTCTAAATGTTTTCCTATTCCCTTTACGCACAAATGCGGGTGTATTTCCTCTAAAAGTATATCTTCCCCATCCCTATTCCACTACCGTAGTTAATTTTTGCTCGTAGTGGGTTCTTGGACGTGGTGGAAAAAACATTCACGTCTGGCTTATCCCCATCCTGAAGTTGTGAACGTTTTACTATAGATTCACACGATCGCCAAAAAAACTTGGTCACGTGACGAGCTCTAAACAAATCACAAGATCTCCTCATCGGCGCGAGCTGTTCTACTAAAGTTCAACCTAATCTCTACTTCATACGCTCAACCCGAGATCTTCGGCACGGTAGAACCAATACAATCTTAAAACCAAACATCTTAAATCAGTGTGCATGTGCCTTAGAGCCAGAAGCAAGCTGATGGCTTAGTTGCCTTTTGTGAGATTTGAAATAATTCGTTAATGAATTGCGTGTGTATCGATGCATTGCATTATGTCAAGACACAACATAATTTGAAAAAATACATCGTGAAAATTACCTAAAATATATGTCCATCCACTGGAAAATAAAATATTTTGATTATAATCTGATCTAAGTTTGCATTGCAATGCACCACGAGGTGATATACAACGTGTGAATTTCTGCGACAATTGAGCAGATACTGCTCTCTAATTTTTGCGATAGTATGATTGCTTTACATCTTCTTCTATCTAGCCTTTTCCTAATCTCCAAACAGTACACATGATTAAGATTAAAGCTAGACACCTTTCGAAGAATTTATATCTAATTTAAGAGAAAATATTGGGAAAGTTTTTTTTAAAAGAAACGTGTCAATATCCGTCTGCAGAGAGTATAGGTAAAACATAATCTGAGGTAAAACACACCCTTAGTAAACTTCTTCAGAGGATTACTACCCACATACTAAGTTGGAGATAGGAACTCCATCGCACACCTAACTCTTCCGGGCTACATACAATAAAAGGCCGACCATCCAAGGATCCCGGAAACATATTATCCATCCGAGTCGCGCTACTTGGCCCCCGAAAATGCGAGCACGGCGCGGTCTCAAGTGCCGGTAGCTCACGTCTTTGTTTGGATGTAGGTCACAAGGAACCAGCAGTCATCACTCACGTTGAGGAACGGCGAGGTAGGTACTGGATGTGAACGGGGGTTTCAGGGGGTTATATGGGGGTAGAGGAGTGAATCACGTACAGGCGTCCTTAGGGGACAACCCGTCCCCCTTCCTTCCATCCTTCACACACTCACGTTATATATATATATATACGATGCTTATTTCTTTCTTTTTTTTTAACTTCTTTACCACCACCTTCTCTGCTAGGCCTAATTCATCGAGTTCGTTCTCTTCTAAAGAGGCAGGTACGATCTCGGTCTATATACAGGTGGTACTTAGGTTGCGATGCTAAGGGTCAGCCTAACAGCATCAAACAAACTTTGAAATTGTACATTTTATTTAAATAAGGGTTTGGTTATTAAAAAATATTGGTGTCACCTATATCATAAAAAACTATAGTTTTAAGCTTTATATTTTTACCTTTACTTAGGGTTTTTGTAAAAATATAAAGTTTAAAACTATAGTTTTTTTTATGATATAGTTCTGAGATTTAGGTAAGTGTTGAGGCACATAAATATGTCTATCCTTAAATAAGTTAAGTCATTTTAGAAAGTCACAACAGAAAGTCTGAAAAAAAAATTGACGATGGTTTATGTTTAGTATAACTAAAATGCTTCTAAATAGTTTCCTGTTTTTAGCACCGCGTCTTACTACCATTATTGGTTACACGCTTATGTACTAATTACGTTGATAGTTTTAAGGAGTAGGAAGGTTATATTTAGAGGAAGTATACCCTTATTTGCGTGGAGAGTGAGTGGGAAAACATTTTGTAAAAGCCACCTGATCGAGATTTGAACTTCAATCTCCTTGCCATCGGGTATATTCCCATATTTAATCCTCCCCCCTGAAGGTTAGTTGTGTTGCTTTTTGAATGAGTAATTTATTTTGAGTTCAACGGAATACTAGTGATAATTCGTCAAACTATTGTTTTATTCGTGCTAGTGACCGGTCTTCATTGCACCTTGTACACGGTTCAACACAATTGAAGTTTAACTAAGGGTGGGTGAGAGCTATATAGTTTATATAAGCACCGTATCTTACTACCAGTTCAGGCTATACACATATGTACTAATTACGAAAATGTGTTATGGATGAGGAACGTTGAGATTTAAAGGAAGTGTACCTGCATTTGCGTGGAGGGAGTGCGAAAAAAATTGAGGAAAAACCTCGCTCAGTACACCTGACCGGGATTCAAACACAAATACCTCCGTCATCGGCAGTCTAGTATATTGTGGGAGAAGAGAGCCATAATTTAAAATTTTAATTTACTAAAAGTAATATAGAAGCAATATAAAAAATAGTGTTTGTGTCAGTAAATTTAAAACGTTTTACAGCTATTTGTTTATTGTTAATTTAGTATTTTATATCAATTTATTTTTATCAAAAAATATTAAACAACTACTACCGAAAACAATTTTAGGTTTGAAGACTATTTTTGAAACTAATTAGATATATGTTTTTTATATGTAACAAATACAATTGCTCATTTAAATATATTTATATTTTTTCAACCCACTTCGGTAGCCGCATAGTCTAAGACTATAGTAGAAAGCTACCGATGACGGGGAAATCTAGGTTTGAATCTCGGTCAGGCGTACTAAGGATGGTTTTCCAAAATTATTTCCAATCTACCTCCACGAAAATGTGGGCACAATTTCTTTAAATATAACCATCCCCATGCCCAAAACCACTAGCGTAAATTAAACTTAAGCTACCCGCTTCGGTGGCCACGTGGTCTAACGCGCTACTTTAATGTCAGACTAAACTGCCTCAGATGGGGAGATCAAGGTTTGATCCGGTCGGGTGCACTGAGGCGGGTTTTTCCTAAATGGTTTTACACTCTCCTTCCACGCAAATTTATGTGCATTTTATCTAAATTAAATCTTTCTAATTCCTAATCCACTAGTGTAATTAGTATACAGGTACATAGCCCGAATGGGTAGTAAGACGGGTTGCTAATTACAAAACATACTATATAAATACAAAAGTATATAAAGACAACCGGCAATTATTGAAACAATGTGTTGTTCGTTACAATACTAACATAATATTTATATGCTTTCTCTTCCATTTTCACACACACTTTCAGAAAATTAGATGATTAACAATACCGATGTAAACTTACATAAGATTCCTTTCTTATAGTGGTTACACTTTATAGAAAACACACACACAATGAAACAGTGGGCTATCGTTGGATTGCTGTCATGATAATAAAATTATTAAATTCTCACTATGTGGTGCCCCTGCAGGGAGCATGAATGCTACATGAAACCCTTTTATGTATGAGAAATTGCCATGCAGCGTATTTCACGGCGCTCTTAACTTTCACGTGATTATAAATGGTAAAAGGCGTTCGATTAAGTGAAATGGGAAAAATCTTATGAAAATACTGAGGAATATTGCCATCAGCTGGAGGTACAGAAGACTTATTGCAAACGTTTGTCTGGGATGGCGAGTGAAGGAAATGCTGACTGATGGAAAGACAAACAGCGTAGAGATAGGAAGAGGAGTGAGACAGGGATGTTGTTTGTCACCCAGTGTGTTCAACTTGTATGGAAAGTGACTGGTCAGAGAATCCCTGGATAGGGACTAGAAATTTGAAGATAGGAGGATGCATCATTAACACAATAAAATACGTAAATACTCTATCATTGCTGGACAAGTAGCTGGCAATTATGGAACGGCTGGTGGAGATACGGAGAAGATAAGGCATGGAGATCAACAGTGAGAAGTCAAAAATGATGGCGATTTAAAATAAATCATGAGTCAATGAACATATAAATTGAAAGGCGGAAGTTGGAAAACATAGAGCAGTTCAAGTATCTGGGAATTCTGCTGAAAAAGGATTCCTACTGTACCAAGGAAATTAGGCTGAGGATTGTCATAACCAAGGAAGCTTTCAATAAGAATAGTTTACTGCTGACAAGCAAGTTGAATTTTGAACTGACGAAGAAACTGATTAAATGCTACATTTAGAGCATCGCACTGTATGGAGCAGAAACTTTTAATCTTAGGAAGCTTGAAAAGAAATATTTGGAAAGCTTTGGAATGTGGTACTGGAGAAGACTTGAGAAGATAAGGTGGACAGACAGTGTGTCAAATAAGGAGGTCCTAATAAGAGTGGCTGAGAAGAGAGCCAGTTTGGGCGCGATTCCTCGGTGCAAGGAAAACTGGATCAGACACATCCTTAGGATTAACTGTCTTCTGCAAGACGTCATACAAGGCAAGGTTGGGGGAAAAAGAATTTTATGAAGGAGGAGGATTCAAATATTGGATGAATTGAAAAAAATAAAAAAAATCTGGAAGCTGAAGGAGCAGGCAGAGTATTAGCGGTATAAGTTCACTGACAAAAGGAATGGACCTGTCTTAAGACACAACTCCTAGCATAATAATTATCTATGCTTTTTTATGGATCTATAACAGAAATTAAACTGGAAATATTTATTGAACAAATTTTGCTCTATACTACTTGATATTCTCTCATATATCTAGTTTTGCCACCTATCTGGAAAACTGGGAACACTGAGGGACTTTTATGGGTCCAAAAAACTGGGAGGAGGGGGAATAGATGAGAAACTTTTTGATTTAAGATAAAAATTTGTCATTAAATTCCAGGATACCCTTGACAAATATTCAAGAACATTTTATAACACCATGTGAAAAAAAAAACTGAAATGTGTTTCTACTGGATATGTATTTGATTTATTTAGACCAAAAAAGTTTTGATCTAAAAACTGCAAAAACACTGCCCTTAACTCGGACTTCCTACATTCTCACCTTAATATTAATCAATTAAATGAAAAATTAAATTAAATCTCTCTCTAAGGTGTTTGGAAAATATTGGAATTAATTTGTGTGTGTGTGTGTGTGTGTGTGTTGTGTATATATATATATATTATATTATATTATATAAGGATTTTTTTTACCTACTTTACACAGCATTTGAATAAATAATATCTAATTTTATTTTATATATATTTATATATATTTTATATAAATACGCACACACCTATGATTCTAAATACTAATATTGGTAAAATGGTCATTTAAATTAAAAAACTTATCAAAGTAAACTTTTATCCTTTAGTACCCTATCAGTTTGAAAATATTTCTTCATTGAAAAATGTTTGTTAATATACAAATATATATACAATCTATATTGGGAAAACCTGGGAGACACAGATAATTTCGTATCAATAAAATAATACCAAACATGATATTTTATTAAGTAAAGAATATTTTTTTGATAAAGCAATGTTCAAATCAAATATAATAAATTAATCATAATTTTTTTAAATATAGTTTTTTTTAGAACAATAACTATCTCTCTAGTAATTTGTGAATCACAAAGATTAAAATCAAAGTAATAAAACTTCACGAAACGTATCTTCACTCTTATGAAATAAAAAGTATGAATGAAGAAGTCCAGCAAAACAATCTAGTTAAATGTCATAAAAAAACCAGTCAAGATATTTTTTGTTTTAAACCTTCCATTATTCTGTTCGTCTTTCCATTCATGCAGGTGACAAGGAGTAAAGTCTATATGCTACACCATTTCTATTCTCCCTTCTATTAAATAGAATGTTTTTAAAGTAAAAAAGAGTGAACGATATAACGTAAAGAAATTCGTAAAGTAAAAAAAAAACTAGAAAAGGGTGCGAGAATAACACGTAGCCTGACAAAAAAAAATTTGGCGAAAGCACCTTTGCGACATGTTTATATATGCACATATATAGCTATATAAGGCTGTGTGGACGTTTTTCGCATTGTCTTTGTGACACACTTGTGTATTCTGTTGCCAAGGGAACTTAAGAGGGATGGGGTGGAAAGGGGCTGAGGGGTTGGTTGGATAAGGGAGAGGGGGAATTCAGTCCTCTTCGCCATTAATTTTAAACGAAAAGGAATAGAAGCTTGGTTTGCGAGTGTTGGTAACACCGTTGTTATAAATCTCTTTGCAGGCTCGCAAGTCACTGTTTCTCAGTCACGCCACTGGGATTTACGCTGCTGCCACCTCACACAGACAAACACTCCGAAATAATAACTTTTACACTGCCAACTCAAAGAACGAAATAAATTGTTTCTTGTGCCCCAAAAGATATTTTGCAAATATCACTTAACCAAGATTCTTGGATTTTTTCACACACGTTTTAGTATAGCTTGGACAGGATATCTTATCTTACCTTGTGATTAAGTTAGTATCCCACATTGGTGGGTACGTGGACTAAACGTCAAGACCATTTTGTATAAAGGTTAAGGTTTAGATTACAGCTGGGAGCTCTAAGAGAATTTTAATGTTAAATTACTGTCCAATCCCGTTTCACGCAAATGCGTGCAAATTAGTGTAGTTGATTAAGTTAGTCTGGATGGGCGGTAAGACGCGGTGCATACACACACAAATTAGTGACTTTGTTAGGAATCATATATCCTTACATTTTCTGAGGAGGCTTGTGGGTATGTGGGTTAAGTGGACAATGGTTCATCACCAGACACTGATAAAAATAAAGTAGCTTTGTGAATGTGATAGTTTCTGGTGTTAAGTGTATATGGTGTTTGGGTTTAAACTAGCCAAACGAGGGGTTTGTTGGGGCGAAAGCGCCAACGTAAGGTAAGCTGGTTGACTAAAGATGTCGTAGTAAGAAGTATTCTTTATAGTATATATATTTACTAAAGTCCCGTTTCCTACAGGGACAATCTTAAAGAAGATATTTAGGTAAATGTGTGAAAGATAGAGGATATTTTAATCTTGGATCAGTCTATGAGCTTTATTTATATCTGTAATAATTGATTGCTTCTAATTAGTACATACCAATTATTTTTCTCAAGTATCTTGAGTAACATTATCTATGCTAATCCCACAACTCAAACCAAATATGATATAGAGAGAGAATTAATTATGTTCTTTTTATAAATGTTGGAGAGCTAGATGTTTCTGGCACTAAATTCATATTTGTAAAAAATGTTCAGTAGTATTTATTTTGAAACTCCCTAAGACATTATTTTAGAAATGAAGAATGAAACCAAACGAACAAAATGTTTTATAGTAATGATGTTTTGAACTCACAAGAACTTCCTAGGGGCAAAAATATATTTTCCCATCGTGTTTATTGACTTGTAAAAAAACACATACACAAACACACACTTGTTGTTGTGTCAGGCAGGCTTTTATTCTCATTGTTACTCAGCCGAAAATAGTTTATTTTAGAGAAAAAAATTCTTTCCCTCTACCCTATCCCGAACAGCATCAAAGATAAAAAAAAAAGAGACCTTCGTGTCAAAGTATCGAAGAAACCAAGTACGGGTTCATTACTCGAATGGGTTCCCTTTCTACTGTAGGGTAAAATCTTAAGAGTGTCTCCATTCAAAGCTATCGGACGATGCGCAATCCTGGTCTGGGGTGGAAGGTTATTTGTTTCTCTTGCGAAATAACAAGGACAGGGGGTGGGGTGGGAAAAGTAAGTAAAAGGAAACGAATAGGATGGTGGTTGAAAGGGTGAAAAAAAAATATCGGGATGGAGGCAGCACACGTGTGTGTGTGAAGAAAATAGAGACCGGAAATAAGAACAAAAAAAAACAAACAAAATGGGTGACGGATGTGAAAGTGCCTTGAAAGCGGGAATGGAACATTCGGTGTGTTCTAACAGATGGCGGCTGAAACCTGCGAAACTGAAATAGGGTTTGGGGAAAAAAAATTATCAGATGCTCTGTTTAAAGGGGTTCAAGTCAGATATGCATCAGGGGAACTGGAATTATATGACCGATAATAACAACTTTTGAACTATGTTAACTTCGCTATACCTAAATTCACTGAACTTAACTTCGTTAGAGTTAAATTCGCCAGACATAGATTAATTAGACCGAAAATTTCCTTTTCCATTTTCATTCATTTATTTAAAATATATTTAACTGTTCAAAAAGTCAGTGGATTTAAAGTCACTTGATCTAAACTTAATAAGATACCTTCCTTCACTGGACCTAACTTAAAAACAAAGCTAAAATCATAGCTCCTAGATTTTAGATCTTGTTGAATTAGGTCCAATTAATGTCATCAGGGTTAGACCTGCCCGTAAAGTTACCCCACTACATCCTACTACCCGTCCCGGCTGTGTTCATTTCAATTTCAATGACATGATAGGTATGGAAGACGGAAGTGTCAGGTAAAATTTATAGGAAATTAACCAGTCATCTACGTGGGGTGAGACTGGCAAACCATTTAGTAAAAAAACAAAAATCTCAGTACGCCAGCATGGATTCAGGTTCCAACCTCCCCTTGCTAGAAAACCAGGATAGACGAGCCTGAAATTTAGCCCACGTGACCACCGATAGTGGACGGAATAAATAGAAGATAAAATAATGAGCTGGTATGGGTGAGATCAGGGTTTAAATTTCAACTGGGTGTGCAGAAGTTTTTCCATAAATTGTTTACTACTTTCTTACAAAGCAAATTCGGGCACATTTCCCAAAGATTCTACTTCTTTAATCCTTACAACATCAGTGTGTGTTTATATGGATGTCTCTGACGGATAGTAAGACGTAGAACACGTAAAGAAAAAGTCAAAAATGAAAGCGTATATTATGTATTATTATGTATTATTGTAAGTTAGTTACCAAAAGACTGCTTTAATTGGTCACATGATCTAAGGTGTTTCTATTGCAATAGACTAGACTAGCGATGATGGAGATATCGGGGTTCGATCCTGGTCAGGTGTACTGAGGGTGGTTTTCCCTAAATGGTTTTCCAATATTCCTCCACGCAAGTGCGGGCACACTTCTTCTAAATTCAACCTTTATCATCCCTAACACATTATAATAATTAGTACATAGGCGTATAGCCCGAATGTTTAGTAATACGTGATGCTAAAATAATCAAAATGAAAGGAACCGACCTGTTTATACTGCCACTGTCGATTATTTGTAAAAGTTGATTTCAGTGGTCTTGAGGTAAATTGCTTGCTATGTGAAAAAATACCTTTCCCAGAAAAAGTGGTAGGCCCCTTCGCTCTCGCTCATAGAAATTCCGTGTGCTGATATAATCAGTTGGTTCAGAAAGTGCGCGTTAAATACCTTAAATAAATAAAAATAAATACTTGTACAAATAATAATGGGCTCTTAATAGCATAAAGGATATTGTAAATTACAAACAGTTGTCCCAAATTTTAATAAAGCCTCGGTGGTAGCCTATACAAGACAGTGACAGAATAAAGAAAGTATTTTTAAGAACGTTTTAACCCAACTTCAAAACTAGAGTAGTTTTCCTTTTTAAAAGTATTAAGTTACTACTAACAGAAAATATTTTATGAATAGTAAAACTCAGTGATACTCCTCGTTCAGCATAGATCCTTAGAGCACCCCTAAGAGTACTTCCAACTACGGTCGAAAAACACTGCTTTTAGCAATACAAATAAAATATATGTCATAAATTATTCAAAACATATTAGCATTGATCCATTAAAGAACGTGGGTATCACTTAAGAATGTAGAGTCACCGATAAAGATTTCCTGGTCACCGGAATGGTTTGGGTTGTGTCATAAATTGCTTCCTTTACTGACTATGTAGGTCAGGGGTTCAAGCTTCAAGTGGATCGATCGGTAACGCTTGATTTTTCACTTAATGATTCTTTTTCTGTTTCCTAGATTATTATGGTACGTTTAATTAAAATTCACTATTCTCATCCTTTATGACGAAAATGTATGTCACTTATCGCCTATACCAACAATTTTCTCTATGAGGTTTGGAACATTACAATAAGTGGAATTTTTGTTCATTACTTAGCTATGTGTCTCATTAGTTTATGTACTGTGTTTATTTATTGTTGTTATTGTTACTGTTTAGTTAAGGAAATATATTATGACAGTACACAACATTGAGTTATAATTTTTGTTTTAATAATTTATCTTGATTAAGATTAAAGCACTGTGATTAGGAAGATACCCGAAGTTGTTTGCTGTGTATGAGTCTTAAGAGCGTTCATCATAGCAAGGCCAAACTCAGCTCCCGGCTCGCATGAGGTTTTGGGAGTAAAAGGGAAAAGAAAACGCCTACTATATGATAGAAATGTGTGCAGTGCATTCGTATTTGAATGATTACTCGACATTTCCCGTGATGACGATGGGGGAACAAAGCGACATAGTTTCTTATTAATAACTAAAATATGTCCCTGCTATGACAGACTGAAGATTGGTGCACTGTGCCTATCTGTGAAGCCATTCTAAAATGGTCAAAAACGGCCTTTTCAATGCAGTTTGTATCCAAATAACATTAAATATTTCAACAATGTTCAGTATTATTAATTCTATTAACTCTTTATCTCCATTAATGTTTAATTAGAAATGATCCACGTTCAATAGTGTTCGTATAAATTTAAGATTTCTATCCGACTATATCACAAAAGTTGATTGTAACTATCTACCATGGTCTTGAAGTTCACTTAAAAGTGCTAGTGACATTTGGAAATTTAATATATTTTTTTTTGCAGAAGATAAAACTTGGTCTATACGTCAAATGATATATTTGATGCATTCAGCCCTTAAGGGTCATATTCCCTGCGAGTGTGTTCGATGGATCTACCCGTTGATCGTGCTCGGTTTAAAAGTATGCACGTGTGTGTGTGTGTGTGTGTCCATTCACTCGATGTCCTTGTCTTGCTCGCCATACCTAGTCCAAGACGACGAGCACTGACGCAATTCAGACATATCCGCGGGTGAGTGGTTATAGGACGTATCCATCCACCAAACGTGGCAGATTTTACCTGGTCTTTGTAGGTAAATGTGTGTGTTTTTATTCATGGCCGTGCAATAACAAATACATTGATTGACCACGTTGTCTTCAAGCATTGTCCGTATATGCGTGGCCAACGACGTATCTGCCTGTCAAACATAATCGGTTGAAAATACTCGCATGTGGATATGTTCCTTTAGTTGTTTAATCACCCAGAGGTCCTAGAGATAAATTGATTCTTTGTGACCCTTTGAGCTTTGGGATAGTTTGTAAGATTCCTAGTGGCACTTTACACTTTCTGGTGTTACAATAAAGTTATTTTATCATTATTTTGTCCTTAAAAATGAAGGAAATGAGGATTGTTTGAATAAATAATAATCAGTGCATAGAACATTGATCTACAATCAGTATATAAAACTTATTTTTCAGTTGCACTAACAACACTTTAGAGGGTGATATTTGGTCAGCTAACCATCCAATTATCTCCCGTCAAATGTTTGATTCTCCGATTATCTTGTTGATGAGAAACATAAAGCCATGTTGCGATTTTAAAATAATATAAATAATTATGTTATTAATTTTTTAATCTAGTTAACTTATATATTGTTTAAATCATGATTTTACTACCGGATATATAAATATATAACGCAAATAAAACTAACAAAGATATATCCAGAAGCCAAATATATGTTCTAATTTAGGTCATGTCACAATCTGCTTTTACAAATACAGCGATTTTTGCAGTGTTGCCATGCTTGTTTTACTTTGTATTTTTTTTATAACCGTGTCTTACTACTTGTTCATATTATACGCATATAATCTAATGAGCCAGTGATGAGAAACGAAGCATTTTCAAGGTAGTTTACCAGCATTTGCGTGGAAGAAGAGTGGGAAATCATTCAGGTAGAACCATCCTCAGTAGACCCAACCTTTATACGAATCCCTATCTCCATGCCCTTTCACCAGGCCAGTATAACACGAGAGCGACGCCTTATACTATTCGGCCCGTGAAGCGGGTATTATTATTTTATAAAAATCATGGTCAGTTTATCGGATATTTTTGATATCTAATTAACTTTGCTACAACCCAAACGTTTCTTGATCTAGGATCAAACAGACTGATGATCCGTTGATTGAAGAATCAAATTTATATTTGTGTCCCAAGACTGGTAGTCTCGTATTGGAAGAGTGGTTTTTTTTATGGCGACGGGGCTATACCGCTGTTTATTATAGTGGCAAGAGGCGTCCGTGGGTTTATTGGAGTGGTCCACAATATTTCAAGATTATGATAGGTCCATTGGATGGCTGCTAGACGATACAAGCCTGATGATTTTTGTCAAATTATTTGTTCTTCCCTTTACCTTGTAATTTTTTCTTGACAATTTAATACATTTGTTAAGCTTAGAGTTAAATTTTTTATTATCTTCAAAAGAAAAAAATATTTTTAAGATACTATTTCAATGGCAGTTTTAATTTTTAAAAAACTTTCTAGTAAAACAAACACGCTTATTGACGATGCAGATTTGGGATCAATCTTTCAAACAAGCGGTCAGTGGCTTTAAAATATAATCCACACGGATTTATATTGTCATGTGGGATTTTATTTAATCATAGCCTGAAAAATGAGAGAGAATTATTTTGTGTCAAAAGCGTGCTTTAGTGCGATTTATATGAATACGTGTGGTCAATGTGGGATACTTTGAATGAATATACTACGGCTAAACAATAATCTCTATTTTTATAGTTAGTTAAACTGTGGAGCGAATGAAACAACTAAAATCTGCAATTCTATTAATTTCATCATAAGCCTATTCATTTGTTTCGTTATGCCTTGTAATAAAATAAATATTTTTCATCAACATACCACCTACACCCCAATCTATTTCCTTTTTTTTAAAATTGTATTTTCAGCAAAATTGGAATAAAACACTTAATCAATCAACCCCTATATGCTTAAAATAGAAAGTCATTGCTTACTAAACAAACATAATTGTTTGGAACACACTTTAATGGTCAACTCAACTTTTGAATTATTTTAATTTTGTATTTTAAAGAATTTGTTTATGAGGACGTGTTTTCATTATCAAATAATAAATTAACTACAGTCCAACTTTAATATAAAAAAACACTTTTAGAAAACATAAACGTGTTTTTATCGCTCATTATTGATAGAATTTTGATAATATTTTTGTGTTATTTTATTGGTTTTATTATCTAACAAAAGTGACAGCAGCAGTTATCATAACCTGAATTATGAACATGTGAAAGTAGATCTATTAGCTTTTATATCTATCAGACACAGTGGTGCATCCAGAAATTTACTTTAGGCGATGCATGTAACAAGCCTGTAGTCAAAATGCAATTTTTGGGGTGGTAGGGGAAGTTTGGGGGAGGGGAGAGGCATCAGCCTAGCCGTAAAGGTCCCAGGTAATGTCTTTCTAGAAGATATTTTTAGTTTTTTTTTAAAGAAACGCATTGATTTAAATAATGCAAATGGCTTTAATGTGTTAATGGAATTTTTGAAAATCAATTAATAATCCTGGTCTTGCAAATGCAGTTCAAGCAATCAACACATCTTTAGTGTTCAGACTTTGGTTTTACTTTAAAATAATTATTATACTTAATATAAAAACTATTTGGCGTTTATTAGCCTCCTATCCCGAAAAGAATTAAACGTTAATCAATAAATAAAATAGAATCTATAATATTACACATCAATAAAACGACCAAAAAAACTAAAATAATTTATATATTTCCTTAAATAAATTCTCAAAATGCATACCATCCTTGTAAGAAAAAATCAACGATACATTACCAGGGCAAAAAGTTAGAAAACGTGTCTCCTTTCTTAAAATACCCTACTTCCTCACCCTCTTCCCACACCCCATTTTTATCTCCCTCTCGCTCTTATCGAAAGAGCTTTGACATGTAGTGGGGTATCAGGGGCTGGCGTAGTAGACCGGGGGTTTTCCTTGAAACTGTTTGGCACATTTCCACGATGTCGCTGCGGTCTATTCCGTATTCTCGAGTGGTGGCCGGGTGGGAAAAAACAGGGAGGGAGGCTTTAAAAGGAGGGTGGGGTACACTACCCCCACCCCTTACTGCTCGTGACTGACTGATGGCTGCAAGTAGCCACCCCGGTTATAAATTACAGGTCCTCCCCCCCCCCCCACCTCAGTGAATCAAGGACCCCGGTCACGCCGAAGGGGTTCGCCGCAAACTAAGACTCCGGGGAGACTTGTGAGAGGAGTGGGGGTGGAGGTTTGGATGACCCACATCACCAGGCCTGAGGGGGAGGGGTGTAGAGGGTTGTGATACCCTGGGGGTGTTACTTGCTCTTCTGATGGCAGGAACATGGGATTGATCCGCCCGCGTAAGACGCTTATTTGAGAAGCGGATGGAGAGCTGAATACACCTGCCTGGAATGGCAGGATCACTAATACCAACTTAGAGGTATATTGAGTTTTCAATTAACCGTCCATAGGAAAATTATCGTATAAGGTGCATTACATATAAAGATAAAATAAAATAATATATGGTCAAAACAATAAAAACATGACTCATGTTGTTATCTTTACTACAGTCTTAACATTTCTCTTTGGATCTCAAGCTAAACTTGCTCCCATAATTTCTCCTTGTATTTCCAGTTGAAATTTCTCCCATAAATTATTATTATTATTATTATTATTATTATTATTATTATTATTATTAGCACTGCGTCTTACTACCCGTTCGGGTTGTACGCACTTACGCTAATGTGTAGTGGTAGGGTGATTGTGAGATGAAATGGAGGACCTACAGTTTAACGTGGAATCCGAACCACGGTAGAGGCCTGGCATTTCTCACATTCACAAGTTGTGATTAATACACATCTTGTCAGAGGTGAAGGAAGGGTTTGGCAATCAGATAAATCTGTGCCGGGACCGAGGATTGAACCCCGGATCTCCCATAAATATTTCCCCTTGTACCTGAGGTTTATATTCTTTCCTTGTTGGTCAAGGATAGAAAAATTTAATATAACATGCAATAGTAAAATTATATTCAAAGAAAAGAACCGTTGTTCCCGTGGTATAACACGTCACACTCTATCAGCAAATATTGACATTATTTTCACCAACATGTGGTGGCCACTCTGTAGGTACAGGTCGCTTGCGGGCTGATCAGTTGAGTTTGTTTAATTTATATAAATATATAGTCGTATATATATATAGTCAGGTGTATATATATAGTAGTCAAAAAGTAAATTAGTTTAGACTATTTAGTTGTTCTATAAGAAAGTAAAGACAGTAAACGATATATACATAATAGCCTTTATTTATCTGGCGAAATTAAGGCGTTAGCCTTCTCTTCCACTCGGTCTAGGACAACTGGGCGCCGCCATCTGGGCGCCGCTAACCGGGCGCGGCCAACTGGGCGCGTGCGAACTGGGCGCCAGGACAACTGGGCGCCAAGATAACTGGGCGCTAAATTAAAACTTTTTTATAAAATTAACTTATGCAAATTTTTTTAGAATAAAAAATGCACCATTTTTTTCATATATTTTTCAATTTAAATTAAAAGTGACTGATAAAAACTAAAAATGAACTTTTTTTAATTAATTATATTTTTCAGCGCAACATCATATATTTTTCAATTACGTAAATATTCATTTTTGGAGTTGTTTTAAAAAAATCTTAGTAGAGGAAACTTAACTAATTTATATTTATAAAGTTAGACTATTTTATATGATAAAATTTCTAAAAAAAACCACAAAAAATGAAAAAATAATCCTTATTTTTGGTCGACAACGTAATCTGCAAATATTACATGACACAGAAGCCTTATATGGAAATTGAACATTTAAGACTACCCTACTGCTGTTTGCACAAATCTATACGGTGCTTGGTAAGCAATTTGGAGGGGTGCATCCAATTATATATGCACATATAAACAGAGAGCTACGTACGTACAACTTTTTGAAATGTTACAAGAAATTGAACCTACCTTCCAACCACAAACATTTTCATGTGACTTTGAATCTGCTGCAATAAGTGCTATTAGAGAGTGTTCTCCCCGAGTTGAAATACATGGTTGTTTTTACCATCTAACTCATAACATGAGAAAACAAATATGTGCGTTGGAACTTATTCAACAATACAACAACAATGCCGAGTTTTGTTTGAAAGCAAGGATGATATCTGCCGTTGTTGGCAGAACTTCCAGACAATTTGCAGCCCTGATAGACTGGTTTGAAGACAATTATATAGGTCGTAGAAATCGCAGAGGCGTTGGACGACGAGTGGCATTATTTCCACCAAATATGTGGAATCTTTACACAAGAGTATTAAATGGTACAGATCGTACTAACAATCATGCTGAAGCTGCACATCGCAGGCTAGGAACTGAGCTGGGCATGCAACACCCCATAATATGGAAATTTATTGATGCTCTACGTAAAGTACAAACTGCAAGAGATATCTAATATGAACATCTTGTAGCTGGACATGAGCCCACGCCGAAAAAAAGCAAGTATCGAGAAGTCGATGATAGAATTTTGAGACTAGTTAGGGACCATAATAATAGACATTATTTCGTTTTTACGTGGTGTTGCACATAATATTGCAATGCATTAATACAAGACAAAGAACATTTAAATAAAATATGATGTTGCACATTATGCTATTTTTTACCCATCACTTTGCATTATGATAGTTTTTACCCATCACTTTTTATGCTAGTTTTTACCCATCACTTTTTAATTTCAATTGAGAAATATATGATTAAAAAGAATGCATTTTTTGTTTTTACTAATCACTTTTTAACTAAAAAGAAAAAATGCATTGCAAAAAAGTGATTTTTTTAAAAGAAAAAAATGGGGTTACTTGAAAAAATGCATTGCAAAAAAGTGAATTTTTGTTAAAAAAGAAAAATTAAAAAGAAAAATTGCATTGCAAAAAAACGAATTTTTTTAAAAAGAAAAAAGTGGGGTTACTTGAAAAAAATGCATTGCAAAAAAGTGAATTTTTGTTAAAAAAAAGTGGGGTTACTTTTGGCGCCCAGTTGTCCTGGCGCCCAGTTGTCCTAGCGCCCAGTTGTCCTGGCGCCCAGTTGGCCGCGCCCAGTTGGCCGCGCCCAGTTGGCCGCGCCCAGATGGCGGCGCCCAGTTGTCCGGATTCGTCTTCCACTTAACCAGTGTTGAATATAACATACACTATTACATTTATTGAAATACAATTTAATAAAGGAATATTCAAATAAGAATAAAAACATTCACTCGCTCATTTATACACTCATTTAAAGCTCAAGTAGTTTCAAGAACTCAGTTTAGTTTATTAGACAAGATATATTGCGTGACCTCACGCTTAAAGGGAATTGTGGATGTTAGGTGACGAGTCGCGATATCTAGTTTGTTCCAAGCCTGTGATGCCAGGACAGTGAAAGGACGAGCATATGTTTTAGATATTTGTATGGGAATAGACATATGTAGTCGTAGAGTGGATTCTGATCTAGTTGCACGGGTGTGTTTATCCTTCAGAAACAGGAACCGCGAGGAGAGGTATTGAGGCTGAGAAGTTGATAATATTTTATGAAGCAATACTGATAAATGTAGCCTTCGCCTTTGATTTATTCTTAACCAACCCAGTTTTTTAAAATACTTAGAAATATGGTCATGCCGTTTTAAGTTAAATATGTATCGAACACATGTGTTTTGTAGTCGTTGTAGTCGTTCTGCTAGATCATCTCTTAAGTCATTGTATACTACGTCACAGTAGTAAAAGTGTGGCATTATTAAGCTCTGGACAAGGATAATTCGTAAAGTTTCTGGGATAAAATTCTTTAGTCTTCTCAGTGAATGTAAGCAGGCATACACTTTTTTGCAAATCGAAGTTACCTGATCTGTCCAATTAAGATTATCATCAATAATCACACCAAGGTTTTTAGTCATTGTTGTCAGTTGTACCGTGGTTACTCCTAATCGTATGTCAGTCAGCAGGGATCGGTCCACATTCAGTAGTAGTCTGCTTGTTCCTATAAGAATGGCTTGAGTTTTATCAGGGTTCAATTTGAGTCCATTTTTTTCAGACCAAGCATTTATTGCAGCTAGGTCAATATTTATTCGTATATATATAATTGAACAAAAATCCTTCTAATCAATATCTATATGTTGGATCACCATTGTCGGGTATATTGAAGGTTGTTTTTTCCTAAATGGTTTTACACTCTGTTCAAGCAAACTCGGGTACACTTCATCTAAATATATCCTTCCTCTTCCTTAAAACAATTAGCGTAATTAGAACATAAGCGTATAGCCAGAATAGGTAGTAAGACGCAGTACAATATTAAATATAATATGCCTATTCTTATACTTCTATAAACGCACCATAAAAACTAATATAAGCTTGTTTCTCAATTTTACTCAATTTTCATATAAAAACCCTATATTGATCTGAGTAAAATATTGTAACACCAACAAGCCCCTTTCATTATCATTTAGTTGTATCGTTTTAAACTGTGGATGTACCAAGAAATGTACGCATTAATTAACTCGGAGCGATAACATATTCCTGTTTTTTCAGTCGTACCGACAAAGAAACGAATCAGTCCCGGAAAACGTTCGCACTGTAAACACTCCCGGTGCTTCCTGAAAATCTCCCTTGCTCAGCGAACCTGATGAAATACGGCCCGGGGTGCTTCCCCTCTTCCCCTTCCCCCTCCCCCCTTTGACTCCACCATTTCTCCGAGAGTCACCACCCTTTCATGACCCTCCGCAGGGGCAAAACACTTCCCCGGTACAAGGCAATTAATTGTCCTACAGTGAGATTCGACTGCAGATAAAGTTTGCCGGTAAATAAGTCGTAAATTTACCCTCTTTGGTATTAAAAGAGCCGCTACGTCCCCACCCCTCTCCCCCGCAGTCTCAAAGATTCCTCGTAAACTTAGCTTCTAAGACAATGCTAGTGATATTGTCTATCTCTTGCAGAATATCAACTCGAGACTGGACAATGTCTTATTTTCCACTCACGTCGTATTCTTATTTTATTTTTATTTATTTAGAGTATTTAACGTGAGCTTTTTGAAACTAATTATATACCAGCACAAGACTTATTGAATAATTTAAATCTAGAATAGACATGATATCCAGCCCCTGGCAGTTAATTCTTCACTGTGAAAGGGGAAACCCACAGTTCAGCAACTAAATATTTTTATTGGACATTCCAGAAATCGAACCCACGAGTCTTTGATCAATTGATAGACACACTATAGACTGAGCTAAAGTGTCGGGCCATATGGGTAAAGTTTGTTTTAAAATTATTGTGACCGCCTTTGTGGTCTAGTGGTCTAGAAAATTGAGATTAACGGCTGCAGGGTTCGTTGGTCTGACCAAATGACACCTTATTTCCGCAAATGTTGGGACTATCATCACCAATAGACGATGGGCGCTTTGTCATTATGGCTTGATTTTGGGCTTCCACCAAAGTCTTTTAATACAGGATGTACCGTAACATGTTGGACCCGACAGGAGAAACAAACACAATGAAAATAAATGGTACGGAGCACCGCACAGACTTTCTCTCTCTTTCTATAAACTCGTAAGATTTCTGAACAGAATAATGTACATTGTATCATCACCACTCCACATAAGAACACGCATAAAATAATATACAATGATATAGAATCAATGAGAAAAGAGGCGCATCTTTGTCCACCTTAGAACATTACAAACAGTTTAATGTCTTCCACAAGGGTCAACACTTCGTATTAAAATTTCGATTCTGGTTAAAGTCTTAACATTTTATAAGGTGTTGCAGATCTTCAAGTCATCGCATTGATATTTAATTATTCATTTATACATTTTGACCAATAAAAAATGTAAATATTGACTATTGAGTCTAAAATGGAGATAAATCATTGCTATGCAAACATTTCTCCTAAGAGATTTAAAGAAAAATAACATACTTTTTTAGATACTTATATTTAATTACTCTATGGCATTGGAGCATTATTGCGTTAAGACTTAAGTACTATATGTTTACAACTAAAGTTCACAAAATTGTATTAATATATTTGCAAATATCTCAGAAACTGCTGCTTTTATAAAAATATATGTCAAATAAAAGTTTTTTATTTCTAATAGTCCTACAATTTTGCAATGATAAGTTGTTTAGTTTCTCCAATAGTTGTGGAGATATGGAAATTAACGCTTCTGTAAAGTACCCTAAAATCATTTTCATAGAAAAATGAAAATAGCCAGTTTATTTATAATCTTAATCAACGCCTAGATACGAATTTTAATCAAAATCGTTTGAGCAAATTTGAGAAAACCAAATTTTTCTCTTTTCGCCCTTCAGTAAACTACCCTTAATTTTAAGTTTTTATAGACACACAGACAGACGGCATTGCAAAGACTACTTTTTAGGGTTCGGGGGGTCATGAGACGTCGACATCCATCAACATTTCAGGTTAGTTTTTTTTTACGGTCGCAATACTTAAACTTTAATGTCCAAAAAGTTAATAAATTCATATAATTGCGTATAGATTGAAAGTTATTGATTTTATAAAAATATGTTTCGGATAAAATATCTGTATTATAAATATATATACATATTTGTAATGCTAAGTAATTTCATATCTCAAATAGTTTCGGAGCTATTATAAAAAATGTTAATTTACCCATCAGACCGGAGCCCTTAAAGCCATTTTGCCGAAATATTGAGGGTAGCCATTTTGTTTGGAATATTTATTAATGTATATAAATGAAATTTAATCAAAATCGTTAAAGCCGATTTTGAGAAAATCGACTTTTTCTCTTTTTGCCCTTCAGTAAACTACCCTTAATTTTAAGTTTTAATAGACACACAGACATACGGCATTGCAAAGACTATTTTTTAGGGTTCGGGGGGTCATGAGACGTCGAAATCCATCAACATTTCAGGTTAGTTTTTTTTACGATCGCAATACTTAATCTTTAATGTCCAAAAAGCTAAAAATATATATATAATTGCGTATAGAATGAAAATTATTGATTTTATAAAAATATATTTCGAATAAAATATTTGTATTATAAATATATATACATATTTGTAATGCTAAGTAATTTCATATCTCAAATAGTTTCGGAGCTATTATAAAAAATGTTAATTTACGCATCAGACCGGAGCCCTTAAAGCGATTTTGCCGAAATACTGAGAGTAGCCATTTTGTTTGGAATATTTATTAATGTTCATAAATGAAATTTAATCAAAATCGTTAGAGCCGATTTTGAGAAAATCAACTTTTTCTCTTTTTTCCCTTCAGTAAACTACCCTTAATTTTAGGGGTAGATATCCAAATCCAAAAACCCCTCGGGGCAACCCTATGAAAACCCAAGATATCAAGTTTCAGCTCAATCGGTAAAATAGTTTAGGCTCTAGTTGGAGGTACAGACAGACAGACAGACAGACAGACGGAAATTCAAAAACAACTTTTTCGGATTCAGGAAGTCATGAAACGTCAAAATTCATCAAAATCTCTAGTTCGATTTTTTTGACGATCACAATACTTTCTCTACCTATAAGATAGAGAGAAAGTAAAAATATATATAGACATTTTTCCCATTTGACATTATTTTCGAGATACAGCATATAAAAGTTTATGGTATTTTTGATGGTATGGTATTATGGTACTTTATTCTACGACTCGATGGCTGCATGCTTATATTCAGGCCAATTCGAGCACTACCTATTATGTTAAGAAGCTCCACATTATTGGAGTACAAACATGACAATAGCTTGGGAACAAGGTTAAATGGGACACATGCCTACATGAACTTTCGTTACATGTTTTTGTGTCTCCTGTCTAGAGCTGAAGTGGGTCACACATGTTACGGTATGTAGTTTGAATGTATTTATAAACACATACACACACTTAGCCTATACAAAGAGAATACTTAAACCTTTGTAAACTATGTTCTAGATAATATGTGTGTTTGTGAGAATGATTATAAAATAAATAGTTGTTGTTGAAAATGAGATCAATCCCACAAATGTTCATGAAGGCTCAACATCGAATAAGGGACTGTGCTACAAAGTTCTGATCTAGTTGTCGATAGTGCTGCTCCATTCAATTCTGTCCCTTGTCAACATTCATCATCCCAAACTGACATTATCTGCCGCTCTCTCCCTTCTCTTACACTAGATTGTTTCGCATTTATCTCTATCATCTTCATTGAGTTTTTACGTTTAATGGCTTTGTTCAGAATAATGGAAAGTACAAAATAACTGCAACAAATTAAGATTTTAAAAAATCCTAAAGAGAAATTTTTTTTTGATTCAACATTGATAAAAGGTTATTATTATTTTGTTTGAATATCAATCGTTTCATCTAATAATGATTACAAAGATCTCAAAAAAATCTAGGGTTTGTCTAACATAACCTATATTTAAACGATATTACTTTTTCTATGGTGTCGATAATATGAATGTTCATTGACACGTTTAAAAAAATACGCTACCAATCCCTATCTTGAGCTGGTTCTAGATAGTCCACCTAAATACACTCTATCTCTTTCATGTCTTTTCTAATGTCATTCTCCAATCTGTACCTAGGTCATCCACTGCTCTTTTCACGTTGGGTTTAGAACGCAGTTCTAATTTCTTCCGTTCGTGCTGCACGTCCTTCCCAGTGTAACCTGCGATATTTGATGACCCTAACAATGTCTGGTAACAAGTACCAGGTATGTAACTCATAATTATATAGCCTTCCCCACTCTCCAATACCTTCATCCTTTTATGGACCAAGTATTTTATAATGAAGTTTATTTTCAAGCACCCTAAAAAGATACTACCATTAATAGTTTAAGGTGCGGCCGAAGGGAGTGCAAGTATTTTTACAGTTTATATCGGATTGAAAATTTTAGGCCAAAATAAATCAAATATTTCTCCAGTAGCAACATATAGTTTAGTTTTCTGCACATGCTAATACCAACAGATTTTGAATATCTGTCAAGGGTGTCCTGGAATTTTGTAAAAACTTTTTCTTTTTATTTAAAAATCAATCACACTTATGATAGAATCCCAAATAAAAAAGACACCCCGTAATAGAATACAGTATTAAAATAGGGTCACCCGAACGTGATTACACATTATATTTCATTATTATCCACTCGCAAGCCAGTGGAACTTTACATTCTTCATATAAAATAAAATACTCAACACACAAGCTAGCGTATCAAAGAAAAATGAATTCTAAAGACGTCTACTAACAGAAGTCAATAGGGAATCTCAATTAATTAAATTATAGAAGCTAGAATGACTTTACCTTTAATTAGCGGTTACTTCCATCTACTACGTCAGATATACTAGATAAACTTGTAAAACCGTCCTTAAACTAGTTATTTCTAAGTTAGCTGTAGAGGTGAAGTACACTTCGGAAACAGTCTCTGCATAATGCATAATGTAAACGAAGGCAATTAACTGGTAACAGTCTACCTTTTGCCGGCTCTTTTTCTTTCATTCACACGATATCAAGTTGTTAGAAGGAACATTGAAAAAATAAATTGCAAGCAAGGATTTATGTGTCTGGTCAACTCATGTTGTGGAAAATCATCCATTAACTTAGATAATTTTTAACAACGTTTTATATGTGTTATTTTATAGGTATTGGTACTATCTATAATAAGTGAAAGTTGCAGGTGACATGACTTGATGTATGAATAAATGAAAGTATATCAAGAATTTTTACTCTCAGATAAGGCTCTTTAGATGAAAATATGACTGTACTGATATGCACTTGAACTTTTCTGGATTATATAAAAAATTAAGTTTTAAGCTTATCAATCTTTAGAGAGTAATTAGGGTTCCCACGCTTCTTGAACACTAGGAGAACCGGGAAAACTAAGAGATTTTTTTGTGTCTGGGAAAACTACAGGAATTTTGTAAGATCTATTAAAAATACTGGAATATTTGTTAATTTGGGATATTTAACTGAAATTTTAAAATAGTAGGTCTTTGGATAGACCAACAGGTGAACTGAAGAATTGTGTTGGCTGATTAAATATGTCTTACTACCCCTTAAACAAGGGTTGTGAAGTGACAGAAGATGTATTTCTCCATTAATCTTATATCTCCCTGTTTTAAACATAAGTTACATGACTTCACACTTAGTTTGATGGAGAATTAAATTTCCTTACTCTTTTCTTTATTCTAATCTTCCTGGAAAAATTGTGAATGCCTTCTGAAAAACCTGTAAAACACAGGGAATCAGGTATAAAGAAAATATAGGCTGCCCCAAGTAAAGACTTACATAATTATGAATAAAATCAAATACAAAAATATCTTATAGCAAGTGTTTTTTCCACCCTTAAAACGAACTTTTTTCCTCTCTCTTCTGAATAAGTTTTTTTTAGCACCGCATTTTACAATCCTTCGGGTTACACGCTTAAGTCGTGTGTGGTGTAGTGTCTTTGTTACATCCCTGAACCACTCGATACAGAAAAACTTGACAGAAGACTTTAAAGGTGCTTGAGAACAAGGAGATCTGCGTTCAACTGGAAGTGGTGAAGGTCCCGTTGTTCTCTCCCAGTTACACCCCACCTCCCCCTTTAAGGGGTCTAGGCCCTCCCTCTTTACCCTCTTGTGAACAGCTAGGGATCACCAAGAGCCCTTCAACCACCAGCTCTGGAGGCAAGGCCTCCTTCACCACCATCACCACCACCGGACGCTCTCCACCGTGACGCCAGCACAACCTCCTTCCAGTCCTCCACCCCCTAGGACACACTTGGGTTCTTTCTCTCCCGAGTGCCTTTGGCAGCCGCGGTCAACAAGTATTGAGGTATGCGCATCGAGGAATCTATTTTCGTATTCCCTTTTACTGTTCACCGAAAGAAAGTTTGGTTACATTTTAGTTTGAACAAATGGCTACTCTTTTAAATCGAATACAACTTTTGTATTATCATCAGCGCCCTCTGGTGTCATTGCTCACTATCAGTGACCTAAGCTAATCTAAAGTAAATACATGGAGGTAGTTCATTTTTAAGAAGCTAATCCATAATTTTCCTTGAGAGAACAAACAAAATAATAATAATAATAATAATAATAATAATAATAATAATAATAATAATAATAATAAAAGTCACTATACGATTTGAGCCTTGAAAACATTGATTTGCTTTTTAAATTTTTTATATATATATATATATATATATATATATATGTGTGTGTGTGTGTGTGTGTGTGTGTTTCCTATTCTAGATAGAAATATTCTTTCACGGATTTTTTTTAACCCACATCCTCTCAGAAAGAGTCCTACAGGACATTTTCCTGACTTAGCCAAATAGCATATGTTGTTGATGATTTATAAAAAAAAATTCAATTTACGAAAAAAAAAACTTCAATAACTTTTTTGTGTCGTTGTATGACGATTTTTTAGAATTATTTAAGAATTTATGATTTTTGTTTCAACGTTAGATATTCAAAACTCACGGAATAAAACGTTTATTTCACATTGGAAACCCTATCTTGACCTGTCGTGACGTCACGTGTAGGCAACATCCTTAATGGGTTTTTTATACAATCAGTCCAAATTTGTTAGCAAGCGCATTAAACGTCAGGCTAATATTGTTTAGTTGGCCGTTGATGAAGATGACCTGTTTAGTATTCCGGCTGGGTATACAAAAATGGTTTTTTTTCCTGTTTGTAGTTTACCACTTTAATTCCACGCCAATGTAGGTTAATTTCCAATAATTTCTAATTTTCTAATCCTCAGCCCATCAGGGTATTTAAAAAAATATACATGTAAGCTATATATCCGGGACGGGTAGTAAGACACAAACTTCCGATTTAGAGACAAGCACAGTACCCGTGTGATCAAACCTGCAAGTGCTTTAGGCAAAGATTTATTCTTTGAGAAGGTGTAAAACTTTATAAACACGTCACAATATAGTTTACCTGGTTCATGAATAGGAGTCATTCTACTACGATTTAATCTATTTAATTATTCCTTTCTTAGTAACAAGAGTTACTGAGAAGTAAACTCGATTAAAAAGCAATCAAATTAGCTTTTTTTTTCTCTTAATCCGTTTGTTAATATTTATGAGTGTAACTATTAAAGAAAGAAACATACTAACTTTTTACCAGCGTTACCTTGCGATCAATTAAACATAGACTTCATGTTAGCATTATGACCATATCACCATATGAAGAGTCTTACTTATACGACATTTAATTAACATCACTAATAAATCTGCTCTAACCTAAGCCATGCCTCAGATAGTATCAATTTTGAAAACTGTAAAATCAAGAAAAGTTAGATATTGGACGGTAATTCATGTTGGCTACTTTACATTTAATCAAGTTGTAGATCCGATGGCAAATTTTTTGGCTACTTAAAATTTAATTAACCAGGAAATAGGACTAGCATTGATGTTTACAATGTTATATTTAAATAAGTTGGATATAGGATGGAAGCTGATTTTCACTACTGTATGGAACTGATTGTAAAATACATATTTGATTAAACTCGGCAAGTTTATAATCAATTAAGCTGCAACTATTTCAACAATTAAATTCTTATTCTATGTATTCTACGTCTGACGACAAAGGTGGAGTTTTTTTTTCTATGTTGGCTGTCCCCCCTTCTGTTTGCTTTTACGCTATTTTAATTTCCTTATTTCAATTTTCCCTTGGTTTGGAGCTCTATGGGAATCTCTTCCTGTCTTCTTCTCTTCTTTCGCTTTAATTTCCTCGAGTTTATTATGCATGTATAATATATGTACAGTAAAATTTTCATGGGAAGTGCCTTATCTGGCCGCTAGAATAGTTATTAGATATACCTTCACGAATTCATACGTCAACTCATGTGATCTGCATAGCATTTTATATACATTACCAGTATTTATATAGTAAAATGCTATCAATTTAGGCAGCAAAAAAAGTTGGTATTTTCTTAGAGTCCTGTCTGAAGAAAATTGGACTGTAGTAGTTATGAGTCGATTCCAAAATGTTAATGATGTTGGTTCTATTATTATTATTATTATTTAAGTTCTAGGTTCCAAATTTAACATAATCGCACAAACCTATATAAAGAGGTTTGCTCTCAATTGGTTTTATAATTCTGTGATGTGTGTGATTAGATTTTTTCCCCCGGTGCAAAACGATGTTTGTATTGAAAATTAGAAACTATTTTTTATTTCAACTATGTCCATTTAATTTTACATATGTATTGATTTAAAAAATATTATTTTTATATAATTAATAACCTAACTCCCAAGAATAAAAACCCGTTTTGGTTATTAAAATTCCATCTCATAGCTTCTTAACCAAGAAATTATACAGAAGATTACACTCGAACTGAAAATCAAATCGCAAGTGAGATTCTTCGTATTTTTAACTTGACAACATTGAAATAGTTATCATTTGAATGGGTTTTTTTATTTTATAATAATATAATTTAAATTTTATCTCATTTTTATGTCGCGGTATAATGATTTCACTGGTATTAATTCTTCTCTTCTCTAATTAAGACTGCAGGTTGCGTACTACGATGTTAAACCTGCTTTAAGCTTTATTATCTACCAAAACATGGATACCACCTAGCTTAGGCAGGTAATAAAATTGTAATGAAAGCGTGGCAACCGTTTCATCCTTTAAAAATTAGTGAGATTAATTACAATTAAACTCTTTACAGTGAATAAAAAAAAATTAAAATTCTTTTTAACTGATTCCAATTTCTCTGTTGCCAAATGTTTTATGCAAAAAACTGTATTTATTTAAGTTTTCAGGTTTGATATTAATCTTGTATCTAATTTCAAGGTAAATAGGTCGCGAAATTTGTTCTTAAGTAAATAACAGCTTTTACCAAAGGATCGAAAAGCTGAATGTCACCCTCCCCTTAACACTTTATGGATAAGGGATATTCTCTTAAGGTGGGAGTGTAGGGGATGAGATAAAAGGTCAGTTTTTTTCAATTCTTAAGGCTAAACTTTTTTTTAAATAAATCTAATATTGCTCCAGTAGAAACAACAGTTGTTGAATATCTGTCATGAACATAGCAGCATTAGATGAGAAAACTTTTAATTAATAGAAAATGTTCCAGGACATTCTTGATAGATATTCAAGAACTGTTGATATCATCATGCGAAGAAAAATTATATTATGTTTTTACTAGAGACTTATTTGATTTATTTTGAAAAAAAATACTTTGATAGAAAAACTGCAAAAACAATCATTTTTTCTCGCTTCCCTAAGGTCCCGCCTTAATCATTTCTTACGAAGTGAACTCTCAACGTAACATCGTGACCTACATCTGAGCATATTAATGATGAGATCACTTACGTTGGCACCCCCATCCCCTCAAAATTAAAATTTAAATAAATGTTTTTTTTGACTCATGCGCTTCTTCTTTTCAAAAGTGATATTTATGTAACTATAACGAGTGCACAGTTGTGAGTGATTGTAAGAGAGTAAACAATTTTTCCAGTGTGATGTTATTTTTGGTTAAAAGAGTTACTTATAATAGAAATCTAATAATCAGTTGACTAAATTCTTCAAATATATAATATCGTTGTCAATTTTACTGTTTATTTGTTTTAAATTTCATTCAAAACTCCTAAAGTTTTGAATATTCATTATTTATTCATTTACAATTAAAATATATGTTATACATATAATCTACTTACCTTTATTTCACTTTATTAAATCATCTTTCTTTATTTTTATTTTTATTCATAAACTGCCAACCCGCCATGTTTATTAATTTTGTTGGTAGGTGATTTTAACGCTATCTGCTCCAGAGAGTGGTTTATTTCGGAACTATTCGATTTGTTTATTTTATGTTCTTGGACACTTATAGCATCTGGCTGTCTCTTGAAACATTGATTGCCCTAGCGGAAGAAATTATTATTCTCGTTTTGTTTTTTTGTTTGGTGCCAAGTTTGAATTAATTCTAAAGATGAATTATGTTTCTTTGTAAAAATGTATCGTTATCTTTTTAGTAATACCCCCAATCTCTAAATAATTAAGATTGTTTGCTTTATTCTTGCATACAAATCCCGGCGAATGTTTTCTCCTAGGCCGGTGATTGTTTATTTTAAACAAAAATAACGTGTTTGTGTTTTGTCTTACTTATTGTTGGGACTCTCAAAAATTGGCGTCGGAAGTGTAAGGAAGGATCCGATCTGCGGATCCTTCAATTATATCTTTTTAAAAGGTTCATGGTAATGTTATTCATCTAAAACTTCTAAAAGCTGTATAAACTCGTGAAGAAAGTTGAGTGGAAGCACTCAAAGAAGATCTTGGTGGAAATTTAAGGTCAGAGAGTTAAATATCGACGGAGCTTTGATTCAACATTTTTACCAGAGCAAGGACATTTTCGGGTGAGATCCAATCCATCTGTAAACATCCTGTTACGGATGTAAATAATTAAGCATAATCCTTAAAATTACTAAAGAAGGACAAATAATTTTCAGTTTCCAAACTAGAATTAATACTTTTTGTCCACCTCAGAACTATTTTTTTTTTGTTTATTATTGTTACATGTTATAAAGAATAAATTTTGTTGTTAAAATCTTATTTGCTTAAAGAAATATGTATATTCAAATATACTCACAATTCGAGTGAGAATTTAACAATTTCAAGTTTTAATAGTATTATAATATACGAGGCATGCTTCATAGGTAGGGTTCATTTAAGAATATCATTCACTTCAATAATTAAAATTACTCTTTAAATTTAATTGTTTTATTGTTATTTACATCAATGTACATTGTATTTTCTTCTGAACTTGCATCCCATGTATAGCGATGCTCAGTAGATTGGATTGGTCAAATCAAGAATAATAACCTGCATCAGGAAGTCTTCGGTTGTAAGTGTCCAACTTAAGTCCAAACTTTAGGTAAAGTCCAGGGGTCTTGAGAAAAGGGGTTTTCGTATTACCGCTGAGCAGTTTATGGGGATAAATTTATTCTATAATTAAAAATCTACCTATCTCACCAAAATAAATGGGGTTGGTAGTTGGCGCCCAATAAAACACAAGATTATATATTATATATTATAGATTATATATAAAAATTTTAATTCATTCATATATTCAAAAATTTTAAAAGGGACACATAAATAAATAAATATAAGTACATATAAATAAATATCATATATATTTTTTTCATTACAGTGTCGCCTTAACGTGGGGCTATTGTTATACCTAAAGTTTTTCAAGGATTGTATTTTGAGGCCTGATTACACTAGGGTGTATTTGTGACTTGAGGGAGCAGTTGATGTTTTTTGTGGCCAACTTACACTAGATCATTTTATTGACAAGGCTAGATTACCTCAGTTAGGTTTTTGGTCATTTTTACGTTGTATAGAAGGTTATGCCAGAGGGGCAGTATTATACATGTAGCAAGGCACGTAAGCAGCTCAAAAAGATAAACATGGATGCCCAGCAACCATCGGTCAGTGGAGAAGCAGAGGAGTTGGAAGAGGATGTTGTCATGCCTCAAGCCGAGCCCAGAACAGAGCAATAGGATGATAGTTGTGTCACATCGTTTGAATAAATAGTTATGGCAGGTGCACGACCAGTAGTTACACCCATGGAGGATGGTACATCATTGGGGGCAGATGCCCTGGATACCAGTAGGAGTATTTCAGCTGTGGAGAAGTTAGAGGAAGCTCCAAAGATAGTGAAGAAGTTTACTATGTTTGACCTATTGCAAGTATTAAGGGGGGACATGAAGTCACTAAAGGAAGATTTAAGGGAAAGTGCTAAAAATAACATGAGAAAAATGGAGGAAAAAATGGAGAATAACATGAAATCACTAAGAGATGATATTATCTCAAGATTAGACTATTATAGTAGCGAGCTTAGGTCGGTCCACGACCAATTGGCGGAAAAGGGGAAAGAG
Organism: Timema podura; assembly: GCA_033556935.1. Taxonomy (NCBI): domain Eukaryota; kingdom Metazoa; phylum Arthropoda; class Insecta; order Phasmatodea; family Timematidae; genus Timema; species Timema podura. Next base: position 97,114,305 of record JAVRXN010000009.1, on the reverse strand, counting down.
GTCGAGGCGCAAGTACAGGACTTGGCAACGACTGGGGAGAAACTAATAGCAGCAGTGGAGGAAGTACCAGAGCAAGTGGTAACAAGGCCAGTTAAGGACCCTTCGACGAATGGTTCTTATATTTACCCTTTCATATATTTAGGTGCCTACTACTACAAGAAATGTGATTCACAATTGTGTGAAACCCCTAATGAGTACTACATAGGTCAGTCACGTGTTCCAATAATGGGTCAGTCTCGCAGTCATGTGAACAATTTTGACTGGGAAGTTGACTATGAAGTCATGCAGTTTAAGGAGTCGAATGAGTCATTTAATGTAAAAACAAGGGTTTCTGAAGCACAGAAGTTATCGTGCACTTTGTGGGTAAACGATGAAGTGTTATTGTCAAGTTGTTTTGGTGTGTCGTTAAATGGGCCCACAGAGACAAAACTTGTAGGAGATGTCTTGTCAGCTGCGATGATAAGCCAGGATACAAGGAGAATTATAAGAGTGGAATTGCAAACTGAAGCTACTGCCATTGGGAGGAGTGTTCTTCACCAACACCGAAACAATGAAGAATGCCCTAAACATTTTGATGTTCAGGATGTATTATTCAATATCTCCTCGCATCATTGGACCAGGAACCAGGTCACACGGCAGTCATCGAATCAAGATGATACCTGCAACAAAATCAAACCAAGGATCAAGAAACGAGGCCTCGGTAAAAGGAAGCGACATGGATTTCTTCCAGATCTAGGAAATGTATGGCTAGTTGGAGGAAGTGGAATTAGGCCCTCTCTTCCACAATTTCAACCTAGGGATTGTAGAAGAACTATTTTTGATCCTGGAATAAGTTTTAGGACATAATTACAAAGCTTTTGTGGGAGTCGAGAAATCCCTGAAGCTCGGGTTACTGTTGGAGGAGGGAATGTTTCAGAACAGAAGAAGGTTGTGGGAGTCGAGAAATCCCTGAAGCTCGGGTTACTGTTTGAGGAGGGAATGTTTCAGAACAGAAGAAGGTTATGGGAGTCGAGGAATCCCTGAAGCTCGGTATGCGATTGGAGAAGGAATAGTGTGAACAAAAGAGGTCCCTGAAAAATTTCATTTGAGGCACATGTCTAGGTGAAATAATACACATTTGTTTACATATAGGCCTAATTCTGTGTTGAAGAAAACAAGATTTTTTTTTATTACAATTACTATTTATTTCTACCTTATTATACGTCGAGGAAAAATATATTTATGTCACCAAGGACCATAATTTGGTGAAAATCACCAAAGAAATGCCAGAGTACACCCCAGCGCTCCAATGAAGATGATAATTATGTGTATAGGAGGTTCTACGAGATGAGGAAGCGATGAGGATAGTAATGTTTTGGAGTTTATGACAGTTGTCAATATGTTTGATTGCCCTATAAGTCCTCACTGATAACAAGACAGTGACAGTACCAATGTAGAGGTGATTTTTGTTTACTTGGAGGAGCTACATCTGATTGAGGGAACTACGATACTCAATTATTTTTCATAAAGGATCTACGGTTTATGGGAGAAGTTATGTCTGATTGAGGGAACTATGATACTCAATTATTTTTCATAAAGGATCTACGGTTTATGGGAGAAAGCTATGTCTGATTGAGGGAACTAAGATACTCAATTATTTTTCATAAAGGATCTACGGTTTATGGGAGAAAGTTATGACTTATTGAGGGAACTATGATACTCAATTATTTTTCGTGAAGGAGCTATTTACTCTGTTTTTCCAACAGAAGTAATTATTATTAAGTGATTATCAGTTACTAGCAAGGTCAACAATGTTATGGAGAGCGCTGGAATGATAATCTGTATGCAGCATGGTGTAACAAAAGCCAAAGATCAGTTTCATCTAATTTTATAGACTATCTATTATTTTGTCTCATTTTTCCTCTAAAAAATTATGAGGCCACTCGGATATTATACTATCAAAGAAAAGTCTATGGTAGAACATTAAATACCTCCAAAATGTGTATTTCATCCTAACAAGATCTTGAAGACAGGTCAAGCAGTTGATCTAGTGCAAATATGAAGAAGGCCAAGAGTTGTTTTCGCAGCGGGACCGCAATGTAGCGAAGAATGCTAGAACAGAAGAAGGTTATTTTTGTTATGTTATATTATATGTATGTTATTTGTAAGAAGAGTAATCAACTTGTTGTTTTGTTTATATATCAAAGCTAAAATCTGCATTTGACTGTGAAGAATTGAAGAGAAAAAGAGTTAAATCCATTTTAACACTTTAAAAATATATGATTTTTGGGTTTAATGAAATGTTATTTAAACATTTCTCTTTGAGAACTGACATTAATATTGAGGGGCTGTTGGAAAGTACCCCTATGACAAGTTTGAGTAAGTTTAAATGTGTATACAAACATTTGATAATACTCAAGTTAGGCGTGGGCCTAAATTTTCAAATATTCTATTTCCTTTTCAACTATTTTAAAGGGTTATTATTAATATTTTTAAATGATACTTCTACATTACCTTGAAAAGAGTATATAATAACTGGTTTCACTAAAAGAATTGAGAAATACAAAGAAATAAGGGTTAGCCTACTCTACGTTCTGTCAAGATGTAAAGAAAATGACTCAGAGAGCATTTGCTTTTTCAAGTTTTGAGGAAGAAATTATAAATATATTTTAATTATTTTAACAGGATAGCTGAAGAAGAGGATGTATTTGATATATTCATTAATGGAATGAAGAAATTCTGACTTTAAGGTCAAGGCCTATTCATTTTTCTGTGGCAAAGTGCCAAAACCACTAAAGGATTTTTTTTCCTTTTTACAATTTAAGAGTACAAAATGTATAATTTTGGCAAGGAAAATACTTTATATAGTTAAATAATATCCTTAAGTTAATGAACATATCCATCGGAAGTTAAAATAGTTGGTTTTAAGCCATTTTATGTGGCTAAAGAGAATGACTACAGGTGTCACAAAGGTTGCGATAACTTGAGTTTCCACACCTACATTTGTTTTTAAAGTTTAGAGAGAGAAATATTTGTAATTTTCATTCAAGACTTCTACCTGATTTGAAGAAGGGTGTCTATTTGCCATATCAATTGAAGAAATTTAAGGATTTTAATGGAAAGGGTTCTAGGCCCTCAAGTTTTTATGGGATGAGAAGAGTAAACTCAATATAAGCATGTTTCTTCTAAATTATTTTTGTCTTTAAAAATATATTTAAGTATGGAGAATACTTTTGTTAAGTAGAGGATGTCTCTAAGCTGCTAAGAAAATAACTGTGAATTCCAAATATTTGATTTTTCATTAAGTTATGAATTAAAAGGAAACAGCAAGTTTTCCAGGAAAATGTGTATTTTTGACTATATCGATTTAAAGTGAGTAGTTTGGTTATTTACCATTACCGTGGCATTAAATAAATTTATTAACACGTGAAGAACAATATTATAATCACATATATTTAATAGATTCTAACCTTACAAGCCGAGTGACCTTGAACTTGAATGTTCAATGTTGTGAAATGATCAGCTGATGTTAACAGCTGACAAACATGTGGCATCTCTAATATTTGGGAAGTTGTTGAAGTAATTCGTTCAGAATCTGGAAGAAAATACCATACCAAGAAGACTTGAAGAGTTTTAAGTTAATTAAATAAACACACATTTTAAACCGTAACCCGAACTAGAGAGAGTAGGGTGCATTTTGAGTCGGGCTGTTGAAATTCAAATCCACTTTCATTAACCACGGAGATCAACTGAGCGTCTAAGTTTGATATCAGAAAATAACATCTTTTAAGTAGATACTACGCTCTTAATATAATAAATTAGATTAAAATCGTAGCATCGAGGGGCATTTCTGTGATGTTATTTTTGGTTAAAAGAGTTACTTATAATAGAAATCTAATAATCAGTTGACTAAATTCTTCAAATATATAATATCGTTGTCAATTTTACTGTTTATTTGTTTTAAATTTCATTCAAAACTCCTAAAGTTTTGAATATTCATTATTTATTCATTTACAATTAAAATATATGTTATACATATAATCTACTTACCTTTATTTCACTTTATTAAATCATCTTTCTTTATTTTTATTTTTATTCATAAACTGCCAACCCGCCATGTTTATTAATTTTGTTGGTAGGTGATTTTAACGCTATCTGCTCCAGAGAGTGGTTTATTTCGGAACTATTCGATTTGTTTATTTTATGTTCTTGGACACTTATAGCATCTGGCTGTCTCTTGAAACATTGATTGCCCCTAGCGGAAGAAATTATTATTCTCGTTTTGTTTTTTTGTTTGGTGCCAAGTTTGAATTAATTCTAAAGACGAATTATGTTTCTTTGTAAAAATGTATCGTTATCTTTTTAGTAATACCCCCAATCTCTAAATAATTAAGATTGTTTGCTTTATTCTTGCATACAAATCCCGGCGAATGTTTTCTCCTAGGCCGGTGATTGTTTATTTTAAACAAAAATAACGTGTTTGTGTTTTGTCTTACTTATTGTTGGGACTCTCAAAAATTGGCGTCGGAAGTGTAAGGAAGGATCCGATCTGCGGATCCTTCAATTATATCTTTTTTAAAGGTTCATGGTAATGTTATTCATCTAAAACTTCTAAAAGCTGTATAAACTCGTGAAGAAAGTTGAGTGGAAGCACTCAAAGAAGATCTTGGTGGAAATTTAAGGTCAGAGAGTTAAATATCGACGGAGCTTTGATTCAACATTTTTACCAGAGCAAGGACATTTTCGGGTGAGATCCAATCCATCTGTAAACATCCTGTTACGGATGTAAATAATTAAGCATAATCCTTAAAATTACTAAAGAAGGACAAATAATTTTCAGTTTCCAAACTAGAATTAATACTTTTTGTCCACCTCAGAACTATTTTTTTTTTGTTTATTATTGTTACATGTTATAAAGAATAAATTTTGTTGTTAAAATCTTATTTGCTTAAAGAAATATGTATATTCAAATATACTCACAATTCGAGTGAGAATTTAACAATTTCAAGTTTTAATAGTATTATAATATACGAGGCATGCTTCATAGGTAGGGTTCATTTAAGAATATCATTCACTTCAATAATTAAAATTACTCTTTAAATTTAATTGTTTTATTGTTATTTACATCAATGTACATTGTATTTTCTTCTGAACTTGCATCCCATGTATAGCGATGCTCAGTAGATTGGATTGGTCAAATCAAGAATAATAACCTGCATCAGGAAGTCTTCGGTTGTAAGTGTCCAACTTAAGTCCAAACTTTAGGTAAAGTCCAGGGGTCTTGAGAAAAGGGGTTTTCGTATTACCGCTGAGCAGTTTATGGGGATAAATTTATTCTATAATTAAAAATCTACCTATCTCACCAAAATAAATGGGGTTGGTAGTTGGCGCCCAATAAAACACAATATTATATTATATATTATAGATTATCTAAAATTAAATTAATTCTTTCATTCAAAATATAGAAATAAATAAATACACACATATATTTTATATATTTTTTATTTTTTCATTACACCAGCCCTCCTTAAATAGTGAAGACTTTCAAAAACACATCATGGTAGGCCCACTCAGTCTTGTGGCTTCGTCCCCCTTTCTCTAATTCTGACCCCCTAGGAGGGAGGAGGGTGTTCTCCATCCATCTTGATTATCTACCCTCATGTTTGTTTCCGTGCCATTTTAAATTTCCTCATTTCAATCTTCGTAACCTCTCTCCACATCGTTTCGCTTTATTTCCCTCTAATTTATCTGCCGTATTTCACCTGTGTTTCTGTCGTTGAGTTTCTCGCCTCACCCCTTTTTTTTGTGTCAGTGACCTCGCGAGATATTCCAACCCCCTTCTTTTTCCTTCCCCCCTTTGACCTTTCACAAGGGATTTAAAGGTTGTGTTGCTGGGTGAAAAGTCAAGCTCTGGGTCACTTGTCGGTCAGAACAACTAGACACGTTCGGGGACATAGTTTTGGTAACTTATAATAATAATAATAATAATAATAATAATAATAATAATAATAATAATAATAATAATAATAATAATAATAATAATAATAATACCAAAATAATTTTAATGAAAATATAATACGATATTAACAATTATATAAACAAAACAGTCGCGATTATTGTAATTATTATTATTTCAAATATATAATTGTAATAATACAATAAATTACTCATAATAGCAAAAGTAAATAGTAATTAATACATAGGCCTATACAATATAGAAATAATACCCGCTTCAGTGGCCTAATGGTCTGGCGTTTCCTAAATATTTTTCCAATCGTCTTTCACGTAAGTTCGGGTAGATTACCTCTAAGATGCTACCTTCCTCATTCTTACCCCACCAGAGTAATTATATTATATGCGTATAGCCTGAACAAGTAGTAAGACTTGGTGGTAAAACGTAATATATTTAGCAATTACATTAAAATGCTAAAAGTATAATGGAACCGATAACATTGGATGCACAAATAGTACGTCCGATCTCGACCCAATGATTTAAAACTAATACATTAAAGTATTCAGGTAAACTTAAGTTCTTACTCGACTTGAATTAATTTCTGCTTAACTTAAATCATTAATAATAATAAGTATTAAAAAACATCACTGACGTGTGGCGATAAAGTTAAGTACAAACAGGAAATTTAAAATTTTAATTTGACTCTAACATCAATACATTTCTTTGTCCTTTAAACATATTTTTATATTACTAATATATTATTATTATAATTATAATTATTATTATTATTATAATTATTATTATTATCTTATTCAAGTAATTTAGTAAACATATGTACACTAGTTTTTTTGAAGACTCATACAATTTTTAAAGCTTATACAATTTGGAAACTAGCCAATGCCTACATGAAATTATCTATTAGTTTTGATAGGATATCAAATTTGACTTCTCAGAACTTAGAGAGAATATTTTATACCTTATGTATGTATGTATATGTACATATTTATATATACATATATAAATAAATACAATCACTTTTAGAATATGACTACTCACACAGTTATAATTTAAAATGAACTTTGAAATTTAAAAAAATATATATATCTTACTTACAGCATACCTATCACTAGATCTTGAACTAATGATTTATTTCTACAAGAGTCCTAGTTATTTGTGGTTGAACCCAATTTCCTAAGTTCCCGAGACCTATATAAGGCCACGGTAACCACTTATATACATTCCAATTTTCATATAAATACCTTATTAGAACGCTAGAAAAGCTACTAGATCTATTTTCATGTATTCTTACGTCGTCAGGTCTTGTGATATTCATTTGCCTTTATATTTATACTATATATATATATATATATATATATATATATATATATACAGTATTATCAAAACCTATTAAATAACACTAATAATAAAGGTTAAAATATGATCAATTTTGAAAGAACTTTTTTTTAATTTCTAAAAGGTCCTTTCTATGAAAATAGGGCTGTACTTTGACGTATACCTAAACAAAGACACGTCATAATCTCTAATCGCAACGAAAACTTTATACAATAACTCATTCTAGTCAGCCATTCTTTACTATCTGGAAACGTTCCTTTATATTAGCAATGTGTTTTTAGGTTGGTTGAACAAATTCACAAAGAAATACGAAAAAAAAATTAATCATCTTTTCAGAACAAGATTCATCGTATACACGTTTCAACTTGATATGGATATTAATTAAACGTTATTAAAAGTGTGTGTTTGCGAAAGCTTGCCTTCTGTCGTTAACAATAAAGCTGAACAAATTAAAAAAAAAAATCTTTTTAGAGTGTTATGCTTAGAAGTTTATAAACCCCTTCCTTTTCATAAAAAAAAATAGTTCTTCTAGTACACAAAATGTTACAGCTTGGAAATGTACCCTCAACTGCTAATTGAATTCTTTTCAGTTTTTTTTTAAATGTGTTTTTCTCTGCTTTATAATTCTATGAAATGAATATATTTTAAGACACATTCACGCCCAGCGATAACTTAATAAATGTCTTCAAATAAACCCTTCTAATGCGTTTGGCTATTTATTACGAGAAAAAATAATTGATACTAATAAATGAATGTTTATTAAAATATTTAATGAGAGCGCCATTTACCTCGAGAGGTAGCAAGTTTAACTTGTAAGTCTCCACTATGGCGTGGATTATAAGATAGGACCAAAGTGTATTCTCTAAACAAATACTGCTTTAGTCTAACTTTCATAGGAAGGGCCTAATAAGAAAAAACATACTACTCTACCGTCACTTATTCATTATACGTTGAGTCTGTCATATACAGTTGTCACTTTTGATATATTTTATTATCAACAATACCTATAAAATAGTACTAACAATATAGTGTCCGCCTACCTTAGCTCTGTCGGTAGCGTGTCTCTCTCTGAGCTAAGAGTCCCAGGTTCGATTCCTTGGCATGGACAAAAAAAACAAAAATTGGCAAGAAGTGGTGAATCAAAGGCCTGGGGATAGATGTTGTGTCTGTTCTAGATTTTTAAGTTAGTTTATAAGTCGTGCGCTTATATAATAATTTGGTTCAGAAAGTTCACGTTGAATATCTAAAATAAATGACATCAAAATAATTTATTAAAATGTTATCGATTTTGAGTGCCAATAGAAATATTTTGATTTATAAAAGCTCCTTCCTTTCGAAATTGGACTGTATATTTCAGAGCTAACGGAGTGGACACATACCTAATCGTTTTGTTACTTAGAAAATTGCATGGCTGTGAACTTGCATTTTATTATTTTAATTAATAAATTAAATATATGAACTTAAAAATATTAATATATGTTACACACTTGTTACAGTGGCTAATAAAGCTGCAACTTTTTATATTAGGGGAGTGGGGTCAAGAGTGGAACCTTTGCTAAGTACATAGTATTCCACCCCCCATTTCATATCTCATAGTGGTTTATTCATCCCCTCCACACTTCTGTGGGTGCATTTTAAATAAGAAATTTTCCACAATTAAGTCGTTAGTAAACTTTTAACTGAGCATTCTTAAATATTTATATAAATGTGTTTATTTACATATTTATAAGCAGATCCACTTAACTTTTTTCTGCAGATATTGCCTCTATTCGACTGTGTATTTTTCTCTTCACTGAGTGAGTGAAGCGAGGCTCTATTTTAACTTGACCATTTGGCATTTCGTCTTTCTGCCTCTCTGTTAGAATATTGGTTCCACGTAAACAGCCCAATTCGTGGACCAATTTTAAGGAAATTTAATTAGGTATCTCTTTGAACCTAGGAGAGACAACGTATTTGTATGGTTTTTGGATCTGGCTATCAGTTTCAAGATGGTGGCCACTCATAAATATGTATGTTTGTTTGTTGGTTTTTGCCACCATAATTGCTAAATTCATGGACACATTTTACGACATTTGACAGGGATATGCTTTGAACATAGGCTAAATTATGTTTGTATATAGTTTAACAGCTGGTTAGCTGGTCCATTATGGCAGCCACTCAAAAGGATTTATGTTTAATATCTTATCTCAAGTAATTTAGATATAGTTCTAAGTAAACATCGAGTAACTAGGGCATATTATTTTAAATTTTGAAACATCATGAGTAATAATTTGTTTTCTATATAACTTTTGCTGCACCTTTTACTAACCATTGTAGAAATAAGATGTTTTACAGGAATCATGTAGCCAGTGGCGGTTTCTAGCCCGGGAAATAACATTCTAGCCATGCTGCAAGAAAAACCTAGCCCCTAATTTAAGAGTCGCCGGCACACAAACATATAGAGCCATAAAAGCTTTCAAGTAAATTTTTCTTGTTTCCCTTATTGAACCACACAGGACCCGGGGTAATTTTTCTAAAGGTACACGAGAACAGTTTTTTTTGTTGTTTAATCAGGGGAACGATATTAGTGTTTTCCTGGGATTTCTTGTTCTGGAATCTCGGTTTGAAAGGTTTTAAATAGGCTTATAACACGGGAGCTGAGCTCTCAGTCGAATTATATCTGCTTGGCCTTTAACACTGGCATGCGTTCGGATAAATAATTGTAAATAACATTTTCAATTTTGAAAACTTGTATTTATTCGTTATGTGCATGCTAAATAAGGATGTATATAGAACGACATCAATGATTAATAAGCAATATAATTAATTGCCAGGATTAATTAACATAATAATTGTTAACTCTCTTGAATGCCACTCTAAAATTATATATAACAAGCACCATATATTAATTTTAATACTAGGGCAGTAATAATAGTTTAAATATATACTGTTTTTATTGATTTAACTATGTAAACCAACAAAGAACATCCACTGAACGATCCACTCCCAGAACTAGAATTAAAAAAATAAGTTTTCAATCAGCGCCGACCTACCTTCATTTGTTTTACATTTTCAGTTGTATAGAGGTTGGGTGCGTTACACTTGATCAACAAGGGAAATATCTACGCCAAATCCAAGTAGAAACTATGGTAGCTATATTTAAACATGAAATACAAAGATAAATCTTGAGGGTCAGTTTCATAGTCAGACTTAGTACGCCTCAAGTGCGGCGCTGTAATAAATACAGGACGACACCTACTTAGACCAGAACGGAATGGACCAATTTCATATGCGAAGCTGGCCCATTCCATTCGAGTTTAGGTAGGTGTCGTCCTGTATTTAGTTTATAGCTGCACTTGAGGCGTATTAAGTCTTACTACGAAACCGGTCTTATGAATATTAACAATAAAAACATGGAGGGAATAGTCTATTATTCACAGGAGCACTAGTTTAAAAAGTTTATGTTCAGATTTCACTGTAGTCATGATAAATAACTAACAACTGTTGAGATTATATATATGTGTAAAAATTAAACTAAACGTTTCTACTGAAGGTATATTGTATTTGTTTTGATATAAAAAGGTATGCCATAAAACTCGCAAAAAATGAAAGATCCTAACTGGCATTTCCTTCTATCCCATTTTTTTTAGAAACAGAATAAGAGTAGATTTAAAATAATTTTAAAAGTGATTATATACCTGCGTCAGTGGCCGCATGGTCTAAGGCACTACTCTTGCAATAGACTGACTGCCAATGATGGGGAGATCGAGGTTCAAATCTTAGTCGGGTGTACTAAGGATATTTTTTCCAAAATGGATTTATGCTCCCCCTCCACACAAATGCGGGTACACTTCATATAACTATAACATTTTTCGTACCTAATTGTGTTATTAGTACATGATCGTACAACCCAAACGGGTAGTAAGACGTGGTGCTAGAAAACAAATTAGCGTTTATTTGGGTCGAGGTTTGTAATCCGGTGAACGATCCTCACTCACTTGGATCAGAGGTGCTATACATGCGTTCAAACGTGACTGCGCTAGTCTTAATATGCATAACATGATGCGCTTGAGACAAAGCAGTCAATATTTTGTTGAATGAAATAATCACCTTAACGTATTTAATAATTAAATAATTAGAAAAGTGCATCCAAAGAGCAAATAAATTATAGCTCATAGTTAAATTAATATTAATCAACAAAAGTAATTGACAAACCTTATGGCAGTTTATAAAAGCCTTGTGCACACGATCATAAACACGTTCTTTTGTTACGACATTTGAAAGCGTTAGCGCACGTGTGTAGACGTAACGCTCGTTAACTTAGAATTATGATTGCAGTTACAGTTTCTCTAAGAATTTCATTTATTACACTTTTAATTGTAAATTATAACGTTTTGTGTAGAAAACAAGTGTTCTTGCACCCGTTTGAAGCCACATTTTTTCTCTTTGTGTCCTACATTCGTATTAAAATGTGTATTAAAGAATCATGAACAAAAGGAAATGAAAATTCATGGTGACCGAAATAGTGGATATGGTTTGTTTTTCGTGAAAAAAAAAGGCATGACCTACTTTTCAGAGTTTTTCGCTAACTAAACTATCTTTATAATATATTTGCGTTATATTTGTACTTTTTTTTCACCCCAGAAGTATTTAGGTAATAATGTCCACATTGTTCCCTCTATTTTGTTAAGGGTGTAATTCTTCTATGAATATTTTATCCAATTATACATATTATTCACAATAATTCTATTCAAACATAACTTTAACTTAATTTAAAATAAAAATATATTATTGAGAAATTGACAATTTTTTTATGTTACGAAGAATTAGGAATAATTAAAAATAAATCTATAAAATGTTAGAATAAAAATAAACTGAAAGCGGTAATCATCCGGACTTGACATTTTTATTGGAAGGCCTTGCAAATATTGAGGCAGAAATTGATATTAGCTGATCCCTTGGCCCAGTAACTGTATAACTTCTGTAAGGATTCCATTTAATTCAATATTATTAATGTATTGCTCGTTGAAATCAGACCAGGATCAACCATATATCCATAGTTTTAATTAATTTAGATTAGTTGAAAAATGACACCTGGACAAAGAAATCGAACTCGGGACACTGAGCTTAGTGCAGCACTTGTCTACCACTGAGCTATTTCTGAACATCTACCCCTCACGTCACAGCATTTTGATAGGCATCACCCTTCAAATATATAAATATTCAAGATTGAAGGGCATTAGTTTAGTCTAGTCTTACATAAACCAGTTGATTCTCACTCAACCGTGATGTTAAAGTCTACCGTGTAGGATGGATGGGCGATAATGTTAATACATAACCGTCAATCTGTAACAAAGGCAGACGGTAAAGTTTCTATCGGGAAGGTTGGCAGCCAATCGCCCGAAGGAGGTTCGTAGGATTGTAGACGCGCAGAGGCTCACACCCACATCTGAAGTTGGCACGAGTTTCGCTCGCAACTGCCTGTGGCAGTTTTTAATCAACGATCACTTTCATACGTCACGTCATGACTATTCACGGGCTAAGATTGTTAGTTAAGGACTTTTGAATAGTGAGAAGAGAGAAGAGGAAGCGCTTAAGAAGAGAAAGAATTGCATCAAAGAGATAGATACATATTTGGAAATGAATAGAGTACCTCATTGACTTTAGAGGTGACCATATAAATGTAGGATTATTTCTTTTTTCTCCTTGGGTGATCAAGATAAATATGTAATACTATCGTTTTCTTTGTGTGTTTGATTAAAGTTTTTTTTAAATCTTTAAAGTTGCTAAGTAGATAATGTAATGTTATAATAATTATGTCATGTTCTTTTCGTTACTACAGTCTTAAGCTTTCTCTTTGGATTTCAGTGAAATATATTTCCCCTGTAATTTCTCTTTGGATTTCAAATTGAAATCTATCTCATAATTTCTCTCCGTGGTTTTGAAGTTGGTATTTTTCCTTTCTGATCAAGTTAGACAAAAAACAAATGCATACTTTATTCATCCATACATTATTTTCAAAGATAATTTTCGTTGCTCGCGCGATTTAAGAAGCCAGTATTGCCAATTATATAAAAAAAAAACGCACTATTCACTCAATCAATGCTTATAATTTTTAAATTTAAATAATATGAGATGAGATATTAAAGGAAACACAATTTCAGTAGCTTCCATAGTAGACGAATAGAAATATTGCAAAACTATATAAGGGCCTACCTCCTTCTACCCTGAATGATAGAAAGCTTACCTTGCATGACTTTACTATGGGGGAAGCTAATTAGATAAGGTTATGTGTAATCCGTCAAGGTCATACTGCTAACTTTTAGGGTGAACGGAAAGTACTGCTATATCGTTCAGCCTTGGTTCTAAGAGTATCCCTGCCAGTTTAGTTAAAATATGTCTCTCCATTTGACAGTAACTATCGTGAAGCAAGATTTGAACAGAAAGACGAAATGCCAAATGGTCAAGCTAAAACAAATCTCGCTAGGCTCGGATAGTAAAAAATATTACTGAGGACACCAAACTGTACGACTTTCATCTTTCCCTCTCTTTTTCTCGTTCTAATATTGCTTTGACTAACGAGTAAGAAGCTTGATAAGCTTGCTAATACCTGTTCAGGTTATACGCAATATGTACTAATTACTCTAATGAGGTAGGTATGGAAAAGGATATTTTCCTTAAGGTATATACCCCAAATTTGCATGGAAGGAGGGTGGGAAAACAATTAGAAAAGTCACCCTCAGTAGGCCCGACAGGATTTGAACCCCGATTTCCATCTCATCGACAATCTAGTCTTTGCGAGAGCGATGCCTTAGACCATGCGGCCACCGAAGCAGGTTTGTATGGTGTTTTTAATCAGGGACCATAAGTATAAAGAAGAACACATCTCATTTTGGAAATGTTCGAGATGAGGTGCTGAAGGATAATTATAGAAGATAATGTGGACATATAGGGGGAGGCAGCCATGATAAATAGAGTAAATGCACCTACATTAGCGTGTAAGAAATGGGGATGAGAATCGCAGTGATAAGTCACAAATATATAACCACCATTAGAGCCTCAGCTGAGATTCAAACCTTACTTTCCAGTCACAGGCTATACTTTCTAATGTGATTATGATACGTTAACCTGCGTGACCACCAATGCAAATTATATAAATCTATACAAGGTTTTTATGGTGACCCAACTAGCTCTTAGGGGTAGGTAGGTTAGTGGTCAGAAGTTTGTCAACGCCTGAGGCACTACACGACGATCATGGGCACGCTTGAGGCCATGATGCTCTTAGGCTCCGTGTTAGATTATATCAGACAATCCCATGATCCCGGTAATTTGTTATCCGGGCGTTCAATATGAGGGCTGACGTCACACAAACACCTCGCATCACGAGATGGTATATTAGGAACGGGCCGACCTAATGTTCCTCCCGCCACCTCGGTCCTAATCAGGATGGAGGCTGAGACACTGCTTATCAATTATTCACCTGCACTTTGTCAGATTAGATCCATGATTGGCGCCCCCCGGACCGAGTATCTGAGGGGAAGGCATGAAGTGCTGAGAGTGAAGGGACAGAGAAGATTCGTATTTGGAATCATCTTCAGTATGTTAGTGTTCACCGCTGCATCTTAATACCCGTCCGAGATCTAGTGTTTAGTAATCCCGACAATGGAGAAGGGATGAGGAATTTTAGAATCAAGGGGAAATGTGTTAGCTTAAGTGTGGAGGGATGTTGGGGAAACTTTGAGGAGAGAGAAAAAAATATCTGCACACTTGGCTGGGATTAAAGCCCCTACCTTTCCGTCACTGACAAGCAGACGAGACGAACCTGCCGCTAAACCCGCGTGACCACAGCACATGAGGATGAAATTGGATAATTTGTAAGGTGAAAAGACATATCTTAACTTCCAAACTTTGTATTAACAATGTTAATGTCCGATTCAGAAGGAAGGCAATTTTTTGAACATCACAACGCTATTAAATACGTATACAGTAGATTTTTTTTAAATTTGAAGTCCAAGGGACAGTGGATATTTAAACAACTCTAAATGTCCAAACCTCGAAATAATCATTTGAATGAATATTTCCGTAGCTGGTATATATAAATCAATAGCCTCAAAGTATGCTACAGACATTTTATACATCCTTCCTTAACTCTAAAACCATTAGGTAATTATTACATAAGCATATAACCTGAACGTGTAGTAAGACGCGGTACTAAAAAAATACATTGTTAAGATAGCACAATCATTAAATCGGTGTGATATATTTTTGTGAGAAGCTGAGACAATTTAAAAATCCGAAATTAAATATGAAAACACTTTGAATTTTTTTGAATAGTAAAATAGAATAAACAGTTTCTAGAAATTTCATGACGTAATTTTTATTCTAATACAATATTTCCAAATTTGGTTTTAAATAAAAGTGATGCCGAATAAAACAACAACAGCCTGTGATTAAAAAACACCAAGTGAAGGCTAGGGCCATTCTAGTGTTTGTTTTACATAAACTTGTTCTTTTTAAATAAAACACGGGAGCTCCGGTATGGTCCATTAGTCCCCTCCCCCCTCAGGAAAACCTTTCTACGATGGACGACGAATGATTTGCATAAATGAATGAGCACGATGCGTATCTCCCAAGTGTATGTGTGTGTGTGTGTGTGTGTGTTTAGAAGTTTTAGCTCAGTAATTACACCGTCCTATTCAAATGTTTCCAGGAACACACTAATACTGTTACATACTGTTTACAGAAAACTTTTTAAATACCCCAAAACCTTGTCCACGGATCTAGTAGCTCTCTCCGTCCAGCTTGTCCCTTCGCCTGCCTTTCTACATCCTTCAACAGTTTGGTCTTTCATCAGGGACCAACACAGTGGAGTTAAACGAGTTCATTCTGTATCAACCCCCTCATTCTCCTCTTACCCCCTCTAAATTCCCTTTAAACCATTCCTCGAACAGTCAAAACCAAATTACTCGTATATACCTTGCGGTTCACCTCGAAACTAACGACAGCTTTTGTTTGAAGTTTATGTTTACCAAGTTGTTTCGTCAGAATAATGTTGCTAATAAAGTTATTTTGTTTAGGTTAGTTTTTTTTATTGAAAAAATCTTAATTCTTATGTATATATTCTCTTAGCACATATCTAAGGCGTCATTCTCTTGTTAAACTGGCCTGTCTGTGACGGTAAGATTGGGGTTCAAATCCCGGTCGGGTCTTATGAGGGTTGTTTTTCCTAAATGGTTTTCCCCTCTTCTTTCACGCAAAAGCGGTTAGATTACCTTCTAATACGCTTCCTTCCTTATATCTACTCCATTATATTAATTATAATGTATGCGTGAAACTTGGACAGGTAGTAAGACGCGGTAATAAAAAAATGTTAACACAAAAATAAAATGAAAAGGCAGAGTATTTATTTTTGTGCAACATTGTGTGACTGACTACCTGTCCGGAATAGCGCGCAGCTTATTCCACTAATAGGATATAGAAGTTAAAATATAGAGGAAATATAACTACTTGGTTGGAGGAAGTGTGTAAAACAATTTACGAAAAATCACACTAAATATGCTCGGCAGGGATTCGACCCTCAATCGCCTCGTCACCGAAAAAATTGGACTAAACAAGCCCACAAATTGTGGTTGGAAAACATATTAAGAAAATATGATAATGACCAGGGCCCGGGCTATAATGACCTAAAAATTATCAAAAATGAACAAAACTCACAAGTGACCTAAAAATATCAACAAAAACTTTAATGTATGCACATGATTAAATAAAACACGATCTTTACAAATTTAAACTATATATATAAACTTAATGAAAAGTCTTAAACAACTAAATTCTTTCATTCTGCTAATTAATATATTATAGATTTACAAATATTTTTCTTCATAAGTAATAGCTACCCCTCCAAACGCAACCCTCTCCAGCCTAGTATTAACGTCTCATCAGGAGTGTGTATTTTACAACCAAACAAGCAAAGAGGATACAAAGCTCATTCGCAACCTGCATTAACTTCTCACACCGACAGATGTGAGTTGGAAAAAATTGTGTTAAATATTAATGTATCGATAAAATATAAATAGTATTAAAATATACTTATTCAACATAAATTCCTAAAATGACCTAAAATGCCTAAAAAATGCCTAAAAATAAGATTAAAACCAAGAAAATATTACCTAAGAACCCAAAATGACAAATTACTAAAGAATGATATATTAAAAAACTTCTCCAAACTAGGGCATCGTGAACATTATTTGTAATGCACCAAAACAATGATTACATGTCATCAAAATCCGGGGCCCTTCTTTATGACTAATTAGTATTCCGATGCTAGTTAATCTGCTGACATAACGTAATTTAGTTGATTGTTTGAAAAAAATCTAAATCGAACCTACTTCTAGAGTTGTCTAGGGCGTCACTCTAGCAATATTTTGATTACCGATGACGAGAGATCAGGGGTCGAATCTTTACAGATTTATATCCTAAAACGCACTCTTACATATAGTACCATTTTTATAAGAAGGACCTTTTATAAAATAAACACATTTTGCTGTCAAATTGACACTATTTTATTATTGTTATTTTAGTATCTTTCAAAAGTTAGAGCTGCAATTAACTGTCGTAGCCCACCCCACCTCGCGGGCAAATCTTCAGGATGGCTTAGTAGGTTTTCCTAGGTAGTGCCAAATAATTGTGTGGGTTAACTACACACACAATATAATTGCTGAGGGAACTGCAGGTCTTAAGGAGAAAAGCTTTCTATCTTTGCTCTCTCTCAGTTAATTATTGCCAAATCTCCTTATTTCATTTTTCAGAAGGTGGTGTGCTGGGGTAAGAAGAAGCTACTGGCAACCTTGACGAACCAGTGTTGTGAAACTTGTCTTATATTTGAGGGGAGATCGACAAGACAAAAACGAGAGAATGACACCGCTGTTTACCAATAGTAACCATGTGGTTCCCTCAGTGATGATATACATATGTGATGTAGTTGAATAATATAAGTTAAAGTGTTCGAGAAAGGTCCCCACTGCTGTCATCAGTGTCCTAGCGTTCTACAGTCACCTCGCTGACCTGGCCTTGATGTTCGTATCTTACTTTTAGCGATGGCTAACTATGCTTAAACTATAAAGTGACTCTAAGGGTTTCTAGGCTTTTGAGAAGTTGGTGGTCGGGAGGAGGGGGTTTCAATCTCCCCTGTGTAGTGTAGGACTCACCACCCGGAATATTTTCTAGGCTGGTCATCGATTAGGCAGAAACGGTATGCAAGACACTAGAAGACCGACCCCTTCCGATCTCCCTCTGAGTTCATATTCATTACCAATAGTTGCTTTGCAAGTTTACATAACACCTCTTAAAAACAAGAAAGAAATAATATATCTGCTCGTGACTGCTGATGCAGAACAAATGTCGATAGCGGTTTAGATTATGTCAAACCTGTGCACTTTTTGTAAGACTAAATATGCCAATCTATGACATAGCATTGTAACAATTATATTTTACACATCCCTTTTGATCAATTAAAAGAGATAATCATGTCTAATACAACTTAATAATATAATAAATTTATTTAATATATATTATATTTCGCTATAAATATCTTCGTGGTGCAACATCCTTCTGTCTCTCTTTATCAGACACCCAGGCAGAATCTTCTAGAATGACAATGAGGTAGAAATGAAGGACGATTGCTTCACATTACTCAAGTAATATTCTTCTAGAAGCCAAAATCTTGGTAAACAACCCTGTTGGAAAATGAATGAGAGCGGTCGCATAATAGTCACCGAGCAGTCAGGACCTAAGTTCGTCAAGAGAAAACAAATACATTTTTTATTAATCACCAAATATGAGTCGTCAGGACCACCATTATTATGCGTCGGTCACCAGATTGCATCAATTTTGATCCAATCCTATTTTGATCATCCCATTTCCCTAAGAAGTAAAATAGCGTGTGTGAAATCGGCTAGCATATTCACCCTGTCCAGTACAGAAAAAACGCTGAGTAAATACTTGATTAAAAACGTAAGTGATTTCAATTACATCCTAAAAATGGGTAACATCAACTTAATATGTATAATATCATGAACTCATGAACTGTGAATAGTGAACCCTACCACTACAAAAGATGTTGCACGAAAGAACGATAGGTTGGTCAGTACCCAAGACGTGAATCACACTGCGACATTACTTGACGTATGAATACTTAAAATTATATCTAGTAGCTTTTCCAGCTGTCAGCTTAAGTTTTTTCTATACATATTGAACCATAGCTACTGTCAGTGTTATGGAGCTCCTTCAAAACATGTAATTGACAAAAAAAAAATATTCTTGCAATTTTTTCGAGTGAATGTAATAAAATTACTTTTAAAATATGTTTCATATCCCCTCCCCCTACCCCCTCCCTCCCTCTCCCCCAGAAATGTAAAACTATTCCATTTCACATACTGTGTGCGTGACGTTTTTAAACCGATCGGTCTATAGCATCTCCTTTCAGGAGAAGATGATCTTTTTTTATGATCCCTAACGTTCGAATTTCTGCCATTTTGATCCACGTACAAAATGAACCATAAAACTCTAGCGCTTTCATTTAATTTTTTATGCTACTTTTGATTTGTATAAAAGTCTTGGTTCCATGTATATCAGAGTAAACATCTATTCTCGTGATATAATGGTTACAAAGATTCCTTAGATTACCATTCTATTCCAGTTGATGTCGAAATCGTATTTGTATATTGGTTAATTGGTTAGTTTTTTTATCATCCGAGATAAATTATGTCTACCAAATTACCTAGGGGAAAGAGTTAACTATTGCAAATTTTATATTTAGTTGTTCGGTTATCGCAGATGTTAGTGACTACTTAATATAATGGGGTAGGAAAGGGAATTGTTTTAAAGAAAATGTGCCCACAGTAGCCTACATAGAGTGTTGAGAAATATAAAAAACATTACTTCTCAGCTTATTATCCGTATGGGATAAACACTTTGTTTTAGAGTATGAATGAGGCAGTTATAATTGTACAGAAACTAAATGTACACACATTTGCGCTGGGGGAAAGTGGGAAACAATTTAATAAAAATCATCCCAAGTTAACCCGAATGGGGTTTGAACCCCAATATTGTAGTATTTTACGAGAGTGATATGTTAGACCATGCAACCACCTATACAGGTAACTCAATTGCTCCCAGGCAGAACTCAAACCCTGTCCTCTCCAAATACAATGAGAGTTTAACGTATTTGACCATTCGGTCGGCCTCCCCTACCCCCGAGGGTGTTTAACTGTTAGAGCTTTATCCTGATTGATCACCCCCACCCCCGCCCACTTTTACGTAAATGTACTCAGGGCTCGGATCTTCCGTTAATAGTAAAACACCGGATATCCATATTAGTTCCAAATTTAGGAACTTGTAAAACAATTTTGACATTTAAAAATACATATAAATATATTGATTTTTAAAAGGGGTGTGTTAATGCTAACTTTACGAAGCACCTAATTAGACCATATATCGTTAAAATCCTTAAAGAAATTACCTAACTCTAGAACAGACACAACATCCTGTCCTCTTACCATCCATTAATTACTATCGAATAGGAAGCCCTTAAACCACCTACGATAGTTTTTCATCCGTTCTAGGAATCAAACCTAGGACCCTTAACTCAGTAGACAGAATCGCTGCTAATTTAATTGAGCTGTCAGATCAGTATAAACATAACAAATGTCATATAATTGCTTATAGTTTAACAAGAGAATAATTAATATTAAGAATATATATATATATTTAAATGTTTGAAAGGTCTAGAACACACATTAAAACACTGGACTAAAATTTTATTCCTTACATATTCTAAAAAGATGCCAAAATTAGCACGAAACTGCAAAACTTACGGAGTGAAGGATAATAAAACTGCCTTATAAAGAGGGGATAGTAGAAAATGTACTGCAAAGAGACTCTTAGATTTTTTTAATATGGATAAAAGAATGGTTAAAAAAAAAGAGAAGAATAGAGTAAAATAAAACATTATCATTCCTTTCCTGGGACAATACTATTCTTACGGATCGTCTTTGGACATGAGGTGTCTTCCCTCAGGCACAATTTCTTGAACTCCGGCGCGCGGTCAAGCGGAACTTTATGTTACAGTGTTTACATCGGGGATATAGCATCCACGAAAACAAGAGATGAGAGAGATGCAGAGAGAGTAAATTAAAGCAACAGAGAGGAAGAACAATAATAGAAACATGGAAAGGAAGAGAGAAGTTCAGATAAAAAAAAAAGACAAGGACATATAAATATGAGACAGACAAAAGAGGTGGACAAAAATAGGGTAGAGGGATGGTGGCAGATATAAAATAAAGAAGAAGACATGCAGACAGAAACAAAGAGCGAGTGTAACATTGCAGCATCATGGGTTTCGATTCTAGAAACTATAGAATTTCTGTAGCTCAGTTTTGACCTGACCTCAACCTCCTCACCAACCCTCCCTCTTTTACCCCCGAGGGAACCATCGCGATATCCCACGGGATTTAGTCCAGAACCCCCTCTATCTCCTCCTATCCCGCAGCAATACAGGAGCTGGGATAGTATATAAGAAAGGAAGGGAGAGGAGAAAGAGACGGAATGTTCCGAGGCCGATCAGATTACGGCCACAGGGGTTTGGGGTTCGTTCCTTACCCACGGTTTCTTTAAAGCCTAAAAAAAAAAAAGTTTGAGAGCCACTACGCGGAGAGTCTGATAGCGCAGGACCGAGAAGAAGAATTGGAACAAAGACCTAAAGTGGAACTTTGTAAAGGAATGATAAAAAAAAGAAAAGAAAAAAAAGAGTAGTGAGGAAAGTTAATCTTAAGAGAAGAACTAAGACAAAAAACAAGAAAGAGAAAAAAATGGAGTAAAGAAGAAAGATTGCGGACCTCCCTAGTCGATTTTAATGCAATTACTCTAGATGAAGATGTAATTGGTGACCGACGCCTTTAAGGTTCGTTGTGAGTCTGGGAGAATAATGGTTATGGGAAGAGTAATACGTATTTCCCATTGAGGAATGTAAGATAGTCACCACGCGATCTATCGCACTCAATACATTTCTTATGCGTCCCTAATACCGATGCCGGGGTGTTTTTTTTTTACGGAAATATGTGTACGCTTTAAATAAATTGATTATTGAGTAGTACATAGTGTGTATTAATAGGCCATTATGCCCCTGTATATGACTGTTCAAGTGATCAGCCAAGGTTTAAGGTAACCTGATTTGATTCTGCGTTGCTGATATTAATTATTTATAGTGGTCCATTCTTCTATCCAACAAATAAACTTTTAGACAGTAAATTACGCTGCTATGTATTACATGGTTTGCCAGTGACATGGAAGCAAGGATTCGAATCCGGTCGAGTTTTGTTGCGCTGTTGTTTTTTTCAAAGTTTTCTACTCTACCTCTCCGCAAATGTGGGAAAATCGTACTTTTATTATTCCTATTATAGTAGGTTTATCAATATGCCGGATGCTAAGTGAAATATGGATCTCACAAAAAAAGGCAATACAGCTGATGTTGTAGAGTTAATTTGTAAGTCGTGAACTTCATTTTATATTATAGAAAGTGTATATTAAATGATTCAATCGATAATGACAAATCCAATTAAACTTTATACACATTACAATAGTAAATCAAATATTTCCAAATAAATACGAACTAAAAATTAAACAAGGAACGTGAATTTATTGGTTTATTTTTAATATAAAAACATCTACTTAGTTTACAGTTAGATGAAATATTGAAGAATCTAAAAAATATCTCAACATCTTTCTTAATTACCAAGATGATCGATACGTGCTCGCAAGATGTAATTAAAACTAAGGCCTACTCACTTCTTGCTACTCATCAAGTCAGGGCAGCGAAAAGATAATAATTAAGAAATATTTAAAACCTGTGTGTAAGCAGATGCCGTCGGATATTTGTAATTACTTTTTTTTAACCCCCGCGGTGCTCATTTTGGAGATATTTAATTTGTTGATGGTAGTATGGAAGTTATTCCGATACTCATTTTCTGTTTAAAAGATAGATCGTACTCTCAGATGCAATGCCTTACTTGAAAATCTCACACACGGCTATTCATAGACAGAGCCTTGTCTGACACCTAACAAAGCTACTGACATCTACTTTCATGTATTCATACATCAACTAGTGCTGTCACTTTTGATAGATGAACTAAATAATATTTAAAAAATGACCCTAGCAATATAATGAAATGTTATCAATGTCCACCACAAAAAATGTGTATTTTATAAAAGGTACTTCCTGCTAAAATCCTATTGTAGAATACATTGGGCCATTAAGATAGCTTCTGATGTATTTGAGTAAGAATAAGAGGGTTTCGGTGTAGAATAATTAACTAGTTTACGGGTATTTAATCACAAAGTGTCACCAGCCACAAATGTAAATGTAAAAATAAATGCTTCCAGTTGAATCACTTTGTACAGAGAAATAATTCTGGAAAATGTTATTTGTTTCAAGACAAAATAGGTATTTGTCGCTAATAATCCCGGCTCGTAAAAATAAACTAAAATAGTTTTTTTTAAAAAACCAACACCTTTTACGGCTTTTTGTTATATTTACAAAACTTATACCGTTACTAAAATTATTTTTTTATTTTTATTTATTATTTAAAAAATATATTAAGCTCTCTTCTCAAATGCGACTTTTTGTATCAACAAAATAAAAAGCAAACTTCCCATATACTTACACTTTTCATGACGATCCGCCCCTCTGTTTAAGACACAGTAAGGCGCTAATTGATACTCTCCCCCCTGTAAACTCCCCTTACACCCAAACCCCCACTCTTCTCATCAAGGGTAGAGAGTGTAGTCCATACTCCCTCTTCCTTGTCCCCTTGGAAAACTCCCCCACTTTAGCATCTGATAGCCAGCATTGCTTACAGAAGCTCACCGTTCACTAGCATACTAATGGTGCGCCGCGGTCGTTGTAAAGTAACCCCCTCCCCCTTTCTTCTGTATCTACGAGGAACCATTAAACCCCCCTTGGGAAGGGTGAAGGGAACAGAGGGAAGGAGATGAAATGATGCTGCTTTGCAAAGACGTGACCTTGTTTGCTTTCAGGAAGCGATGGTGTTTCTATTTTTTATGATCTCCGTCGCGTTTATTTTTTTTTTTTTTTTACACTCTTTGTAATGAACTACTTCAGGTAAATTTATTGCCATATTTCTAAGTCTGATACGCGGGAAAGTTTACAATCAAGAAGTTGTTTAGGTGTTGAAGATCCGGGTTTATGAAACACGTCAATTTGTTTCATGTGCCCGGGCTGGGATTTGAAAACAGGGCATTTTATATTGATGAGTACGTTAAGTCAAGGATATGAGATGGTTTGAATCTTTGTCCGAGCACATTTTTCAATTATTTAAAATATATATATATACACTTCCTTTACTAAACCAGAGTTATTTCGACTGTAAATAAGAATTATCTGTGACAAGAAAGTTCTAACCTTTAATGCTTATCTAAATATAATTGTAATAATTATCTATAAATAGGCCTTATAATATTTATAGGAAAAAAAGAAACTCCATGGATTCAGCTCGTAATATAGCCATACCAACTGAGTGGCCACCGTATGTTGGCGAAGATAGTGCCAAAATCTGTGGATAGAGGATGTCATGTGGGCAGCAAAACGTACGTTCCAGCTGATAATCTCAGTTTCTTAGCCCCCAGCCGTTACATTTTCATTCAAGTTTCTCCTCATTTGTTATAAAAAATTAATCATGCATAAACACTACGTATATTCTACAGTTGCACACCCAAATAATATATTAAAAGGGGAGGAAGTAACATATTCTAGAAATTATATTATTATTAATTCTGATTTTTGGGAGCACCTTCAATATCACGTCATAAGGTTGGACTTAAAATGTAGCCTAAACATTCTTCTATGCTCTCTATGATAGTTTTACTTAAAATATTTTAAGATTTTATTAAAAATATCTATCTACCCACTTCGGTGGCCGCATGGCCTTAGATGTCACTCTTGCAATAGCCTAGACTGCCGAGGAAGGGAAGACGGGGATTAGATCCCGGTTAGGTGATTTTTCCTAAATAGTTTTCTGCTCTCCTTCCAAGCAAGTGTGCGTGCACTAAACAAATCCTTAACATATTAGTGTAATTAGTATTTAGGTGTGTAACCCGAATGGGTAGTAAGACACGGTGCTAATAATAAATGTGGCCCGATTAGTTGGGGACGTATAAAGCCTTACTTGCCCCATTCTACCCAACGGTGCGTGCCCCCCTGATAGCCTATGCACCACTATAAAAGCCCAAGACAAAATGTCCGTATGCACTGTTAAATTATTCCATACAAATCTGGAAGAGTTCCAAATTAATAGCTAGATTTCCTTTCTTTAAATTTATATTACTTTGTCCTCCCGAGACAGCTTTATGTTGGATATTATTTTTTGGAATAATATGCAAATAAGTTGTTTGGGATGGTATTTTGTATTGTTTTATTTTTAATGTAATATTTTCACTGTCCTATATTTTTTTACGTAGACAGTGATGGGAAATTTGTGCTTGAAATAAAATTCAAATGAGCAATTTTTGAACTAACGTTTGATATATTTTTATTTTTGGACCTAGCTTGTTGTCCGTTCTCTACGCCTTACCACACGTCCGGACTTTAAAGGAGGATAAAGGTAGATTTTACAGGAAATATACCTACATTAGCGGTGAAAGAAGAGTGAAAAAACATTTTAGGAGTAATTACCTTCAGTACAACCGTATCAAGAATTGAACCCCAAACCTACCCATTAAGGGCAAACCATAATATACGAGCTTGACGTTTAGTCAGTGTATCCATATATGAGGGTTGTAAATAATATAAAACCATGACCCTAGGTCACAGACAAGTAAGAAATAGTCTTTCAACTTTACGGGAGTTCTGATGCGCTCCTTTTGCCAGCTTGAGTCCTTCACCACTGGACCTCGCTAGTGTCATTGCTGGGTGATGATAGGACTAAGCGCAGTGATACTAGTGGTGAAGGACTCAAGCTTGCCAAAAGGAGCGCAACCATTTTTAACCTGGTGATTGAGTGTCTGTGTATATTATTTGTCTGTGCCCTAGGTTTTTGTAAATTAGTAATTTTTTTAGCTTCCCTTTCCATTCCTCGTGGGACTTAAAAAAAGTCAACATGTGTGCCGCGGGAATTTGGGGAAAGATCAAAAAGAAGCGAAAAAAAATTGAAGAGTAAAAAAAATATTTTTAAAAATCTTTATCAAAATTAATTTTAAGAATAATACAAGGACAACTAACTATTGAGAATGTTAAACACAATCTCAATATTAGTTTTTTTTCCTCTTAAAGAAATCGATGGTGGGTCTGGACCATTTTGTTACCTTGCTCAGTGTGCCATGAGTTGAAAAAAACTGGAAAATTTCTGGTCTAAGGTGTCATTCTCACAATAGACTGGATTACTGATAGCGGGAATATCGGGATTTGACGCCCGGTCGGGTATACTATGGTAGGTTTCTCCTACGTGGTTTCCCTCGCTCCTTCTACGCAAATGAGAGTAAATTTCCTTTAACTTATACATTCCTCATCCATATTTTATTAGTGTGAATATAAGGATGACCAGAACGAATATTAAGACGTGATGCACAAATACTATATTACTAATTAAACAAGTACCGGTATAGATGTTGTGGGAATGTGTCAGACTAGTTTCCATCCTAATATAGATGTTGTGGTGATGTATCAGACTAGTTTCCATCCTAGTATTGATGTTGTGGTGATGTATCAGACAAGTTATGTTCCATCCTAGTAAGATGTTGTGAATAATGTATCAGACAAGTTATGTTCCATCCTAGTATAGATGTTATGGTGATGTATCAGACAAGTTATGCTCCATTCTAGTATAGATGTTGTGGTGATGTATCAGACAAGTTATGTTCCATTCTAGTATAGATGTTGTGGTGATGTATCAGACAAGTTATGTTCCATCCTAGTATAGATGTTGTGGTGACGTATCATACAAGTTATGTTCCATCCTAGTAAGATGTTGTGAAGATGTATCAGACAAGTTATGTTCCATCCTAGTATAGATGTGGTGACGTATCATACAAGTTATGTTCCATCCTAGTATAGATGTTATAGTGATGTATCAGACAAGTTATGTTCCATTCTAGTATAGATGTTGTGGTGATGTATCAGACAAGTTATGTTCCATTCTAGTATAGATGTTGTGGTGATGTATCAGACAAGTTATGTTTCATCCTAGTATAGATGTTGTGGCGCTGTATCGGTCCAAACAAACCAGCACAAGTTCTCAAGCTGTGACACCAACCCCCAACCCCCCCCCCCCACCTCGAGAAAAACTTGCGTTTTATTTGCAATAAGAGAAAGGGCCCCCCCCCCCCCTTCTTTTTTCCTAGAACTGGCCGGAAAACTTCGTGATCAGGCTTTCTAACAGAAAAACAAAACAAATACTCGCTTCCCATCCTTCTACATCTTTTTAGAACACCCCCTTACTAACCAACGGAGAGGGAAGAGATTGTGGGAGGGCTTGAGAAGTTTTTTAACCAAGATTCCTGTCATCAAATATCCTAGTTCCTTATTCCCTCCCCTTCTCTCCCACACCCCTATCAAATAAGTTTTTTTAATAACCATAAGTTCCTCTTCAATATCCACAAAAGTGCGATTTTCGCCACCAATTTTCCCCGCACATGCAATCTTCGTCAAGTTAACACTTTACTTATAAATACTGACATCAAAAGTTGACGGAAGAGGGTGACGCAATCTTCTGAGAAAAGTGAGTCAACTTTGGATCGTTTGTAAAAATTCTCCACAGCCTGAAAAAAAAAATCTAGCTTGTTAAAATTATTTTAAGTATTTTCTAGCAACATACCTAAATATATTAGATAACCTTTAATTGATCACATTAAGGCGATTTGACCTTTTCATCTGGCGTGGAAATGCAGAGCTATGGGAACTAACGGATATCTTCAAGAATTTTTATTGTTTTGCAGTTTTATTTTCAGAAACGGTTTGTTCAAGAATAGAAGCATGTTGATTAATTTATACTTTTTATATATACACTAACTCTATAATTTTAACAGTGATCGAATAAAGATAAAATTGACATTTTTCAAAAGAAAACTGCCGGTTTCATAACAAACAAAAAAAAGAAGAAAATCTAACAATTAATTAACATTGACACATTATTTTAGAAGGGATGTTGAGAATATTAACATAAAAATTTTACTCATTTTTGAGAAAAGTGATATTTCCAAACGTATGGACTTTCCGCAAGACCTGTCTGGTACCTAGCGCCATCTACGTTTTCCGTGTTTAATCTGTTCTTGTTGGCGCAAAAGATACTTTTGTAGGTTGTGAAGCCACGCCACGCCTTTCACCCTCCCGACCCCCATCCCACAAAATAGGTTTTAGATTTGTATTCGAAAGGGCCAAGGTCCTTAATAAGTGTGTAGAAACCTTTTTTTTTTTCTATTGTAATTTGTAAAGGAGCGGTTAGCGACATCTTTTAAGCACCGCGTCTTACTATCCGTTTAGATTATACGCATATGTAGGCCTACTAATTACGATAGTGGATTAAGGATTAGGAAGGTTGAATTTAAAGGAAGTGTACCCACATTTGAATGGAGGGATAGTGTGAAAACCATTAAGGGAAAACGAACCTCAATACATCCGACCAGGATTGGAATTCCGATCTCCCTTTCATAGGCAGTCAAATCTATTGCTAAAAGTAAGGCCTTTTATCATGCAGACCACCGAAATAGATTTTATTGAAGATTTAATCTAAGCGTTAGGGGTGAGAGAATGAAAATTAGAGGAAGTGTATATCCACAGTAGCGCGTACAGGCAATGGAAAACTCCAAGTGATAAATCACATGTGGATAAAGCCATTCTCGAGTGTATACACGTTCGAGATACTAACTTTAGCCTCCCTGTCACTGTAAATCTAGTCTAATACGATGTTGACACCTAAAGTTCATTTGACAATAATAGATTTATTACACTATTCTAACAAACTTATAATTAATTTTAATCAATAAATAGTTATTCTTTTATCATAAATCTTTACATCTCACGATATATATGGGTCAAACTTGCTATTTTATGTTTTTCATGTATTATTATTATTACTAGCACCGTGTCTTACTATCCGTTCGGGTTAACGCACTTATGCTAATGTGCAATGATAGGGTGATTGTGAGATGAAATGGAGGACATACAGTTTAACGTGGGATCCGAACCACGGTGGAGGCCTGGCACTCCACACATTCACAAGTTGTGATTAATACACGTCTTGTCAGAGGTGAAGGAAGGGTTTGGTAATCAGATAAATCTGTGCCAGAGCCAAGGATTGAGCTCCGGACTCCCAGCACAGAAGTCTGACATCTTACTCTTAGACCACCAGGTCACCGACTTTTTAATATAACATTATTATCTATATAATCTAATTACAATTTTGTGTGTCTTTAAACACCCTCCATAAGTCCCTAGATCACCCAAAATCCCAGCAGGATATAATAAAGATATTTTTTCCTAAACGTTTTCCCATTCTTACTTCACTCATTATGGTTATATTTCCTTTAATTAAAACCTCTTCATCCCTAAATTTTTTTAATAGGGTATAGGGATTAAATATAGAGTTTAAGTGGAAATGTACCCAAATTTACGCGTGACTAAAGGAGTGAGGCATTTATGGGGGGAAAATTTCCCTGACGGGATTCAACCACCCAAACTTTCATTACTGGCAAACTAGACTAGAGGAGCGCAGGTATTAGTGTCATTAAACGCAAAAAGTTTTGACGGGTCGTTAGGTCTCTTGGATAAAAATATTGTTTTGCACTGTTGTAACAAAATGGAAACCCTCTACGGAGCACTATTTTCTTACGCGAGACAACTAAACTTTTTTCTTCTCTATTTTTCTCACTCTAAGAATATGTGTTCTCTATCTCCCTAGCCCCGTCACCAGCAACAATATATAGCTGTAGAAACAAAACACAGCAGTTCCCTGGTCGGACGTCCGAAATAACTAGAAATGGAATTGAAGACCGGTCGTGCATGGTCCACAAAAGTTTCGTTTATTTTTTATTTTATTTTTGCGTTCATTTCCAAAGGGAGCCCTTGTTCAAGCGGTTGATCTATGACCACCTGTTCTTCTGGACACTAATATGCTGCAGGACCCGGAAAAAATAAAACTAAGTTTGGAGAATGCTGAAATAAAAATATTGGTTATAAAAATACAGTTCGTTGCAAATGTGTCTTAGTTAAGATTTGTTAGTTCTTCTTGTTTTGTTTTTTTTAGCACTTTTAATACAATATGTTATTTTATTTAATAAAGTTAAACAAGTTAGAAAGAACTATATACAAAACAAACTTTTTTTTTCAGTGGTCAACATTGATGACATTTTACTAAAATTAATATTTGTGCACATCCTCTTAATACCTATCTACATACTAACACTACTGAATTAAGGAGTAGAAGTAAGGTAGAAATTATAGGAAATGCACCCGAATGTTCGTGGTAAAGAGGGTGTAAGTTTTGGAAAATCCATTCTTAGTACACTCGACAGGGAGGGATTATAGCTCCGACCTCTTATCACCATCAAACAAGACAAAACGAGTTTGACGCCTCAGCATGTGTCGCTGCCAACGGAGGATTCACTAGGTCATTTAATACGTATTATTATATTCGTATTGAAACTATAGTCGCATTGTTTGCAACTAAGGATCACATGACCTTAAGTATGAATATTATGAAAGTAGTGTTAGTAATATTTATTAACTGTTCGATTATCTCCTTCCTATAATGATAACACTACCTTTAGCTTAACTATATATGACCAACTTAAGTGGTCACATGGTTGGTCTAAGTTGCATTTGACTGGAATGAAAATGTCGGGAAGTTAAAGATTATAATCCTAGTCAGGTGTACTGAAGGTATTTTTTCCCACTCTAATTCCACATAAATTTAGGCACATTTAATAGACCCTATAAATTTAACCTTTCTCATCCCTAACCCAATAATGCATATACATAATGTACCGTAGCATGTGGGATCCCCCCTCACTGGTGAACAGGAGACAGAAAAACAATGAAACAAGTTTTTAAACATGTGTACCATTTGACCTTCTTTACAAGTTATAGTAATGTTTGTATTCCAGTCATGTGGAGCTGCTTAACATTAATCAAAATGGTCGCCTGCATTCATGTCATAGAATTCCGCACTATTTAAATAATTACAGGTATTTGGAATAACCCATAGAATATACCGGTACCTAATCAACAGGTGAGAGATAACGAGTATGGTATACAAACAGCTAATAAGTTTTTTTGAGCGAAAAAAATCCGTAGCACTACTTCCTTCGCAAGAAAATTAAGAACGTCAGTCCCTTGTTGATTGTGGTAAAAGAACCCTGGAAGGCATGTGAAAATACCCTTCCTTGTGAAATTGGTATAATCAGTAAGCTTAGAAAAGGCGCGTTAAAAACCTCAAATAAATAAAATGAGAATTTTTAATGAATTTTCATTGTATCCTGTCCACCCCTGAAGTGGATCTCACATGTTACTATACACCCTGTATAGGTGGGTAGCGTGATTGGGTGGTAAAATGCAGTTCACAAAAATAAAAAATAAACTACCAGGAGGGGTAAGACAAAACAAAAAATACATAAGATTTCACGGGAAGCTATAACGGATATTTCATTTTCGAACTACCTTACTGAGGATCGAATGCAGGACCATTAGACTCCCCTGATGGTAACCTCAAATAAGAATACTGCTATATCTAGGTCAACAGGGGATGTTGATAATTTATTGTATGCACGACGGAGGTTGCAAGGGTAGGATGTACGGCACACTGAGCACTCGACAGCCAGTATGAATACACCACTTGATGTATGTGTTGTCTCGTTATTTATAATGACAGCTCTACAATTAACTGATTAATATTATTTTTATCTGAAGTTATTCATACCTAGTGCGCATTTCAACGCTCCTATTAGCCCCCCAGTACTGTTCCATTTGACGACAACAAAATGCAATTGATTGATGTATCGGTTCTGTTCAGAGTTTTGTTCAGTTGAATTGAGTGGGTGCCATTTGGATGAAACGTTTTACCTCATATTAAACTATTACCCAGTGCGGTTGTGTGTGATATCTGCTCATTAAAAAGTCCAAATAACCCTATAAACACATCATTCGTATTTACTAAAACAAAATGTTACAACACTATTACTGCATTTTTACTTCTAATTATTTTGCGTACACATAACCTATAAATGTGAATTTGTAAATTGACTGTATAGTTACGAGCTTTTATTCAATCATTACTACAATACACACCTTAGCTCAGTCAATAGACTTTTGGCCTACTGAGCTAAAGGTTTTGGGTTCAATCCCCGGCTTGGCCTACAAAATCATCATTGCTGGGTGGTGTGTCTGTGTTAGTTGGGTGAAGGATATTGGAAAAGTGGTCGTAAGCCTCATTCTTGCATTCCGCCCTTTAATTAGAATGCATAGCTTAAGGCGGCCGCTTCATTCAGCGAGAAAGTATAAATCACTGTTAGGCCACACGGTCTAAAATACAATGGCCTAGTTAGTTTTTCTGTTACTTCTATACTAGTATACTCTGTGTACGCTTATACTTCCTTTCGCCCTTAACTTACAACCACCCTTTTTCATAACAGTAAGGAGGGGAAAGAAAACCACGAACCCTCTTATCTCAAGGTAGAGAGTAAAGCCTACTGGTAGTTATAAAATATCTTTAAATTTTCTGTTGTGAGCCTATCAAAAAAGTTACTGTATTTGTTTGAAGAAGCTCAAATCTCGATCCCTTTTTCATCAAGCCTAATCTCATAGCTCCACAAATATTCTTAAAAAGTCGTTGAAAATTAGATGATATCACACGAGGGTGGTCCCTTAAAGAACTGAGCTAATTTATGAGCTTGTATTTTAAAATAAAGACAATAGATAGATAGACAAATAAACAAGACAATCACAATGTAAAACGCTGAGGTGTGAAATGTTTTTTCTCTCTTCCAAACCCACATTAAATAAAACATATATTTTTTTAATTAATTTAGTAATTATGGTTTAGATATACAGAACAACAGGCCAATTACAAATAAAGTAATATATTCTTGGACCCTCAGTTTACCTCAAAAGGTAGCAAGCAGATTCCACTATGGTTTATCTTATAAAACAGGGCCATGGTGAAAACAATTAAGGTTAGATTTCTGTCATTCACAGTAAACGGAGTGTACATTATCAGGGCTTCCACACACCTGAACAACCGGAAAAACCAAGGGAATTTTTGATGTCTGGAAGAAACCACGAAACACCGGGAACTTGGCAAAATCTAGTAAATATACTGGAATAGTTGTTAACTTGGGACATTTAACTGAATGCTACAAATAGCGGGTCTTTGGATAGACGAAAATGTTATATTACATACTGCACTCTGATTCATACATATATCTATATTACCCCTTAAGAACGATGCCTACCAATGACGTCACGGCAAGTCAAGAAAGGATTTCCCATGTTAATGAATTTACGTCATATTCAGCGAGTTTTAAAGATGTAATGTTGAAACAAAAAACATAAATTCCTAAATATTTCTAAAAATAGTCCTACATTTTCATGAAATTATTGTTTTTTAAATCTCTAAGTAAGTTTTTTGTAAATGTATTTTTTATAAATCATCTACGACTTAGGCTATTTTGGTCACAAAAACGGCTTGTAGGAATCTTCCTACCTGGATGTAGATTAAAAAAGTCAGTGGAAGCATATGTCTATCTAGAATAGGGAAACTAGAAAAAGGTAATTTTAAAAATCAACTCAACGTTTTCAAGGCGCAAGTTATATAGTGACTTTAAGCTCGTCAGAGGAAGAGGGGAAGTGTTATCAGCAGTTAAATTAGAGTCCTCAGGGGATGAACTACTAATTTTATTCTCTCTATTTCTATTTCCTACATTGGTATCTAAGTGTGATGGGGCTTAAGAGTGGATAGGTGCGTCGAGTAAAGATGCAACCCGCTTTGCAAAATGGCCTTGAAATCTCCAAGTAGGCGACGTCGTTAAACAAGGGGATTTAAAGCGACAGAAGATGTATTCCCCCATCAATATAAAACTATCCTGATCTAGTCATAAGTAACATGACTTCCCAATCAGTCGGTTTGATGAAAAATATTATCTTATTACTCTATTCTTCAAACTTGGTAATGCCTGAGAAAATTGGAACTCCTTCTGGAAAACCTAGAAAAAAAAACTGTAACTAGGAAGTAAGAAAATAGTGGCAGTTGTCATTCTCTAGTAAAGTTCAGGTAGTATCAATTTTACATAACAGAAAACTGATTTTTCTTTGTGTTGTAGGCCTGAGTTAGCAGCCAAATGAAGAACAATCTGTAATATTATAACAAGTATGTTATTATTATTATTATTATTTAGCACCGCGTCTTACTACTCGTTCGGGTTATACGCTTAAGTACTAATCACGCTAATGGATTAGGAATTGGGAGGTTGAATTTAGAGTAAGTGAACCTGCATTTGCGTGGAGCGAGAGTGGAGAACCATTTAGGAAAAACCACCCCAGTTAACCCGACCGAGAGACCTCAATCCCGTCACGAGCTCAATACACTATTACCACTCGCCAAGCGGGTATGTTATTACTATCAGCTTAATTTGTAACTAGCACATAGGTTTTGGAATAATTAAATTGTTGTTATACAGACTTCATATTACATTCATATATTACACACATACATTTTACACTATACACAACAAATACAACACATACATTAATTACACATACATACACGAATACATACACACAATACACACATACATACACACATACATCATACACAACATGCATGCATACATACATACATAATACACACATGCATACAACATACATACATACACACACACATCATACATACATACATACATACATACATACATACATACATACACACACAACATCTACATACATACATCACAACAACATACATACATACATACATACAACATCATACATACATACATACATACATACAACACTAAACATACATACATATACATACATAATACATACATAATAAGTACATACATATACATATATACATACATAACATCATACATACTACATACATACAATACATACATTACATACATACATACACATACATACGTACATACATACATACATACATACACACATACATACATACATACATACATACATACATACATACATACATACATACATAAACACATACATACATACATACACACATACACACATACATACACACATACATACATAAACACATACATACATACACACATACTTTACATACATACACACATACATACATAAACACATACATACATACACGCATACGTACATACATACACGCATACATACATACATACATACACGCATACATACATACATACATACATACATGCATACATACACACACATACACATATGCATACATACATACATACATACATACATACACACATACACACATACATACATACATACATACATATATGAATACATATATGAATACATATATACATACATACATGCCATTCCCTTACGGGTTAGGCAAGAAACTGTGCATATAGCTCTAAAAATAACTCCGTACTTAATCCATCTCCACTAACTTTCTCCACACTTCCCTATCCTTGCATACTCCCTTCGCTTCAACAACATACATACACCGAGTCATACATATTATTTTATTCTTAAAACTCATCCTCTCAATATGCCCAAATCAACGTAAAACACTTCTTTCACAATGATCAATTGGATTCCCTCCTTCAACACCCATTCATCACTGACTCTGTACATACGAGTTTTTCCAGATACATTTCTTAGATATCTCATTCCAACAGCATTCAAATTATTATAATAATACATATACACTATCGGAATATAAGGAGGATTGAAACTAGTTCAGTAGGAGCTAAAAAGGGGGAGGGGGTATC
The DNA here is from genome assembly GCA_033556935.1 of Timema podura. Classification (NCBI taxonomy): domain Eukaryota; kingdom Metazoa; phylum Arthropoda; class Insecta; order Phasmatodea; family Timematidae; genus Timema; species Timema podura. The sequence goes on along the minus strand of JAVRXN010000009.1, from coordinate 97,078,031 downwards.
GAGGGAGTACAGGAGAACGCTCAAGGACTAGTTCGATGTATAGTTAGACCCCCGATGTAGTCTAAGCATACAGAAGGACTGACTTGGGTTAGTGACTTTTTAGACACATAACCACTTAATATAACTGATTAGATAATATTTTTGAACTATAATTTACAATACATTCACTAAAGCTCCAGGACTACATTTCAACGCTCCCTCCGCATTTAAACTGTTCTGGCGACACAACCTTGAGTATGTTTTTTCGACCTATACCTCAGTTTTAGCTTCTGTGGTGCTGACTGACAGTTCACAGCTGACTTCTGACGGCTTTGAAAAGCCACCAGACCAAATTATGTATCCCTACGCCGAACCATATGATCTGCAAAAACATGTCTTTAGCAGTTGTCACTTCTGACAGTCAAAATTTAGGTATATACCTCAATATTGACTGTCAGAAGTCAGCTGTGAACTGTCAGTCAGCACCACAGAAGCTAAAACTGAGGTATAGCTAATCAAGAACAGCAGAAATTATGCTTGGGTCTCAAGGTCACATTTTTATTTTCTCTCGACCCCTCAGAGAAAAGAAATTGTGATCGGCATAAAAATCAAAATTGAGATTTTTTTTAAATATCGACATTTTATGACCCTCTGAAACAAAAGAAAAAATGTTTTTTCAATGCCGACTGTTTGTTTGTACATCGTCTTGGACCCGAAACCATTTTACCGATCACTATCCTGGTATCTAGGGTTTTTATAAAGCTCCCCCAGGGAATTTTTGCAATTAAATATCCAATCCTAAAATTCAGGGTAGTTTACTAAAAAGCAATAAGATAGAAAATCAATTTTCTCAAACCCCGCTCCAACGATTTTGATTAAAATTCGTTTCTAGTCGCTGTGTAATATTACAAACAAAATTGGAATTTTCATTTTCCCGTGAAATTACTTTGAGTGTACTTTACATAATGGCGGAAATATCCAATTTTGATATTTCCGTAACTATTTGAGATATGAAACAACTTATCATTGTAAATTTGTAATAATATTTAAAATATTTTATTTCATTTATGATTTTATAAATTCAATAGTTTTTGAATATGAGCAAATATATATATATATTATTGGTCTTTTAAAAAAAACGTGGAAATAATTTTGTGGATAGTGGTGTTCCTCTTTTTTAATGGTTTCTGTAACATTGTGTATAATTTAATTAATGTGTTTTGATAGATTGTTTCTATAACGATGCATAATATTATTTCTTTCCACAACTCTTACGATCTTTTAGTAAAGTCTCTATTTTAAGTTAAAGAAATACAAAGTATGTGCGGTGCACCGTACTATTTATTTTGTTTATTCAATACTTAAACACTTATGAAATATAGCCTAAAGTTTTTACTGCTAAATGTAGCTCATACCATGCTATATCACAACAGTTATTGAATTTAAAAGCAAACCGTCAAAATGATTTCTTACTGTGCACCGTGTCTTACTTCCCGTTCAGGATATCTGCATATTTACACTAATGAAGTAAGGGTGAGGAAGGTAGAGTTTATAGGAAAAGTACATGCATTTTCGTGGAGAGATTGGGAAACCATGTAGTACACCTGACAGGTGACAAGACTGGATTTCCGATGATAGGGAGTATCGTGTATTGGAGGTGTTTTTCATAAATAGCTCCACGCAAATGCGGGTATGTTTCTTATCAAACTCTACCCTCCTCATAGACATATCATTATAGTATAAGACAGGATTTTAAAAAAATAGTAAAAATTAGAATAAATAAGTGGTAAGCTAACAATCTGAGGTTTATGATCTTGTGTAGGGAAGTCATAACACTTGAACTAACGTAATAAAACAACCAAATAATAGTATATCTTATTTATCTGTTTCAGGCACATATTTACCTTTTACAAAGAAAACTTGGACAAAGTCTGGAATGGAGTAAAAGATAGTTGCTGAGACAAAGATATTTCAGAGAAAGAAAGGTAATACGTTATTTTTAAATTGAGTGGTTATGTTTAAAAATTACAAAAATACAATACAATACCCTGGCTCAGTCGGTAGGATGTCTGCCTACTGAGTTTGGGTTCACGGGTTCGAATACCGGCATGGACCAAAAATGTATAATTCATTAAATTATAGCCTCCCCTTTCATAGTGTTGAATTAAAGGCCGGGGGATGGTGTTGTGTATTTTTCATATTCAAATTAGTTTAAAAGTTGTTTGCTGAAATAATTAGTCGGTTCAGAATGTGCATGTTAGAACCTCAAATACTGGACCTAATACAAAATACGACCACACAATAGTTTAAATATAGTAAATTATTGAATTTCTCGCAAGACCCATAAAATAAATGATTAGTAGTTAAGACAATACTAATCTAATAGTTTTATTCCATTTTATTTCTAATAAGTTTCACTACACTTTATTTCTTGTTCGGTGTATAAATATTGAGACTAATCACCTCAGTTCATTTAACACACGTTCTGCGAGCATATGTGGCATATCTTTGGCGCTAGTGTATCATTAACGTCTAGCAAGCGTAGTAACAAAAAGTAATTGTAGCCTCTGCCCAGTAATTTACATACACTGCCTTATCTATAATGTAATATTTCAGTGGAGTAAGCGTTTGATGGGACACACACACACATTAGAACTTTTTTTTATATAAAAACATATTTCCATACCCCCCTTATATTCATACTCGTTTATAAATATAACTTATGTCATGGTTTGTGTTACATATCCTATCCCAGATCTTTAATTATTTACTACTCGTTAAACATTCATGTTTCACCTTTTTTTTTCACTCACTAAAGGGTTGATATTACCCCTACACATATGGTAGAAGGGTGTATATGAACATAATGCAACGAAGCTGTAATGGTTTTTGATATGAGCTGGGGGCTTATAATTGTCGTGACGATTACATACGCATTGAAAATTAAAGCGCGTGGAAAATATGCTAACTCCTGAATGTTCTCCTTTCTTTTTTTTTTATCGCAAAGCGCTTTTTAAAAAAATAAGGGGGGAAATGTTTTAATTTACTTATTAAATAAAATAAATGTGATTGTGAAAAGGAAGAGGGTTGTAACTTTGGAATGAGTGTGGGGATGATATTTCAGCTCTTCATTGCAGCTGTTATTAAATTTAGCATGAGATCAAAACGTTATATAGTAAAAAATAAGAAGTTGCATGGTAAAAAAAAAACCATTATAAATAGGTATTACATTTCGATTAATTTTTTAAACGCATATATGATTATAACTTAATAGGGTAGGGATGATGAAATAAACATTTTAGAGGTAGTATATCCCACATTTGCATGAAAGAAAAGTGGGAAACCATATAGGGGGAACCACCCTCACTAGACCTGACCAGGATTCGAGCCCCGATCTCCTTGTTTTCAGCAGGACATTCCAACACGATAGTGCCGCCTGGGACCATTCGGCCGCTGAAGCGGGATTCTATTGGTTGCAGAAGTGGATTTTATAGGAACATAATAATTTATTTTAAATAAAAAACATACTAACAGAGGTTTCTGGTGGTCGTGCAGCCAAATGCGTTAGACTTAAAATATCTTGTATTTCCAGTTACTAATGGGTTGGAGAGGGAGGCTATGTTCGAATATCGTTCAGGTGTACTAAAGATATTTTTCAAATGCAATGCAGTGCTATTATTTTTCCTTCCTACCTCTACGCTAAAACAGATAATCTCCCCTTCCTATACCTAAATCTTAGATTAAGTCGTAAATTACACTTGTTTTAGTTGTATTATTACTAATCAAATAGGCTGCACTTTTTTCAACCGTTATAGAACCAATTGTATTAATTCCTAAACTTTGATTTGTTTAAACAAAATATGGGTCAGTTATTATTTTAACCGTTTTGTTTGAATCTATTTCGTAGAACACTAACTCAAGTTGGGAAGTCTTAAATCAATTTAATCAATTTTTTTTAAATAATGAATCAATAAGACCTTCTAGTGATAGGAATAATCAACATTTTCAACTGTGATGCATAATTTACTTTAAATAAAATTGAGAATTGAAACCTTACTCATTACTGATTAAATTATAGAAAATATATTAGTATTCGTACGTTTAACAAAAGGGCTATGTTTGCTTATTTTTTAATACCACTTCTTTCTATCTGTTTGGGTTGTATGTATTATGTACTAATCCCACTTATTTATTTTGCTACCTTAGCACGGTCATACTATCTCCAATTAATTAATTCTCCTGTCAAATAGGCTAAACGTTGAATTTTTCTCACTCCACATCGACTATAATTATAATTTGCTTTCCGATATTCCATCTACTAGTTATAGAGAGCTAGTGGCTGGGAAATATGCATAGGCCTAACATTAACTTTAGCTGCAGCTATCAAAATTAAAACTATTTGTCTAAAGACACAGGATATAGCATATTGATGAATATTTATTAGTAATGGTTCCAACCTAATTTTTTTCAACTCTAAATCTTTATTTTACCTAAGCATTCAGAATATCGAATCCGATTCAGGATTTTAGAAACAATGATGAGTGTAAAAATTTAAGCTCCCCACATCATATTAATTAATTTCCATAATTATTCTGGTTTTGTACACATTAATTTTTAAATGAATAATGCACCGTCTGGTTGTTAGGTTTTGAAAATAATGCTACCCACTAGTAAACTGTAAACCACTAGTGATCATCATAATATCCCTAACAAAATTTAGTAAAAAGTCCCAAATTCGGATTTTTTCCTAACAAAATTTTTGAATTTAGAATATTTTTTGTTTTTTTGAACTTTAAAATCTTGAATACCCTCAAGGATTTGAGGGATTCGAAGATTCAAGGGACCAATACCCAAGGCCAGTGTAAGGGTTTCATGTTCCCTGGATGGAACCTGAACTTTGTACTCCAGTTGAATTCTGTATAATACAATTAAACTGGACCCTCTGTGTGACGCAAATAATAATAATAATAATAATAATAATAGTGTGCCACAATAACAAACAGACAAAATAAAAATAATAAAAACAAGATAAAAAGAATAGAATAGATAATTAAAATGATACACCCCCATCCTACCTCCTAAATACCCTTAATAAAGGTGTGCAAAAAATATTATCCCTTCTTCCCTTCCTTTTCTCTTAATATTTTCGGATTTTTTTAAATTAAATATAAAAGTTATCTACCGACAAAACGACCCCGAATGTCATAAAACTATAAAAGGGATTATGTTGTTAACCAATCTTTATTTATTTATATATATATGCTTAGTATTATAAAATATTTATTGTTTATTAGCTTATTTAATTAAATAATTATTTTGTAAGCACAAACATTTTTGTTGTTGTTATTGTTGTTGGAATGTGTCTCTAGGACCATTGCACCCTAGATGATCGACCAGGTTTGCCTAATGTGTGGGTACGCCCTATCTAATAAAAATAGATCAATCAACTTTTTCTAACACCCGCTTCAGTGGCCGCAGGGTCTAACGCGTTACTCCCGCAGTAGATTAGACTGCAGATGATGGGGAGATCAAGGTTAAATCTCGGTTAGGTATACTGAAGTTTTTTCCACAGTGTTTTTTCACTTTCCCTCCACGCAAATGTTGGTACACTTCCTCTAAATATAACCTTCCTAATCCATAAAACCAGTAGCGTAATTAGTACATAAGCGTATCTGGATTCGAACCTCTTATCTCGTGACATTCCTAGCGTTTTTTTCACCCAACTGAGACTATACGCTCTCCAAAACCTACTCTTCTCCACCCCCCTCCCGCTTCCCCCCATCCAGCCTTTCCAGAGAAGAGGGAGACGTATTATTGGTTGTAATACCGAGGAATCGGTGAAGTTAAACTCGGACCCTCAGGGGCTAGTGAGGGAAGGTTCTCCAGTCCTGGTCAAAGGAATATTTCCCCGATATGAGATTTAGGATCAGTCTGTGAGGCTGAGGAGATTCATGCAGACTGGAACAAGGCCTTGCGAACCGCTGAACAGGACTGGGAACGGGCCTCAATGGAACAGATGAATACACATCCACTTTGTAGCAGGGCTACTGGGCTAGTCGGTCACTAAACCTCTGGATACTTCTGGAGGACTGGGAGATTCTTCCTGCGGGACGGGGGGACTACATATATACATCTACGTGTATATATACGTACACACATATATACATATATATGCACAATGCACATGCAGACAAAGATACATACATACATACTATACATACATACATACATACATACATACATACATACATACATACATACATACATACATACATACATAACATACATACATACAATACATACATACATACATACATACATACATGCATATGCATGCATGCATACATACATACATACATGCATCATGCATGCATGCATAACATACATACATACATACATACATGCATCATGCATGCATGCATATCATACATACATACATACATACATACATATACATACATACATACATACATATCATACATACATACTACATACATACATACATACATACTAATACATACATACATACATACATAACATAACATACATACATACAATCACATACATATCATACTCATACATATACATACTTACATACATACATACATACATACATACATAATACATATATACATATATACATAATACTACTACATCATACATACACATATCATACATACTGCATATACATATACATAATACATATATACATAATACATATATACATATATACTATCATACATATACATATATACATATATACATATACATGCATACATGCATACTGAACAACATGCATACATGCACACACACATGCATACATGCATCATACCTGCATACATACATGCATACAATATATATGTATACATATATTTAGCTATACATGAATACATACTATATACAAACATTAATTCATACATACAGAGTGTGGCAGAAAGTGATGACTAAATTAGTTCAATATCCTTAAGATATATACATACCTAATCCCACCGTTCCCTTACGGGGTAGGCAAGAAACTGTGCTTCTAGCTCAAAAATAACTCCGTACTTAATCTTCCCTCACTAAACTTTCTCTACACCTTCTTATTCTTGCATACTCCCTTCGTTTCAACAACATCCGTACACCGAGTCATACATGCTCTTTTATTCTTAAAACTTAAAATGTTAAGCCTTTCCCGCTAATTGCGGCAATTAACAATTACCGTCCATCCAGGCTCGCTCTCAGATTTCGACTTACGCGGTCCTCCAAACATGTTAAGTATTTCCCGTTAAGTGTGACAATTACCGGGCATCCAGGCTCGTTCCTAGCTTTCGACATACGCGGTCCTCCAAACATTTTAAGCCTTTCCCGTTAAGTGTGATAATTTCCGGGCATCCAGGTTCGTTCCTAGCTTTCGACTTACGCGTTCCGCCACACATGTTAAGCGACCTGTCCACAATTACCGAGCATCCAAGCTCGTTCTCAGTTTCCGAATGATGTCTCGACGCAGAATCGCTCCGTCGTGGTAAATCAAACGGTGAAACGCGTGCAGAAACGGCAGCTAAAAGCAGTTTTACTAGAATCGATTTTGTAAAGCAGAGAAGAAAAAAATGTGGGTAACGGATGGCATCGAATGAGACTTTATTACATCGCAAAAGGGTTCCTTCCTGTTGACTTCATAAAACACCCCAGTGCCATTTTGTGGCCGACGTCCAAGAGCTGGTGGGATATGGGGAAGAAAGGGGGAGGAAGGAGCGGGTCTATAGGAGTTTGTAAGTTTCTCCCTTTGGGTTATGACCTTACAATTCATGTGAGGTTATCTTTAAGGGTAGATTATTCTCTAGTTTACGGACATTAAGATATAGTCGAGACAACAGTTTAGACCAAGAAGATTTTGAGCTGCTGAAATGGTCACTTTTAAAAACATACAAACTTGGGAAATATATTATATAACAAAACATGTGCACAACCATCTTCTATTCTTCTGTGGTAATTATTTAACTATGTTTCATAGTTATCGGAAGAGACGTTTGAAAATAAAACAGGATCAGTTGGTTAGTGTTATATTTTTGAGCGATAATTTACTATTATTTGACGAAAACCAATAAAACCACAAAGTATGATAGGTACTCTATGGGGAAAAAAATATACTTTTTTTTAAAACTATAATTAACATATTTTTCATAACAATGATGAATTATTTGAAATAGAAAATAATAGATAATTTAAAATATTTGTTGTTTGATTCTATGCAATACGATTTTTTTATGGTGTTAACCAAAACAATGGAAAATATTATGTAAAAATTGAATGATAGATTTATTTTGTTACTTCTAACCAAACAAACCACTTCAATCATACCAACGTATACCTCAATATTTTATTTCTAATTATTGTTAAAGCTGACGTGGTGGTGTCTGGGGTAGGAATCAAAAAACTTCTGTTGGAGCTAGTATCAATTTAATAAATAAAGTCATTTTATTTTTGTGAAATTGTGAAAATATTTTACTTTTCATTAATGTGAATGAGCTTTATCCTACAGTCTTTTTATGTCCAGAGGTAAAAGGCTTCCATTATGAAGGTCTTATTTCAAAGATTCCGTTTTCTGTGCCACATTTTAATCGGTATCAGTAAGAATTATAAACATACGCTTATTACGCTTGTGGACATAGGAGGAGGAAGGTATAATCTTAGGAGAAGTATACCCGCATTTGTGAGGAGGGAGAGTGAAACCCAATTTAGGAAAAAACAGCCTCAATACACCCGACCACGATTTGAACCCTGATCTCCCCTTGATCGGCAGTCTAGTCTACCGTGAGGAGGATGCCTTAGACCAGCCGGCTACGGAAGCGTGTAAGAGTATATGTTGATTTTATATATTTCTCTATGTTGTTCTACGGGCTCTTCCTAAACATAATATTGTGTAATCCCACAACTTAATTCAAAGAAAATACCCGCATCCTTACCCTCTCCCAGTGACGAATTAATGGCCTGGGGACAATGTGTTGTGTGGTCTGTTTATAAATAATACCGTACTTCATTTTCTACCTAAAAAAACTTAATTGAGATAATATTTGTAATCTCAAAACTGCGTGATAGAAAATGCCGAAAGGCTCTATTGTTTATGACTGAGCCTTTGGAGAAATTAAGGTTGACAGAAACGTGTGACGTAGCCTGACCCACCAAGGGCTTATAACTTGATTTCATTTGCCCGAACACGCTGCGGTGGCCGCAGGGTCTAAGGCGTTACTCTCGCAGTGGACTAGAATGATGGGGAGATCTAGGTTCGAATATATGTATGGTTTACCGAGTTTTTTACATAGTGGTTTTCCACTCTCTCTCCAAGCAAATGCGGTTATACTTCTTCTAAATATTACTTTTATAATCCTTAAAACCATTAGTGTAAATAGTACATAGGCGTATAACCCGAATGGGTAGTAAGAAGTGGTGCTAATAAAACAAATCTAACCCGGACTGGTTTAAGTGGCCGTATGGTCTAAGAAAGTGCTCCGCAAATGGGGTCATGTGGCACACTGGTGTATCACGGCGGCGAATTAGGATTGCCGTGAGGAAATGCGTCGTCCACAATTTCTTACTTACTTGAACTTAATAATAATAGTTGAAATACCTCTAAATTCTAAACTACTTCAGGAAAATTAGTTTATACTTTCTTAACTCAGATTTACTTTACAATCGTTGAATTGGGAGCGTAATACATTTTTGCTTTCACGGCTTATGCCCAAAACAAAACAGTGTAACGCAAAAATCGTAGGTTTTGGTAAATGTACCGTGAACTTAAAGGAGCAATTCTGAAAAGCGACACGTATTTTTTTGTTTTGACTTGTTATTTAGTTTTCGAGATACTGAGTGCGGCTTGGTAAATGGTGACGCAAAAGGCCATACAACAGTCGTGCAGCGTAAGCGCCTAGTGATGTTTGTTTAAAATAGCCGTGAATCAGTTTCCCGCGTGTTTAGTTGTGATGGTGTACTGGTGTATTTGTGTTATTTGTGATGGTGTACTAGTGTATTTGTGTTATTTGTGGGTGCTTCATTTGTTTATTTCCGTGAAACCAGCAATCTTAAATTTTATCAAACGTTGCTATCCGTAAAGTATGTTTTAGTAAAATTGAAAATAAAATAAATACCACCTCACAAACAAAATAATAATAATAATAAATACGCGTAGGCCTACTGCCTAGCTGGATGTTTTAAATTCGTTCTAAACTATTAGTGATTTTACCTATATTTTACTTATAAATCGAATATAATATTGATTTAATTATTTGTCAAAAGCACTCGAAATTATTTGGTTTATAATAAGGTATTTATTTTATTAGTTAATTTTTCATCTAATACAGTGTTTTTTTTCTAAACAAGCATCATGACCAAACAGTGTTGTGTTTATGGATATTATTCATTGCAGAAGAAAAAAAAATGAAACTAATTTATCATTTCATTACTTCCCAAATCAGGAGAAATTTCCAGTAAGGTTCAAGCAATGGTGGAAAAAAATTAAAACACGAATAAATTTGTGCCCTGTGCATCTAGTGTCATTTGCTCTAAGCATTTTAGAGAATCACATTTTGATGAAACCACTCTTGTAAAAGAAAAACTTATGCCCCAGATAAAAATACATCAAAGAAAATTAAAATCTGAAGCGTGTCCCTAGTTGGTTTTGAAATGTCAAGATTTATCGGCGGCTCCAAAGCGTACTTCCTCTTACATAAGAAAACAAATCTGAAATCATCGCTACTACTAGCAAAGCATCCGATTCCAGTTCTAATGCTATATCTACGCATGTTACGGAGCCGAACATAAATATTGGCACGGATTTACAATCAACATTTGAAGCGTCCATTCAGTGTGGACTTGGAAGTGAAATATATAGATCAGTGAGCAGGGACATATCAGATAGTGAGGACGTAAAAGAAATGTATTCAATTTTTTAATCTTGATGAATATGACAGCAATGATGAAAATGAAGAAACGAGTAATACTGACTTAGAAGAGGACATTAATAATCGAACTTTGCTTCCAATAATTTTTCTTGTGTTTTGGCAAAACTTACAATTATTATTTAGACTTTGACAAATATGCCACTGTCCATTGTCTAGTGTTGAGAGGACTGAGACTGACCACGTCTTTTTCTTATCATCCATGTGGTTGCACAATGCATGTAGGAGCTGAGACTGATACAAATAATGATACGAAGACTGACCATGTACGGTCTCGTTGTAAATACTGATGCGTACTGACAATCTGACTGATCTTGTAGGGGCCTTATATGGTGTCCATATTGAACACAACAGTAGAAAAATTTGCATGTAAAGTTATGCATTCTGCATTGCCTCTTAAATTTCATATGCTTTCGCTGGCATGACAACAGACACGTTCTAAATGTGAAGCCATTTCACCGCAGTACCCACATTTACAAACATCGGTTTGTTGTAAGTTTTCATCCCGCTCCTCAATTCTACTTGGAACTTATACCGGTTCAAATTGATATGGATGAAAGGAAACACTCATGATATAGGAGGGATAGCTTGGTGTGTACAGTGTTACCAACTGTACGATCTGGATACTAATTTTGATATAATTTAAACATGTGTACAATCCAATTTTAGGATATTTTCTAAAAGTAATATCCTGTGGCCCTACTATCTAGTAACAAATTCTACATTTATTATTATTATTATTTTTATGAAAATCGCAGGGCTTGTCAATATAACGCCAGAAAGTAGTATCTACTGGTCAAAATACAATCCATTTCAGGTCCATGTACTATCGCTAGAGACTATAGACTTGGCAACACTGGGTGTGCGCAACAGTCGAGAAGATGTACAGTAACAGACGCGAGTGAGGAAAGGACGAGAGTGAATAGCGTTCTGACGGGCACACGGCCTATGGTTTATGACGTCACAAGAAGAATCTGAAACCCGTGTTGTCGCGCGCTGGCTCCACCTATTACGCCGAAACGTCCATAATTTTTCTTAGAATTTTTCTCTCAATCATAATCTGATCTTAACTGAAAATATGTTTTTAGGCCGAACTGCTCCGCAGTTGACACTGGTCAAAGGAATCACTCAACCGCAATAGAATATACTGCCGATAATGAGGATATTGAAGTCCGAATCCTGATATGGTATACCGAGGGTAGTTTTTTTAATAATTTTTTTTACACTCTCTCTCCAAATAAATGTGTGTATACGTCCTATAAATTCAACCTTTCTCATACTTAACACATTAACGTAATTAGTACATATGCATAAAACCAGAATCCATAGTAAGACGTGTTGACTATAAAAAATAACTTGACTCGACCAAAAGTTGCCCCTTTTAATAAACTCTACATCAGTGTCTCCCAAACTCTTTTAATCGCGACCCTAAATATATCTCCTAGCCTGGCGACCCAAAAGGCAGTTACGTGTATTTTCTATTTATTGTTATATTCATATAATTAATTTAATTAAATTAATTATAATTATAAAACTATTATTTCAATAACGTTGACCTAAAATATAATATAAGACATAATCTTTAATAAAAATGTATATGTTGAAATGTTAGATAAGTGACCAAAAAGAATATCTAAGTAGCTACTATGGTGCGGTTTCAATCTGGGGAGAGTTATTTTTAGTTTTTATTTTGTATCTATGAATGTTATCAACTAAGTTGAATTAATTTCAGTGACTTTTTAATCTAACAAATAGAAAATTACACAATACGTTCCCGTGAAAAAAATTGGTGACAAAAAAGAGTTTTTTCAGTGACAACCATGATTCTGCTTAGCTTTGAAAGTGAGCTCTTTAAGTCCTGTGTTGATGGATGGACTGAGTACAACGAAAATTGTTCTGATGATCTTGATCGTTACGAAATCTGAAAATGCTTGTTCACAGAGGTATATTATTACTGTCAGAAGAGGTAGGAGAGCTTTTTTCAACTTAACGTGTCGGGATGGGCTTGTACTTGAGCTGGGCCCAAAATGATTAGCACAGGAAGGTTTTGAAATCTCGTTTCCACACTGTTGCTATCTGTCAGTATTGCAGTAACTCTTCATAATGTCCCAATTTGATGAAGTAAATGTTATGTTTCATAAAGTTTAAAAACAAATTACCGAGAACCTTCCCACGACTCTCAGGAACACCCTTGTGACCCTCATGTGTGTTGTGACCCGGGGTTTAGGAACCACTGCCCCACTGCATAGAAGAAAAATGTATCGTTCAGGGAAGAAGAGGGGGGGGGGGGATCTCTCTTCTCCAATAATTACTTGAAAGACGGTGGACTGGTTGGGGTGTCTGTTCTAGAATCATTATTTTTTTAACACCTCGTGTTAATGCCCGTTCTGGTTATATGCTTATGTACTAATAACGCTAATGGTTTTCAAAGATTATGAAGGTTATATTTAGAGGAAGTGTACCCACATTTGCGTGGAGAGAGAGAGTGTGGATAACAATTTTGGGAAATCCCCCTCAATACACCCGATTAAGATTCAAACCTTAATCTCCCCGTCATCGGCAGTCTAGACTACTACGAGAGTAGCGCCTTAGACCATGCGGCCACTGATGTGGATTTGTACTCAAATTAAGTTAGTTTCTATGTTCAGTACTGGTATCATTTGAAAAGTTCATGATAAATACCACAATATAGATATTTTAAAAACTAGCTTGCTTTGAATTTGTTTTTTTTATGTTTTTGTTAAAAGTACTTTACTTTCCACTGTTGAATTTATATAAAAAGTGCCCTTTAGAAAATTCATTTATTTCTGTAGGGCAAAATTTATAGACTTTTAAATATGCTATTGTTATTTTATATTGATAATATTTATTTAAAGGGACAGCTTAGGTAAAACATGATCTTAAGTATGGATACGTGAAAGCTAATCTGGTAGCTTTTATAAATGTCGAATAGGAATCTTTCTATGATAATTAGAATGTATCGAAGTTTTAATATTGATAAAAATGGGTTATCTATACTGTTACATACTTAAACTTTGCCTAAGCTCAACCTACACTGGTCAAACATTGCTGGCACTTGTACACTCCGTTTGCCCTGGAAGGTGCTCACTCTGCATGTCTCCAACACGGCGTAGCCTATATGGCAGGGCCATAGACTAATCCGTCAAGGAACTATCATTATACACAGCGTTTACCCGAAGAGAAGGGCGTAAAAGCCGTTTATGATTGAAATAGTACGATCCTACCTTGTCGGTTTTCCTCAGACTCGTGACCGTCACGTCGTCTGAAACTCAGGAGGTCATATAATCCCGTCGAGGCCGTAAAACTGGATCAATTTCTCTGACATACTCTCCGGGTGAGAGAGAGAAGTGAAATGGGGCGAGGAGCAAAGACAGACCGGATCAAAAACTGTCATGGTATGACAAGTCTCTGGAGGCTTTTGAAGAACGACGGGGGTGAGGGGGGTGATAACACCATGATGCGACTTCGGTTAGAGTGATTGGCTGTGAGGGTGGAGGGGATACGGCTGCTGGAAGGATGCGCTTGGATGACCATCAAAAGATGAAGCGTGCTTGCATCTTTACTCTCCCTCTCCCCCTAGGATGTTTTAAAACCCCTGCGGAGTTTTGATGGCGTCGTTTGTGAACTGTCTTTCTTGGATAAAAAAAACTTGTGCTGCCTCAAGCTTCTTACTACATTTTTTTTTGGGGACAAATCGGTCTCCATTAAACACGAGATCATGCCTCTGGGAAAATGGGAACATATCGACATAAAGGCACTTGGATACATATTTTATTATCAGGTTCGGAGATAGCGCTTTTAAGTTGAGTCACATTATAACGTATTATTATATTCCCAACTAAAATTCGTGTACAAATATTGATAAAAGTTGCAAAAAAAAAACTACGGATATTTGAAAATCCTCTGTGGAAGTTCTACCGCAGATCGACCACAACGTGAAATAGTTTATATTACTTTACATATTTGAAATTACAACAACATATTTGAGAAAGATTTAATTTAGAATTGGGGTGGATACACTATTTTATGAATCTGGAATTTCGGACCGTAATTTTAATCTTAGGAAAAAAAAACACACGGAAAATATAAAAGGTTTACTTTAATACGTTAGTTATTAAGTTGCCATATAACATAGAGATAGTCACCTCCTTCAGTTGTCGAATAGTCTCCAAGTCATCACTCTCGCAATAGACCTGATCAAAAACTTAGTTTTTCCCTAAGACTTTTCCAATCTTCATCCACACAAATGTTGCTACACCTGCTCTAGATTCAACCTCCCTCATCCCTAAAACACTAGCGTAACTAATTCATGTGCACATGACCTGAATGAGTGGTAAATAAGAGACGGTGTTGAGAAAAAACAGATAAATTTCTCATGGCACAGAATTTCTCGTTCCTTTATCTAAATCATACCAATAGTTCGTAAGAAATGGGAAGTGAAATAATATCCATTGTTATAAAAATACAAGGAGAAAAAAACCACCTCATTTCACCATAAAGCATACATGAAAGCTATAGAAACAAATTATTTTGTGCTGGGCATTTTCCAAAATTCTATTATAAAAATATATATGATTGTAGCTTGCAATTTTAGAGTTTTATAAGATATTCAATTAGTTAAAAGTTTTGAATATTTAAGAGTCCTAAAATTTTTCACTGATAAATTATTTCGTGTCTCAAATTCCTGTGGAGGTATGATAAAAAAAAAAGACATTTCTTCTAAAATAAAGTACTCTTAATATCATTCTAATGTGAAAACGAGTACTCCCATTTCGTTTGTAATGTTAAACAAGGCTTAGATACAAAGTTTAATCAAATTCGTTAGAAATTTCAAGAAATTTGATTTTATCTCTTTTGGTCCTTCAGTAAACAACCCTTTATTTTAGGGCTAGATATCTAAATCCATAAATTTATTGGAGGCGCCATATAAAAACCTCAGATACCAAGTTTCAGCCCGATTAATATAATTGTTTTGTCTCTAGCTCGAGGTACAGACAGACGGCATCGCGAAAACTATTTTTTCAGTTTCAAAGGGACATGAAACATCGACTTTTATTAAAATTAAGTACAAGTTTTTTAACGCTCACAATTGTTCTTTCTTTTATAGGCCGAGGGAAAGTAAAAATGGTTAATCGAGCTTGATAATAATTATTGTATTATCTCCATAATGTACACATTAACCTCTCTTTATAACTGAAACACACACCAAGTAAGGGCCCGCCCAGTGGGGTCACCATAAATTACCCTATTTTACTTCGACGTTAACTCATCTGTTCACACAAAGCTTGACCCCCCCCCCCTTTTCCCTCCTCCAACCCGTCAAGACATATACAAATAAGTCCATCCCCCAACCTATCAACCCCGCTCTCCCTTTCTCCCCTACCCCAGATCCGTCTGTACGCCAGTCACACGCAGTAATTTCCTCTCATCTTCAGCGTATTCAGAGGCGCAAAATACCGCTGCTTTCAACCCCTTCACAAAACTAAACTATATTCATTAAACGTTCAACCCTTTTCATTGCCACCCAACCCCAGAAATTGTACCGGATTTTCTGACACTTTGCCCAGTTAACCCCTCAATTTATCGTGGCCCAAAAGGACAGACAGAAGGACATCCTATCAGAAGCGTCTGGCTCGACACCTCATCTTGGCGATTCACAATAGGGCACAAAGGGTGTGAGGGGGTGGGGTTGGGGTGGAGGCTCATGACCTCTATTTGAGTGTTTTGTAAGCCTTGGGAGTGTGAGGCCGCCCGTGTTGTTGGCCCCCTTCCCCTCCATCTGCTGGACTGAGTAACCAGTCCCGTCATTTGTCACAAGACAATAGGGCCTCTGGCTTATAGGCTGAGGGGAAGTGGGGGGAGGGTGAAAATAGAAGGGGATAGATAACCTATATATGTCAAACGCTATAGGCCGCAGACCTTTTACAGTTAGGATCAGGATCCAATCGTATCCTATTTGTGTGTGTGTTTTTTTTTAATTAATATTCAATCTGTTAGAAATGGTTCATGATTTGATTCCAATTGTGTACATTTGTATGAGGCAAATACTTTTTAACCAAACCATGGTTATTCTCATAAATGCTGGTCAAGTTTGTGCAGTTTAAGAGACGATTTGTAGAGTTACTATAAATTATAAGCTATCTGTATTATTATTTAAAAGTTGTAAAAATATTATACATTTGTATATTCATGAAAGAGATGAAAAAGTAGTTGGACTTTTCGTTGAACCATATAATTAGGTTTGTTTGTCTTTTTATCACTGCGTATTACTACATGTTACCCGCCTCGGTGGCGTAGTTAGCTAATGCGCCGGTTTTGTGTTGAGCTAGACTGCCTAGGATGGGAGATCGAGGTTTGAATTTTGGTTGGGTGAAATGGGGTGGTTTTATCTAAATGGTTTTCTACTCTCCCTCCACGAGAATGCGGGCTCACTTTCTATATTCAACCTTCCCAATTCCTAACTCATTAACGTAATTAGTACTTAAGCGTATAACCCGAACGGGTAGTAAGATGCGGTGCTAAGTATTACTACATGTTTAGGCTATACACATATATTATAATAATTACTCTGATGGGGTAGAAATGAGGAAGGAAGCATTTTAGAGGTAATATACTCGCATTTGCATAGAAGGAGATTGGGAATTTTTTTTTAGGAAAAATACGCCCTCATTAGACTAAACTGGGATTCAAACCCCGATCTTCTCGTCATCAGCAGACCAGTTAAACACGAGAGTGACGCCTTAAACCATGCTTTCACCGAAACAGGTATAGCTATGTTTATAAAAAAAGCTATTTAGACCAAAGCTTTCAGTTTATATTAACATTGTTGTGTGTGACTCGCATTTTACTAACCATCCGGGCTATATGCATGTGCACACTAATGGGGTATGGATGAGAAAACTAGAACTGAGAGGAATGTACCCGCATTTGAGTAGAGATATAGTGGAAAGCCACTTAGGATAAAACACTTGGTGGAGATTCAAGCCTAACTGCCACTTAATCGGCAAACCATAGCAGACAAGGTTGACGCTTAGGAACCACTTTTTCACCATTTTGGGTAATACAAAAGGTTTGCACCCTGGGATGAAATAGACTCCTTACACAATTGATTGAACTTAATTGAAGTTGGGTCAGATCCATTATTTAAAAAATATCGAATTTTGGGGAAAAAAAGCATAAGAGGCAATATAAAAGAATGATAAAAATTAAAACAGGACCGAAATTTGTGTGCTTTTTTTTTACACTGTAATGTATCCAGCATAACATTCATTCATTTATTTTAGTTGTTAGCATATTATTTCGTTGATTTATTTATTTATTTGAAGTATTTAACCTACATTTTCTGAACCGATTGATTATATCAACAATTCAACATATGAGTATTTCTATGAGCGAGAGTAAAAGGTCCTAACATTTTTTCCGCTAAAGTTATTTTCAGA
Source organism: Timema podura (assembly GCA_033556935.1). Lineage (NCBI taxonomy): Eukaryota > Metazoa > Arthropoda > Insecta > Phasmatodea > Timematidae > Timema > Timema podura. The sequence continues at coordinate 97,059,658 of JAVRXN010000009.1, read as the reverse complement.
CACCTTTTAGAATTATTTTACAAGCTACAATCGACACGAGGCCCTTCCGAAGGAATTTATGCTACGGATTTATATCGCTCAAGTAAAATACGTCAACCCCCGCCTGGGTTTGAACCCACGAACATCGGGTCCTGAGGCGAGAACTTACCCCAAGACAAACGAGGTCAAAAAAAAAACCTTTTTTAGTTTAGCACCGCGTCTTACCACCAAATCGGGCTATACGCCTACGTACTAATTACTCTAGTGTGCTAGGGATTAGAAGGTTGAATTTAAAGGAATTGTACCCACATTTTCGTGGAGAGAGAGTGTAAAATAATTTAGGTAAATCCCCCCTCAGTAGCCCGACCAGGATTAAGCCCCAATCTACCTGGCCCGCTAAATTAATGGTTTAGGGTCTATATGTTAAGTTTTTACGAATATAATTTGGAGATTAAACCACCAATAAGCAGTATTAGCGATATAAAATAAATTCTAATACAATTTTTTTTTAATGTATAACATTTTAAAATTAATTTCTAATCTTGAGCCCGACATTTTCTCAAATTCTTGAAATCGAATGTCCTTGACGATTCTAAGGATTCAAGGGTACGAGGATATAAGGGTCCTATCCTTTAATTGATTTTTTTTATAATCTGTAAAAAAAATCTCAATTAACTAGTTTGTTAATGTACCAAGTTTGATAGAGTAGCCTATTTCTGTGGCCGACTGTACATCAGACAGCTTTTACAGTCACTGTAACAAATTGATCCGATATCCTCTCCCTTCTGTCTGTCATGTGTATGTGGTCACTGACGTGATATATGATGTGCCACAATGGACCTGGGCTGCGTTGGAACCATCGGGTGGCTCCCCGGTTGGAAGAAGGGTTGGCGGGTACAGAGAAGGTTCTTTGGGCCATGACGTATTGTATGGTGTGTACGATCGGGACTTCATTTGTAAAGAGTTGAACATCATCCAAGGAGAGATCAAACGCAAAGGATTGAATAGCTACAATACGATTTTAATGGGAAAGGACTGTACAAGTTGCTATATCTAATTTCACGTATTCATAGTTCAGGTCACTTTTAATATATAATATCAATACCCATGTAATACAACTAATAATATATAAGGTGAGTGTGAAGCTTTGAAATGTCGAAGTCAAAGCCTAGAACCAAAACCCCTTTGCTTCTACTTTGATCCCCCACAATAACTTTCACATCTTTAAAATACCTCGAAAATGGAAGAAAACTTATAGGTCTATTTATTATGAACATATCTTAAATATCTAATTGAGTATGTCATATTTCAACACATAATCATCTTATAGCATCTACTAAAAAGTATTTTAACATGACTATGCTAAAATGACATCTTTTAAGGTAAGCTAGAACGAGGCTGAACGAAACAGAAGGTGGAGTGGAGTAGAACTCGCCTTCTACTTCACCCAACCTTTTGTTTCTTCAAATTAAGATATCCTTCTAATTATTATACTACTATAAAGCCACATGGCTGACTCCCTCACTCATAATGACATAATAATGTCCACCCACTTCCAGATGAGCTAGAACTTGAAATTAGGCTAACTTATATAGCTTATAGCCTGTAACCGACGGGAAAATTCCAAAAAGTTAAAAAAAAAAAAAAATTTAACCCCCGTAAAAAATTTAAAATGGCGGAGAAACTTTAAAGTAGGTGCGGACCTTTCTTTGGAGGTCTCATGTGGCTAAACGGTAAGACCTATCAAAACACGGATTGCACCAGCAGCAACGGATTTGGCGAGATGGACTAGATCTTTTGATTTTAGATAAAATTTTGCACATTTCCATACATTTTTTTAATTTTCTGACATACTTATGGGACAGTTAGAAACATAAAATTTGGCAGGCATATTGGCCATCCAATCCACATCCAATTGCCACAAGCGTGCCAAGTTCGATGACTGGGGGTTTGGGGGTGGAGCCCCCAACGAGCAAAGGAGTAGCCTATATAAGAATGAAATTTTGCCTGTCTTTCTGCAGGTTGCTCAATCACACCCGAACCACTGTACTATATTCTTAAATTACTGGTGTCATTATTCAATTTAAAGAATATGATATATTGACGTGGCTATAACAATACTTAACAACTATAATAGCTTGGTTACTTAATTCATTGTAATAGTATGTACATTCGTCAAGTTGTCACTACACTAATGACAGCATAGATCCTTACCGAGTAGAAGGTGGTTGCGCTATCTAATAGCTCGTGACTTTAATTGATTACTCATATGTATAACCGGATTTTGGTTGGAAGAACTGTAGAGAAAATTAAAACTTTTTTTTTGTGTGTCCATATTGATAACATTTTACTATATTAATTGTTTTATTTTATAGGCATTGATAATATCAATCAAACGTGACATTGGCAGATAGTATGACTTGATGTATGGATATATAAAAATGGTTTTGGTAACTTTAGCAACAACTTCTACTGTTCTTCCTACCAAAATCAAACTATAACTGGTGATTTACGCACGTCCATCACAGAATTTGCTTTAAAATATGAGGGAAGAATGACCCTGGGCACTGGACGATTCCTGGATAGCTCAGTGGTAAGAGAAATTGTGTACTAATCCAAAGATCCTGTGTTCGATTTCCGTGTCCAAGTTTCATTTTAAATTTAAACGTGCTATACTTTGATAGCTTGGCTATTATTTAATCATTTATCAAAGTGTTTCCGTTTTAATGCTACAAACTTAAGAAACTGTCTCTTAAGGAGCGTTTCTCTATAATGGCTTTGCTGATGATCTAGTGAATAATTTACGCTGTAAAGAAAGATTATTTCAACCTTTTTAATATCCACTCAAATATGTATTAATGCATGTTTATTTAAAACCGATTACATACAATTTCATTTGTTAAATTACCTCTTATCTATTTAGTTGGCATATGCTTGAAATATGTTTCCTAAACATTCTTCTCCGATTAAAGTTATGCAACCTATTAGTTTTATGTTTATTCTTGGTTCAATTCTAGTTACAGTAACTTATTACAGTGTATTATTTTTTATCTTCTAGTAAAAAGTGAGATACAAGTAACTCACAGTGTTCCCAGTAATATATTACTTTCCAGTAACCTATTACCAATTACCTATTCCCTGGTCTAAGGCACTACTATTGCAGTAGACTAGAATGTCGATTATAAGGAGATCGAGGTTAGAATCTCGGTCGGCTGTATTGAAGTTTTTTTTTTTTTACGAAATGGTTTTCTACTCTGTCTCCACGCAAACTTGGGTACACTTCCCATAAACGTAGCCTTCTTAATCCCATTAGCGTTATTATTAAATATACGTATAACCAGAATGGATAGTAAGATGCAGCGGTTAAAAAAGGTTCGAGTAAAATATTAATTCCCAATAACTTATTACGTTCCAGCAATTTACATTACCAACACTTTACAAACACTTTATAAAGCGTGGCCAGCTGTGCGAGGCTGATTCTGAATAAAGGCCACATGGACATAGTACACTATTACACCAAGCAACTATTCACTTGCTTGTTTTGATAATATTAATAAAACATGGGGCGATCGCTAATGGAGTCTTCTCGAAGAAAATAAAGAAGTTGAGAGGCGTTACAGGGAAGAGACTAGTTATAGCGTCGGTCTGCAGATCTTAATTATAAATAATTATTATTCACGTGTGTTGGAATATTTACAGCACTGGCACGCGATCTAGGGCCTGGGGTCACTTAGTACTTGTTTATGTTGGGTTGGTTGGATAGTGTACCCGATTCATTGCAAAGAGGCCGGGTTTTTACCTCAAGACAGGCAAACTGAAAATTGTGTTTCTATCTTAATTTCATAAAAGTCTCGACTGAGTAATTTTATTGAGTTATTCTCTTCATCCTATATTTTTAACCTTAATTTTAGTTGTACCTTTTAATACACTAGGGACTTTTATTATTATGAACCAAGTGATTAGAGGCTATATTAGCACACAACTTATAAACTAACTTAAATCTAGAAAATACAGCTGCCAGACCCTGGCCGTTAATGTATTTCGACAGTAAAAACGTATTGGACAGTTTTAACAAGTGAATAGCTAGTTATAAATAGTTATTTAGTGATTTCACATTATTACAGTTCACAAGCTAAAAGGAGACAATTTATACCCAATAAATATACTCTTGTTAAAATCGTGCAGTACATGTTTAACTATCATCACTTTGAAAAGGGTAACCCACGTTTCACCTTTGATACAAATTTCAGCAGTTCCGGGTATCAAATCCAAGACCCTTTACTCAGTAGACAGACACACTACCGACCGATCTATGGTGTTGGTCTAACGTTACATTAACTATGTAATATAATGGTTGAGGATGGAGGTTTATATGCATTAGCGGTTGAAGAAACCAAAGAAAACGACATGATAAATCAATATTGAGATACCGCCAAACTTATCTGACAGGGATTAGAACCCAAACCTCCCCATCAACGACAGTCAAGTGAAATGAAAGTACAACCAGCTCTGACTGCTCGGCCACAGCCGTGGATAAATTAGCTATATTCCTTTAATTTTCATTGAAGATAAATGTGAGCAAATCTATTTTTAAATAATAACCACGAAACATGTATTTATCGAACCATAAAAGTACAAATAAAATATTAGTTACATGGCACCAACTTCATGAAAGTCAGAATTCTCACATTGCTATAATATTCCTTATGAGAATGTAAACTCTGACGCTCCATAACCACAAAAAGAATCCTCACACAACTTTGACAAATGGCTGTATTTGTTCAAAGAAGGCGTATATCCATATCCTTCACCCTTAATCAATAAACTACAAAATTTTGGGTAAAATGTCATTGAAAATGAACTAGTTTTACATTTTTACATATGGAAGAAAGCAACTCTATACAATTAAGTATACGGGTGTTCGGAAACTCATAGCCCAAACTGCACATATATCTTGTTTGAACCAAAAGTAATACAACATCTCTATACACTTACATCCGGAAAACTATTCCAATACCATTAAATTGTGTTCAAAGATTCGGCGTACAGCGCCGGAAGAGCAAAGCTGTTATGCATGCATGTACAACAAGTTGCATAGGAACTAGGCAGGCGGCACTGCACATGACTTGTAATGATGGCAGGCACTTTCTGTTATGTAGGGCCGTTAATGATGACCCTCAGAACGTATTCGCATTTCTAGATGGACTGGTGTGTTGTCTACTATTAATTGTGGTATGTTCTGCTACCGTGCTCCAAGATAGAGAGGTGTCTATTTCCACGCGCCTAGCTCCCATGCAACCTGCTGTACAAGCATGCTTGACAGGTTTGCTCTCCCGGCGCTGTACGCCGAAACTTTGAACACATTTTAATGATATTAGCATAGAGTTCCGGATGTAAGTATACTGGGATTTTGTGTTACTTTTTGTTCAAACAAGCTATATGTGTAGATTAGGCTATGCGTTTCCGGACACCCTGCATAAGAAAGCAATGCTTGAGGATGAATGTTTAAAATTATAGAAATGAGACGTAATTGGGTCATCGAATGGATTGGAAATGACAATTTCGCTTCGCCTTTACTATTTAGTAAATTGTATATAATTTATTTCTTCCATCTTTATTTTAGCACCATGTCCTACTACCTGTTCAGGTTATACATAAATGTACTAATTACGCTAATGATCTAGGAATGAGTAGGGTTGAATATAGAGGAAGTATACCCGTATTTGCATATAGGGACCGTGTAAAAAACATTTAGGAAATAACATCATCAGTACATCCATCGTCAGGGTTTCAAACCTCGATCTCCCAGTCATTTGTAGTCTAATCTCTTGAGACTGTGACACCCTAGACCATACAGCCACCTAAATAGGTTTCTTACATCTTGATTATCTTGGAATGTACACTGTATATGTTCAACTAGCAGAATAAAGCCACAACCGAGTCACCGGTGGCTGATATCAATGACACTTCTTAGTATCCGATGACATCCACACGTCCATCACAGGCTCTGCCTTAAAATATGAAGAACGAATGACCCTGTGCATGGTACGATCCCCAGTGTTAGGGCATTGACGCGCTAAGCCGAAAGTCCCGGGTTTATTCGCGTGTTCAGGTATCAATTTTCAATGTATTCAATTTTTATATATATTTAATAATATATTTCTTCAAAATGAGAGATGATTCATAGTATTTTGGCATCTTTCCATTTCATTTTTGCCTGAGCCATATTTAAAAATTGCGCACCATTTCCTAAAGTTACCGAGACTGCTAGAAGTCTGTAATGCGTTTAAAAACTTCATAAAGGAGCCCGCTTAACCTCGTTTAAAAAAAAATTAATTAACCACCAGCTCAAATCAATATATTTTTTTCATCAAAACGATACCATGGGAATTTTAACTATTTTGATATTACAAGGATAGTGAGTGTCTGAGGTTAGAATTGTTTGGATTTAATTAATTAATTAATTAATGCGGGGAATAAAACAATTAAAAAACTGGTTCTGATTGACGTACACAGGTCCACCCAGGATAAAGGTTTAAATTCTTAGAATTCCAACAAAATGAATATCAATATGAACAAATTAAAACAAATATTTATCATGAAACTTTTAGCAATATAATTGAAAAATAAATTGGTAAATTGTAGCTCAAAACAAAACAACTAAACTTCCCTTAGAAGGTAGTAGTAGGTTTACTTGGAATTTTGATTTTTTTTTTTCTAAATAACATGTGCTACAATGTTTTGGTGCACAGTGTTTTACATCCTTCCAGGACTATTTGTATGTTCACACTGACGTTGTAGAGACAGGGAAGATGGACTTTCGAGTTAAAATACCAGCGTTTTCGTGGAGGGAGAGTGGTAAAGCCTTTAGGAAATGCTAACCAGCTGGGTTTCGAACCCTGGCCTATCCATTACCTGAAAACCAGACTAGATGAGCTTGACGTTTAGTTCGTCATGAAACCTCTGATCTGGTTATTTATTAATTATACACTTAATTACTCTATGGCGTTAGGAACTCCAAAGCTCATTGCCACACTTACAAAAGTATGCCACCTACCCCTATCTGGAGCTAGTTCCACCCAGTCCACCACACTACACCCTATCTCTCTCTAGAGCTAGTTCTATCCAGTCCACCTCATTACACACTATTTCTTTCAGTTCCATTCTGACGTTATCCTGCCATTATTGTTTAGGCCTTCTCAACGGTGTATTCCCATCAGGTTTTCCAGTCAGTAACCTGAACACGGCTCTAAACTATCCCATTTGTGCTGCATGTTCTGCCCATTATAATTTGTGAGACTTGATTAGTCTAATAACACTGATGTGTTGATAATAGGTTATGTAACTCATCATTACGTAACCTCTCCCACTCCTCAGAAGCCTCATCCCCTTTTTGGACCAAAGATCTTCCTAAGCACCTTTATTTCGAACACCAGGATAAGAAACTGTGTAGGCCTACCAATGGTTAATATCTTCATCAGCATCACCTAGAATCGAGCCTTGGTCCCCTATATTTGTGGTTGGTCATGCAAACCAATATTTCCTATATATACTGGTCATGCTAACCAGTATTATTATAGGCTATATACATACTTAATATACATATATTTATGTATATACACACTCACAGGCCCATACTTCTGTAAATTGTATAAACTATAATAAGACAAATTCCTATGATGTTTCATTTTAATCTAATCCATAGTGTACTGTGTGTTATTACGTGCTTTTAGTGAGCGTAAGCGAGGCTTATAACCCACATTACCTCGTGAGAGAAAAGATGGATCAACTGCCGTCCCTCAACTCCCCCTCGTCTACCATTTATATGAGAAGTTCTATCTTAACATCCCCTATCTTCCATCTTTACTTTTCAGCCATACCATCCTTCCAGCAGTAGACCTAGTCTCTAACCTAAATGAGAGCGAGTAATGTCTTATGGAGGAGAGACAAACTCAAGGATTCTACCACTGACAAGTTTAATCAATATTTAAGTTCTAAGATTTAAATCCTAGATGCTTAATATTTCAGGGAAAGGGTGGATTCAGTTTTATTAAAAAAAATATTTTTCTTATCCATCTTGGAATTCGTAATAAAATTTAATCAACTGCAACTATTTCAATAAAAATAGATACACAATATTATTTAAAAGTAGGACTTGAAATCCTGATATTAGAGTAAAGTACAATTTAGACTAAGAATTCCAAAAAGTAAAACAAAGTCGAAGCTCAATTAAAACTATCATTTATATCCTCTAATTATTGGGTGGGCTTAGTCGACAGTTTAATTTAGTTTTTACGTTCATCCATAAATTTAACTAATAATTTAATTCCAAATCTACCAATCTAATTAATTCGTAATCCTCACTTTCATTAAAATAAGTTTGAAATTTCCATATCGATTGTTTGTTCATTTTATCGTACACCCGACATTTTAAATTAATATTTTATTTGATTTATATTTATGTAATTCTGGTTGTTCATCTTTATTATAAATGGCACTGCAAGTATGTTTTCTGAGCCAACTGTCGTCACAAAACTTAAAAGCTGACCTAGCTCTATTACGTGTATTATTATATTTTTTGTTTCGTGGTTGTGGCAAACAGAGATATTATAGTACATGAAATAGTAAATTAAAAATTATTCTATTCACAATTGTATATTCTTATAACCGAGCACAAAATTAAATAAGATTTTTTTTTTAGAAAGACCCATACAAAATATTAGTTTCAATTAACAACGTTTATATTTTGTGATCCCATCGCATGCACACAGCATGCACACAAGTTTTTTATGACGTCATCAACGGCCTTCATTTCATCTGGACAGTGTTGCCAAATGTACTATCTGGATACTACTTTTGATATAATTTCACCACCTATATAATCCAATTTTAGGATATTTTCTAAAAGTAATATCCTGTGACCCTGCTATAAAGTAACAAATTTTACGTCAATTCTTATTTTTCTCATGAAAATCGGTGGGTTTATCAATATTATGTCAGAAAGTAGTATCCTACCGGTAAAAATTCAATCCATTTCAGGTCCATGTACTATCGCTAGAGATTATAGAGTTGGTAACACTGCATCTAGATCTTTATATGAGTTTGTGAAAAGGTCGCATTCCTTTAGAAACTCTCGTTTGTGAGGCATTTTTAAGCAAGCTACTGACGCCGCTTTCACAAATAAGAAACGTCCAAACTTTTTTTTTTCGTAAGTTTGTGTTTAAATAATGTAAAAACACCTACAAAATAAATAAGTAAAAAACACACATGGTTTGTTGTGAAAGTTTTGGATGTCAAAAGTGACAGGAGTGCAACACATGGTCGTGCAGATCATGTGGTTTGACGAATGGATACATGATAGTAGATCTGGTGATTTCTAGTGTCAGTTACCACCACTCCAGTGGCGAATTGACAGGAAAGACGTCCTGCTGACTGGCCTAAGAGGAGGGGTTGAGGGGTAAGCATGCCAGATTAAATAAAATTATATACATATATACAGTCGGACCTCCATATATCGAGGTCAATGGTTCCATTAAAAAAAATCTATATATAGAAACTTTGATGCATAGAAAAAATATTTTTATACAGGATATTGTGTGGTCTATTGTATTTAGAAATTCTTCCTAATCATTGCACCGATAAGTGAATATGAATCACATTATGTAGGCCTACAAGTTATATTCGTAAATACAAAAAAAAAAAAACAAGAAAAAATGTTTTGAATATACCTTAAAAAAACAATAGCTAGCATAAACCGTTGGTTAGAGATACTGAAACAAAGAACCTGATTTATAGATGATAAAGTCAACTTGAGGAATGGGGTGAAAAGAGTGTGGAGACAATACCACCCTTCTAGGCGACCCGTCGGCTTCAAAATGACCTTGACCAAATATTTCCTTCTTCATCTTGCGACATATACATTCTATTTTCTCACTTATTTTTCTTAGGGTGGAATGCAGGGGGAGGAGGAATCCCGATTTGTCTGTAAAATATTCGATATATAGAAACAGCTTTTCTATGTAATGTCATAGGAGTTCACCAAAATTTCGATACATAGATAATTTCAATATACGTAAGTGTGTATATTATTCCATTGAGCTTTATGCATGTCATTAAACAATCAAATATACCGGTATTGGTGAGAACGTGGATTATGACATACCGTAAATCTCATCGCTTATGATTTGATTGTTACGAGAGGCTCAGGGTTTGAATCCAAACAGGGTATTTAATGTTGTTTTTCACTGAAAGGTTGTTCATTATTCTTCCACGCAAATTCGGGTATATTTTCTCTAAAGTGAATATGTGGTATCAAAAATAGGTGGTTTAATTCACAAAAATTTACATACTTGAAAATCAATTAGCAAAATTAACCTCAATAATTTTTAATCACGTGGGCCACATAAGAGCAAATATGCGCTGGCACCTTTGTCCTTGCTCGAGGGTCTTCAGTTTGACCCTAAGAGGTTATGAACTAGGCTGTTTTACTTTCTGAAATGTGACTTTAGAGTTTTTGTTCATAACATTTTATTATATCTCCTTGAAATTCATCATCCTCATTCTGTTCCATTTTGTTAGATGTTTAAAGTACTAAATAATGGCCATTATTGGTTTTAGACATATTATTAAGAGCAAAGTCAGATACCATAGAAAATATATTCCCTTTTTGTTGTGCAGAAATTAAAAAGTTATAGATATATTTGTGATTTAATTCTAGGATTACAAACACAAAACATAAAATAGTTCCCATTTAAAATTGAATACTCATATGAGATACCTTTAACACAAACTAGGCCTACATCATAACACAGGACTTGATCTAAGATGTTAGGGTCTAACTGCACGCATCATATCTGTCCCGGGCGTCCTTGGTTCTGATACCGACTAGTTTAGTATACTACCTGATCGTATTCAATTCTATTGTTCAGGTAGTTACAATCCTACCAAAGCTATTAATGGTTATATTATTTCTTATAAATTTATGTCTCTAACTAATAAAATTAATATTAGAGATAATAATTTAGGTTGAATTAGTGAAATATATTCGTTGTCAACAAATTGTGAACTACTATTTATCAATATGATATATGGTAAAACCAACTAGGAATGATTATGTCATCTCCGTACTGTTTGACTATCATACGCCAATAATCCTAATTGATGGCTTGCTCGCGAGTGTTCCTCCGATAGAAGTCGCGAAGTCTCCTGCTAGCCTCACGGACCCAAACGAGGGTACCCCCACTCCCCTCAATTTGGTTAAATTCCCTTGATAAAAAAAAGAAATCGGCAAATGCCGCTTTCACTTTCTTTAAAAAAAAACTGCTCCTCATAGTCCGGGGAAACCTTGTAATAATATTGTAATATAATATTGTAATAATAGTAATAAGCTCTCATCTGCTAGTTTTTATGTCAGGTTCGTAGATCCTAAATAACACACAATCGATACTGTTATCCTTTTTTCTGAGAAAGTGAGAAAATGTGAAGCTCATACGTCTTCAAAACTATGATCCATAAATTCTTAAAAAGATTAACATGCTGTTAAGACGCGTACGGACAGTGCGAGGCAGCGCGCTTCGCACGGCTCGCGACCACACGCCTTGCTCTGTCCATACCTGATAATGCTCGTCCTGAGGAGTGCTCAGCTCACGTGTGTCGCGAGCCGCCGTGTGCTTGATGGTAAATTGGTCGTGCTCAAAGGCACCTCAGTGCGAGCGGAACGTTTCGTGTGGATTGGTATGTTGTTACCTCGCTCTGCACTTGGCACGCATCATGGTCGAAAACGAAGATCTAGGTCAAGTAATTCAACTTTATGAGAGTAATAGATTGTTATGGGATGCAAAGAGTTCGGAATATCATAATACAAATAAAGGATAAGATGCATGGCGTGAAATTTCCATCGAAGTAAATATTCCTGTCAAAGAACGGAAAAAAAAGAGGTAAATTTGGTCCTTGAATCTTTACCCTTTTGCTGCGTTAATCGGATATATCCGATCTTAACATTATAGCCATTAACTGTGGAAATCGACTTTACCCCACGACGTGTAAACTTTATCTACCCTTGCTGCAATAGTCTGAAATAGCCACAAGAGTGTTAGAACGCTGAATTTTTCATACTAGCATGCACGTGCGCCTCTGACATCTGGTTTTTAATTTTTTAGAACTGTCAGTTACCAGCTGCTAAATCATAACAGTAGTAGCACTTGTTTACTTCCGCATTTAATTACTTGTAGCACACGTGCAATATTTATGTGGTGGAAAACATTGTTGAGGGATTAATGGATTGCTATTTTATTTTTGTTCTTAATCTATTTCCTATCTTGAAATAATTCCTAAGACAAATATATGATTTAATAGACTTCACTACACTGAGAAAAGCACCAATGTATCACAAAATTGTTCAAGTTGTGTTGATGTAACCTAACTTTCAAAAATTTTCTTTTTATTACATTTGGCCCATATTAGGCCTGTCAAATCCTTATTTAGCAATTAGTTTGACACTATTGTGGGTTGCAAGTAAAATAAAGAATGGTTCTGATAGCAGAATAACATTGCATTTTGGTAAAATGTGACATAAATAATATATAACGTATAACATTTTATCGATATAAAATATATATTATTATTATTATTATGCGATTTATAAACAATGTGGTGCCAAATTTCATATTTAAAATGCATTACTAGTTGAAAATCACATTATTTAATTTTTTTGAAAAACATGTTTAATTGTAGTATAAGGAAACAATATATATTATACATATATAGTAATTACATAAATTGAGGTGTTTGTTTTAACATTGTAATGTTGTGAATTGCGAGTGACAGAACGAGCCTAGCAACGTGTTTTGATGAGCGAGTAAACAGCAGGACGCAAGTGCTTACAATTCAAAACAGCTTGTCAGTATTATTCTTGGCAATCAGGCCAAATTGCAGTATATATAGTACTATTTTTCGAGCTAACAGGGCTGATAACCTAACAACGATTCTATGGGGTCATTCTGCCCGTCTTTGGGGCTGCGTGAGTTAGGACGCAGGATCATCGAGTACGTTTGCTGGAGGGCTACCGTCGTGCCCAAGATACCGGGGTTCTTATCCGTGTATGATCACCTAGAGTGTCAGTCAGGCCATTGTTAAGCATTCCTTACTCAACTTCGTTCTGTCACGAGCTCCTAAGTAAAGTATTTTATAACTTTTTAGTAACTTATTAATAACATCACATTTTGTAGAACTGCAAAGTATTATAATAAACCCTCAAACCCAAGGCCGTACATCGATTACGAACCAATACATATCTCGTCGCCATCCCCATCCTTGGCCGTAACCCATCCTGATAGTTAAGGGCACTCAAGGGGGGAGGTGAAAGTATTTATATATTTTAAAGTGATATTTTTACCTTTTTAAGAATTTTTCGGTGTTTTAGCGTCCGCCCTTCTACTATCATCCGCTGAATTACTTGATCCAAAAGTAAATTCGGCTCGGTGGTGAGGAATGTATATGAGAAATTATTATTTTTCTATTACCATCCCTGGTTTACGTTTCTTTAATTTATACCGTCACATGTGGGGTTACTAAACATATCAACATAAAACGGTGTTCTATAGTTTATAAAACACTTATGTTTGGATTGTGTTTCACCTAAATTAATTCAAAATCATATTTATCGAAACTGAAGAGGAGGCCACATCGAAATATATACATACAAATCCAATTTTCAATGTATGGAAATTCCACCGGCAATGTTCCCCCTCCATATCTCCCCTTTTCATTATCAACAATTTGAAATTGAAATGTAGGATTGTTTGAGAACCACACTGCGAATTGAAACGAAGCACTGATACAAAACAAATTCTAATAACCCGCTTCATTGGCCGAACGGTCTATGGTGTCGCTCTGGTGTTGGACTGGCCTGCTGATGACGGGGATATCGGGGTTCAGATACCAGTCATGAGAGTGGTTTGTCCTAAATGGTTTTCCCAGTTCCCTTCCAAGCTAATGCGGCTAGATTACGTCTACATTTTTTCCTTTCTCATATTCATCCCATTAAAGTAATTATCATAAATGCATATAACCTGTAAAAGCAGTAAGACACAGTGATGATGATGATGATGATGATAATAATAATAAATCTAATGGGTGAGAACTGCTACATTTTAAGTGACACGTGGATTTGTTGGTGGGACTGTTTTCAAAATACGCGCCCAAACATGGGAAACAAGTTGATACCAATTAAATATTCCCGGTTCGGGGAAACCGGATAGCTTGGCAGTTTCATTCATATATTTTGTTACACACATTTGTGAACAAGCGGAATAAACGTCAAACTCGTATAGGCTGGTTTTTTGATGATAGGGAGGGAGGGTCGGAGTTTGAGTCCTGGTTGGGTATAATAAGGGTGGTTTTTACGAGACTGTTTCTCGCTCACCCTACAACATAATGCGGGTGTATTTCCTCTAAATTCTTGGTTCACCACACCTAACCCCATCAGTGTGGTTACATACTTATAGCCCGGATGGTAAGTATGACCTGGGGCAGAAATTAAGTTGTTACCCCTATCGGTGAGCACGCAGACTAAACACTAAGCTTGTTTGGTCTGTTTCCTTAGTAACGAGGAGGTCGGGGTTGATATCTCAGCTGGGTTTGTGAAGATGTATTTTTCTACTTAAAGCGTTTTCCACTTTTCCACCACGCTAATACGGCTACATTTACTCTAATTTTTTACCTTTCTCGTTCCTATTAGTTTATTGTTGTGGATATCCCGATAGAGTTAAAAATAGGGTTAAATAACCTTTTTTTGACAGATAACCAAGTGTTTTATATATATATATACACACGTACTTATGTCATGTCATCTGAACTGCAGATGTAACTTTTGACATATATTATCAATACCTATAAAATAACGGTAACAATATAGTAAAATTTTGGCTGCAAAAAAAGTTGGTATTTTCCAAAAATGTCCTCCTACCAGAACCATATTACAGATATTTTTTATTTGTATCCTCTGATGTGGACGTTTGTCAAAATTGGCCTAAATCAACTAACTCTAAGGGAAAAGGATGAGGACCATGAGATGTGTGGTGCTGTATCAGCGTTAACTGGAAAGGGGAATGAAAATTGAATTTATTTAAAACACTACTAGCGTAAGCGGACTGGAATAAATGAGCCCCAGCCACTTTGTTCAGTGAAGGTACCACACTGTGTAAATTGTATTTAACCATCATAATAATTATTGCTATTTTACTTTGAGAGTAAAATTACAATTGACGACTTTAAATACAGACAATATAACTGAGCCCGGTTAATGGAGTTTACGAGTTTGTAAAACAACATATTATGTAGCAGCAAATTCAATAATAGTAATGCCTGTAACAGTAGCATATTAATATACGACTAAACATTTTACCAATCTATCGGTTTAATAAAACAACCAAATATATTATTTAATCTTCTTCCATCTGTAATGCTTTCTATAACTATTGTGATTTACGAATACATTTAAAAATGACACCTGGGCACGGGGATTGAACTCTAAACCTTTGGCTTAGAGCGTAAATGCTCCACTTAGCTAACCTGAGATTGTCCCATGCTCAGGGTCATTTTACACTCAAATTTTAAGGCATATTCTGTGATGGACGTGTGTTTATAATCGGTTACTAAGAGGTATCATTGATATTACAGCCACTGACAACTCGGCTGTGGCTTCATGCTGCAAATAGTACAAATTATTGTAGTTCCAAGCCAATCAAAATGGAAGAAGGCAACACTAGTACAACATTCGTGAACTTATAAATGTTGATTGGAAGGAACAAAGTATAAGAATAATTTACATGTTCAACACATCAGTTTATTAATATTCAAACAAATCAATAGGAAGTACATAGAATTATAGGTTGAAATTATTCAAACCAACTATTGTTTAAACATAAGAATATAAACGGTTACAATAATATAAATAGCTCGACAAAGGAGCATCAGGTGTGAAGCACCCAGGTACACCCTATAACCCGAACATAAAGATCTTAGTTGTAAATAAGAAAAGCTTGTAGCTCGTTAAAGCAGGACAAATACTAAGTCATCCAATAGGATTAAAGGAAGCAATTCTAAGGCAATATATATAAGTAGCGGCAATCAAATCTAATTACAAAATTATCATATATAACTCTACTCCAGTCAACTGACAGTGAGGCTTCCAACTACAATACATAATTTCAAATATAAAGAACTAAGCCACATAAATTTAGTTCCAGTTTAAGTAGCTTCAAGGGCGGTAATTAACATGAGCTAGCTAGCTTTAGCTAACTCCTTAGAAAGTTTAGACAATACAATGTTATAAGCTCCTAGAAGAGAAACTATTATTTTACAACTAGTAAACGGAGAACTACCAATAATCTAGACGCTACAGATACTGTGGCCGGTCAATTCCTAATTAGTACTGCCTGTAAAATCAATAGTATATTTATTCCGTTACCCTGAAAAGGGGACAATAATACCAAACGAAATAGTCATCATTTTTGACTAACGCTAAAGGCGCCACAAGGGGGCCGTACACAACAGACAAAACCCCGCGGGCCACTACTATGGACAAGTAGCACTTTCACAGGTTGCGCACCGCATACCAGTACTCAGTTAGACACATCAGATACAAGTGTCAATTACAGACCCAGTTAGGTTGTAAACAAAGCAAGAGATCACCTGGTATCCTGCATTATTTAATTATATTCTTTAAACTAGCCGCAGCATGGTCATATAGTCTAAGGAGTCTAATCTTGACCCTAATATTTGCAACTAAGCCTAATAGACATAGAAAGATAGTGCATAAAGCTATAAACTATGCCTTATGGGCATTGGGAAACAAGTCAGTAGTACTGACATACAAGAACTAAGTCATATAGACAAAGAACAAAAGAGCTCAAAGCTCACCATAGTAAACTACGCCTAAGGGCAATGGGAAACAAATCAGTAGTACTAAGTTATTTGGACATAGAACAAAAGAGCTCAAGGCTCAACAAACAATGCCTTAAGGACATAAGAAAACAAGTCAGCAATGCTGATATACAAAAACTACGTGATATGCACACACAATAATAGAGCTCAAAGCTCAATAAATATTACAATATCCCTCCATACTTATAGTATCAGCCGTAGCTTGCTCTGCTGCGAGGAGGTGACACAGATGCCTCAACCACCGTGGTCTTCAGTACGTAGTCTTAGCAGATGCCCGTAAATATCTTCCGACGAGTGGTTACAGTATAATATATTTACGTGAACTGATGACAGTCCTTTCTATACCATTGGGACTGATAACATTGGGAAAGGTTAGCTCCAAGTACAAAAAGGGGTGGTAATGTTCAAGAATCACGCCACCCGATCCTAGCGCTCGACGACTGTTGTTGGGAACATCCTGAATGAAGCCTGTCTCATTTACTCGTCGTCTGACCCAGGTGCTAGATGTTTGTGTGTTGGTCTTCGAAGCCGAGTTGCCTCGTTCGCTGGGGCATTTTTGAAGATAATTGAGCGTCTCCCACTTGTGATGTCGCTGTGAGTCTATATCTGCCACACATTATTAGAACTAATTAAATCTGGTAGTAATAGTTTTAAACCGATTATAGGGCTTCATTGAGTGTAAGTGTTAGAAAGTATCTTACACGTTACACTAGAAAATTAAGTATATAGATACAGGATGTTCCCGGATTAAACGGCTAAACTTCGAGAAGTGGTAGTAGAACAAAAAACTAACTCAAAATGTATTTTGTGAGAATTGCTGGTTCTCGCTTCCTTTTCGCGCAAACAGCAAAAAACTAAATAAAAACAAAATAGATAGATATTAAATAAAATATTTTATCTGTGTGTTATGTTCATATTGATGGCCTCCACCTCGAAGACAAGCATTGCAACTATCAATGACAGAACGAGTGGCTGACCGACATTGCGAGACTGTTGATTCTTCGCACGTTTGCGTTATCCTTTGTCGTAATGATTTAAGATCATTAACAGGCGCATCATACATTTTTTGCTTGAGGGCACCTCATATAAAAAAATCTAATGGCGTTAAGTCAGCTGAACACGGAGTAGAGGCCAAGCCACACAGGTCACGACCGATCCGTATTCTAGGAAAATTAATATTAAACCATTGCCAAGGACCTCCGCAGAAAAAAAAAGTGTTTTTATTTAGTTTTTTTCTGTTTGCGCGAAAATGAGCTAATCTACTAAATACATTTTGAGCTTGTTTTTTGATCCACCACCCCTTCCCAAAGTTTAGCCGTCTAACTCGGGAGCACTCTGTATATATAATGAAAGGCGAAACTTGGGGGATGAATGATTATTTACGGAAATCAGCCGTATTGTGACGTAGTTAAGTTTCAACGCAAAAATGATCCACACCAGAGGTCACGTGGGTATAGAAGTAGTTGGGACGCCCCATTGGAACCCCACTTCCGCCAACGGGTCCAAACACTTTTTTCGTAATCATTGCGTGTTATGTCGCAACCCTTCTCCCCTGGGTTTTCCCAGTGATTGCACAATGTTGTTCTGTGATTGGCTTTCCCCCTCCTACCCCTCCCCCATCCTGGCCCTCCCTCTCCTGCCCTCCCCCTCCTGCCGTTGACCCCCCCTTTCCAGACATGTTGGTTCTTGTTCCAGACATTTTTTTAAATTTGTGGTCATTGGTTATTTATGTATTCTCGTTCGTTATTAATGTGTGCTCAATATATTATTTATTTGTACTCATTGGTTAATAATGTGTGCTCAATAAGGATTGGGACGGGGCGTTGGAGTTTTTTTATTGGCATGCGCTCCACAGCGCCGCTAGTGAGCTGTACTCATTGGTTAATAATGTGTGTTCAATAAGGAATGGGACGGGGCGTTGGAGTTTTTTATTGGCATGCGGTCCACAACACCGCTAGTGAGCATCCTCTCTGGCCGGACGCAGAGCATAGAGTGTGACCGCTGAGCAGCAGCCCGGTCACAGAGCGCGTAAGACCGCCCTTCACCAACACTACTCGCGAGAACAGCACGACCTTTACTACCGGCAGCTCTCGGTTGAATGTACAGGCCCTCCTTTCACTTTTCCCCTCACTCCCCCCCCCCCCCCTTCCTTCAAAGCATGTGTCACAACCCCCTATGTGGGAATGGGTTTTACCGGTGTTGCAACCCCTTATTTGGTAATGGGTTTGTCCGGTGTCACAACCCGGCGCCAGTTTGGCGGCTCGACCAGGGAAGTCGAGACAGGAATAGATCGTGACATTGAAACCGTGAGTTAGGTCATATACCCTGGCAACTCTCCCCCCTGGCAATGGGTTTTTCCGATGACGTCATCGCTCTGTCGCAACCCGGCGCCAACTTGGCGGGTTGGCAATACAAGTCGAGACAAGAATAGATCATGATGTTGCAAGCCGTCCCTTCTATGTGGCAAAGGGTTTTCCCTGGTGACGTCATCGCAAACCTAGTGCCAGTTTGACGGGGTTGACAAGACAAGTCGAGACATGAATAACGGAAGCATTGGCACAACTCTTATAATACAAAATCGGGGGGCTTCTCTCTACAGATGGAAACGTCACAGGGATTTATAATTCTCACTTAGGGGCCGCTATCACTCACAAAAGACTACTAAAATTGGCTGTTTGGTACCTACCGTTGACATGTGGGGATGTATTAGGTTGGCGGCTTGACAACTAGAGACTCATGTATGCTTACATTACGTGTAAGGGACAGACAGGTTTTGCGTGAATAAAACACGATATTACAAAACATACATTTATTATACATAATAGGTTTTACAGACATACATTAAAGGTTTTACAGACATATTATACACTTTTACAGGAATGACGCATATATTCATTCATACGTTTTTCTACAGTGTCTTTTAGATGCGTTAGTAAAATTGTTTTTAGTTCACAATCCAGCATGTAATAGTCCAAACCGACGACTTGGCGTGTATAGTAGGTAGCACTGATAAGATCCAGGTTTCTGATGTGCGTTTCCACCGTAGGCTGTTCGAGATCGATGACATCCACTGATTCTGTAAGCGTGTCGCATACATCTACGACGAGCGTGTCGATCAAATCGTTGCAATAGCGTGCTACGGGTGTCGACCACATATCCCGGCGGTCGACGGCAACGTCGATGAGGTCCCACACCTCGCAAAGACGTGCCCAGCTAGGTGCTAGATAGGCGACCCGTTTGAGTCCTGCGTCTTGTTTCTCGCTGATGACGACCATACGGTCACCGCATATGCGTCGCAAAGAGATTTCATGATTAGTCAGACTAATCTTCTGAGGAGGTTGCGTGTTGCTGAAAAACTTTGATATGACCGACTTGTAGCTGCCCAGTTCTTGCCACTCTGTACGGTTAAACACCGCACAATTCCCTCCACATTTTTCTAGCTGGACATAGGGCGTAAAGTTGTTCTTGACGCTCATGCCGACGATGACTCTCTTGGCGTCGACTTCGTCCAGCGGAAAACAGAGTGTTGAAAATACTGGTGATGGCGAGCGGCTTCACCGGCTTTGCTTTGCGGGCGCAAACGTCTTGACCTTCCATCGCTTCGACGACTGTCACGGTTATGGACGGCACGCCGCCGTGACGCCCCTTTTATAGGCGCACGCTGATTGTACGCAGCCTCTTGAGGGGCGGCAGGACCCTAGCTTCTTGAAAAATGTGTTGTAATATCTCACCACCTTAGCGTCGTTGCCTGTATGATTGGTGGGCGAGAATAGGGCTAGGAAAGTTTTCATCGGAATGTTCTGGGCGCGATAGAGAAGGTACATGAGACAGTAATGGCCGCAAACGTCCGAGGCTATGCTTTGAAGTTGTAGCGTGCTATGAGACGTGCGGGAAGTGTTTTTTCGTATAAATGCCAGATGCGACTTTATACGTGGCGGAAATCCATAACTGTCAAAATATTCTCCCACGCCGTTCTTGTCGATAAAGATGGCGACCCAATGCGTCCCAGGCTTGGTATGTGTATCCGTGTTGATGACGAGAGCGGCAGGTCGCGCTATTCTTGCAGGTAGTTGATCAGCAGGGAAAACACCCGACCGTACAGAACGGAACCACGGGCTTGTTTTCAGCGCACGTCTTATGGTGTGCGTGTCCATCTTCAATCATCCAGTCTCGAAGTCCCCAAACGATGGAGGCCGAACAGAAACTCCAAACAGAACTATGTGCCATGCACATGGTGCGACCCAATTTAAGTGTTTTCAAAGACGAACAACCTCTGTCGTACAGATCTACGACTGGCGTAGGCGTGTATTTGACTAGAAACTTTTTCTTTTCTGCTCCCTTGACGTAGACGGTTTCTGCACGTGCTGTGGCGCGGGAGATGAGGGATTCGAGCAGGCTGTAATCCACATCACCGCTATCCCAGGGAATACCGTGCAGCTTGTTGACGATATAGTCGGCTTTCTTTTTGGCCGCCGGTGAAAGTTCCTCTATAGCGAAGGGGGGCTTTAACACCCAATGTTGAAGTAATGTTCCGCATACAGATAAAACACTCAATTCCTTGACGATAAACTGCTTGCTGTCGTCGATGAAGCTCTGGAAATCCACAATGACGTCCATGATTTAAATGACGTGTGTAAGGGGCGGGAAGCCGTTTATATTAACTCCCATAATCGGTCACGACGTTTCTGTCCTTGTCGATGGTGATGATGTTGGCAAACTCCCCGTACACGATACAGTTGACGGTTTCGGTGAGAGCTCTGGTGAAGCTCACTTCGATGCTCAGAGAGCCGTGCCTCGTCAAATTCCAATGTGATGTCATGTGGGCTGACAGATTAGGTGTGAGATCGAAAGCCATTAGATGATATCCCTTAGGGAAGGCTTCTCGTGTGATGTCGCTACCCTCGTTCATGAAATGGATACCCGTTCCAGAAAACAGTGTGTGGTAGGACATGACATAGTTGCCGTTTGAAAAATCGGGCTGTAACGGTTTCGACGGCACTTGTTCTCCGTCCACGTACAGCGAGAAATGGTTCATGCCGTAGGTTTGGAAGTTGAACGGGTTCTTGGTGGCGTCACCGTTGAACGCTGCGTTTGATACAAAGCCCACGATGCATCGTTTGGGTAGTTGTCCGGTGAATACGTTGTCCAGCGATTTCCCTTGTACACCCGTAGGAATAGTGAGTGTTTTTACTTCCACGCGGGTGATGGGATACTTTGCGGGACTGACGTTTAATGCCTTGGCATGTGCCAACAGTATAGAAGGTGCTACTTTGACACGTCGCACTAGAAGGCCTGCTTCAGCGATGTGAACCTTATAGTGTGGGAGTTCAGGGACGGCCATAAGACTGAACCCGTCTCTGGAACGGACCAACTTGA